>JAQISU010000046.1:3510000-4102500 GCA_029339505.1 Unio delphinus
GTGCTTGCCCAGTCAGATTTTGTCAAAGTCTCGATGTTTCTCCAGTTCTTTCTGTTAATTTCAGAAAGAAGCGGTTTAGTTGTTTCAGTAGTAAGATTAAATAATTATTGTGTTTGTTATAGGGTTTAACGCCATTTTTCAGCACACGATAGGCTATACTTTGCGGCCAGTATTATTGGTGGAGGAAGAACCCGGGTAAACGCCCAGAAAGAACCACGAGAAGCAAATGGCAAGCTTTCTCACACAACTGCATTATCCGAATCTTAGACTCTGCAAAATACACTTGAAATTCTTGTCTTTCTTGTAGTTTTCGTCTGACAGAATCACGGACAGGTATACATATCTTAATCGTCGTATAATAATAAAATAAAAAGATAGAAGAAAAAAAAAAGAAAACAATTCTCGGTTAGTTAGAATCTTTGGTTTAAGTGTTTCTCCATTATTTTCTTTTCATTTTCGTTAAAAGCTTTAGTTTAGCAAATAGACGCTTCTAAAATCGAAGTGGTCTCTCTCTTTCTGTTGCTTCCCAATTATAGATTTCATTTCCGATTGCATCCCTTATAAATATTGCCAGCGAACCCGAAATCAAGACGCCTCGAGATTTGGACAAAATGTCATTTACAAATTTGGACATGTATTTTGGAGTTAAGCAGAACAATTATGAAGATTTAAATGAGATTCAGAACTGCGCTAACGTTGTTAGAACTAATAGTTTGGATGCGTCATTACCGAGGTGTAAGAAAGTACGTAACGCCTGGCTTAGTGTCAGGAACCAAAGCTTTCCTTGGATTGGCAAAATTCATTCTGATTGGCAAACAAGAGCGGTATCTCAGCAGTGATGTACTGAATGTGGAAAATTAAACTCAACAGCAACAGCTGGTTCTTCAAATCTGCGAAGTGCCACATTTTCTACGCATCTAGACACCACTTAGTTGTTGCTGATGTTCATCATGAAAAACAATGCAAAGCAACTGTTCAACATGTAATTTTTAAAACAATCTATCATAGTTAATTTAAGAAAAAGTTTGCCAAATGAATATACAAAGTAATTAAAGTGTTAGGCAAAAGTCTTTTTCATTTTTTTATTTTATTTTAGGAACATCATGTTGCAATGAGCATGCTTGCTTTTAAATAGTCTTTCCAATATAATAATTGTATTAATTTTCCCCAAATTACCATTTCTACTGACATTATCTTGTAATGTATACACAACAATTGATAATGTAACATGTCTTAAAAGTTCTACAGGTTGTACTATACTTGATTCAACATGTAAGAATGTAGCATCTTGAGGATCAGAAGCAACGGGAGTTACGAGTTAGAAGGTGATTGAGACAACACAAAAGAAGCATAATTCAACACCTTGTATTACGTTGTGAACGAGGGTCAGCCACTGAGTCAGCACAAGAATGTATTCACTCTACAAATCGATAACAAATGCACAGACCTTGAAGACCACAATGCATTGTACACAAGTGAACCAATACAAATGGGCATATTGGAGGCCATAAACTCTACTTTAGAAGAAATAGAAGACACCAACATGACTAATTCTGAATTTTTTTGACTTATTATTGATGAAAGTACAGATGTAACTCTCCATAAAAAACTCACTATTTATGTGAAGTGTCTGAGTTTTAATAATATGTCAGTGATTTATTTTCTGGGTTGTATCAGTGTTATTGATGGAAAATCTGCAACAATTGTTTCTGAAGTAGTGAAGTTAGTGGAGAGAAAGAAAATCCCTCTCAGCAAGTTGATGACATTAGTTAGTGATGGTGCAGCTATCATGACTGGCAGACTCAATTTTATTGGTGATCTAGTAAAATAGTACCACTCAAAGCATCTAATGAAGACACACTGTGTTGCTCATAAGCTTGCTTATGAAATACATAAATTGATCAATATATATGGTGGTGAGGGAGGAGTTATTGATGGTTAAAGAGCACAAGCTGATTTCTAGCAAGTAAAGGTAATCATCAAATCATTGGACTGGACATTGACATAAGGATAGTCAGGGCTTCTACATCCATGAACATGTTTACAGCACACTTTTCAATTATTGTGTGTTAATGTTACATGTTTTGTACTGTCAGAAAAGTAGTGCTACAACATGCAAATATTCTGGAAAATATATGGCATTTTATACTATTATCCAATTACTGTTATTTGCTTGTATCAGACAGCCTTGTATGTTTAAATTTTGTATTCTCATCATGTATAAAACGGATATTTCATACGTTCGGGAAGGTTATCAAAACCACCTGAGAGACTGAACTTGTAGAAAACAAAATAAGCTAATGGAACTTGTTTAGAAATGCGGTCATCAGATCACGTTTCATTTTAAAGGCATACAACCTAAGATTTTCGACTTTTTTGTTCTTGCAAATGCATGATATTATGAAAAGTATAGTAGAAATAATGAGTAATTACAGGTCATTCAGTTTCAAAAAATGTACATCTGTAAGTTTAATCAATGAAAATATAACGATTTTCTGTACGGATTGCTAATTAATTATGCAGAAACGGAATTTACCGATCTTCTCCGTAGTCGCAGTGTCACATGAAGTCGAGGTAAGCATATGTTTCGCTTTTGAGTAATTATTGCCCTATTCTTCGTCTGTCCTTCTCCTTAGTTCATTATAGTCACCCACAATATACGTATTGCTTATAGATTTCTCATTATATATGATAAATTACAAGAAGTAGGCAAAAATTCAATACGATGTAAAATCCTGACAATAAGAGGTTCCTTTAAGGGGCGATTCTTGAAAGTGTTTACTTGTCGTGTTTGTGAGATTGTGTTACGTTGTAAGATAAACCAACTAAAATGTGATAATTTGTATCATTGTAATCAGAACCACTATTAAAAGGCAGCAGAAGAAGATAATACCACCGGGGGAAATGGCATACTGCTAATAGGCAATTTATTTTATGGACTTAATGGATACCTAAGTACTGGCAACAGACATGTCATTCCAAGCTGTTGTGTATGGCGTATAATGGATAAATAATTTTGGCCAGTACCATTTTGGATTTACTCAAGGAAGACTTTTGGTGATCTATCCAATGATATGATGTGTGAATAATGAAATTTATGTTTATTTTAAGTTGTATAAAGCATTTCTTTTGTAGTATGCAATTTTTATTTTGCATGAACAAGTTTTGTTAAAAATTGTTTTAGCTACCTACCCACTAAAGAATGATTATATGTATGGCTGTTTTGAAAGCAACTGTGAGGAGACTGCTTATTAAAAACATGAATTGAAGTTGACTAGCATTGTCATGGGATGCAAAGGATGTAAACAACGAAAGTACACTGGTGAACATGATTTTAGTTGTGCATATACAGTAACACATTAAGTTAAATGATAAATAACGCATAGTCATGAGTTGAGAAAGCAAAACTTGTTGCAGTGTTTCATGAATAAAGATTGGCTTGTAAATATCAACAGAACTACAAACACTAGGATACTATTCTATCCAGATACTGCTCATTGATTTCAATTACATGTGAAAAAAATTGGCTCTGGAAACAGAATAAGGTTTTTAAGACTTAAATACTAGTTCATCAAAAGCAACATTGAATACTTATATCACATACTATGTGCATCATCAGCTGTCTTATTACAACTAAATCAAATATACTTGACACCAATTAAATGCATCAAATTTTCAGTTTTTTAAATGTGTTCATTTACCATAGAAATAATTATACCCTTTATATAAATACCCAGATGAATGTACACAGCTGCATACACTGTAAAACTGTTATATATTATGTAATGTACTAAACGTATATATGTACAAATGTGCATGTACAGACATAACTTTAATTCAAGAGTACAGTCAGGCATAAAAATGAAGGATATCATCTAATAATAATTATGGCATATAATATATAGAGATTCTCCGTGTTATTTAGGTTGGGAGGGGTGCTCCCAATATTATTTAAATTATTACAAAAGACCTCCCGGCTTGTTTTTATGAGGAACTGAAGTAGTGATAGAGAGATGCAATGCTCAGAGCTCCCAGTCAGTGGTGTCAACAGTTAAATTAATGAATACACAAAATGTGAAAGTCAAATAAACAACAATTTAATCTCATTAAATAACAGTCATCTCTCAAATGAAACTCAAATTAAAACCCAATCACTCGTCTTTAACTCGACCAAGTTATGGCCTATTTTATCATCTGACTGTAATTGATTTTCCTCCTGTCCTGTGTTCCTACTCATCTGTATGATCTTTCTCTGGACTGGTAGTCCAATTGCCTCCAGTCCGTCTAATGTCTGCCTCCGTTCTTCCTTTCTCTTTGTCTCTCAGAGACATTTTATATGAGAAACTAGTGTACCATTACTATAACAGATTGATTACAGACATCCCATTCCAAAATACTAGACAGTTCTATAGAAATTACATTGATGTTTTAGTATCTTGTGCTTATTTGTTATACTTTTGACAAAAGTGATTACCATTCACTCAATGCCAAACTTTAGTACATCACTTAAACAAACTACTGCAGAGAAACAAATATTGAAATTAAGCCCATGCCTTCACCAACATGTATGTTTCCTATTGCATTTCTTTTAAAATTAGGGTAGCTAGGCACACACACACACACACACACACACACACACACACACATATACTGATTAGTATATATAATGTACGAAGTACAATGCAAAACTGGCTCAGATATACATATCAAATTCAGGAATGCAGGGGTCATGCTACCAGTGTTGATACTAATTAGCCTACACAGACAAACAAACTCTTACACATTCACAGGGGTGTTTTAATTGCTAACTGACCATTAACCCTGTTTGCAACATATCACTGCTCAAGTTCACGAAATTGGGCCTACTATACAGTGATGGAAATATGCCAAATTTTGTTTCAAAATTGTAACAGTGTGTGTGATTTGGATTTTTAACATACCTTGAACAATTTTTAGTCATATTGCTATGATGTTTGAAGTGTGGCAGTTTATAGTGATGTCTATCACTAAGGCATCATGCCGCAGACATGTAGCATGACACCCCCCCCCCCCCAGTTACATTATTCTGACAGTAGGACGACCAGTCCATACACTAACCTTTTAATGCTGAGCACCAAATGAGGCAGCTGTTAATACCATTTTTATGTGTTTGGTATGACTTGGCCAGGGATCAAGGACCCCAACCTCTTGCATATGAGGTGGATGCTCTTAACACTAGGCCACTGGAACGGTCAACACCAGTATGTAAATAGTAATTTGTTAACAAATATAGTCGGTGAATATCATTTCTAATTTATTAATTTTTTTAATTAAAAAAGACAGAAGTTAACAGCATTATTTTCTTTATAAAATCAGTTTAAAACTGTATGTGAACCTTTAATGGCATGTTTAGCGGGAGCAATTAAATCAAGATGAAGAGTATGGATTGAAGTTATTTGCTCTAATGTACATTTTTTTCTTTTTCAAAGTATACTAGAAATCTTTCTGACTGCAATTTTATACAAAACATCTAGAAAATAAAATTATTAAAAAGTACTTTATTATGCAATAATACAGACCTGTAATTACATGATTTTAATCTTGTTACTTCTATAAGATGAAATGATTTACAATGTATAGCCTCTGCTGTGCTTTTTTATACATCATATGGCCAAAATACACTGCATTTACCTCAATCTAAACATACATATAAGACAAGTATAAATGCAATGGGTATGAAAAGTTAGAAAAGGTTTTACATCTTGTTGTTAAAATGCATGTTTTTTTAAAAGCTTTAAGAACATAATCAACAGTGGTCTGAAGATAAACTGCTACTTGGAAATCAAACAGATGCTGGACTTCAGCTCATGGTAGGCACTTCAAAAAAGACTTAGTCAAAGTCTATATGGGTCCATGGTAGAGAACATTTCTTACCATACAATCACTAGAATAGTCTCTCCATAACAATTTGATATTAACAGGTATTACCGGACTAAAAGGCCTAAATCATTTTAACTTAAAATGAGATTTCTGCTTTGTAACAATCTCTTCTGCAGGTGGTGGTGGTATTGGAGCAAGTACATCAGATATTCACCTAGGATCATTTATGTCCAAAACAACTGGCTGGTTCATGCCAACTCTATCATCTAACCTCATTTCAATATTTTCATATTTATTTCTGGAATATACAGGTACTGTTGACCAGCTTTCTTTGGGTATGCAGAACATTCTGCATCTCTCACTTTTTTGTTGAATGACCTTTGGTATCTGACAAGAAAATGCAAACATTTCACTGACAATGTCATTTTATATTTTTTTAATTCTCAAAAGTTCAAATAAAAGCTGCATACAATTACATGTAACAAATCATTTTGCTACAGATGAAAATGTCAAAATAGCAAATCTGTATCTTACCCATATATCTTAAAAATGTTTAGATTCTTTACAGAATTTTCTAATTACATTAGACTAATTCTAACCAAAATTGGTTTTTGAAATTTATTTAAAAAAATGTCTTCTGTAAAAGATAAAATTGTACCCCAAACAGATGGTTTATCAACTTTCAGGTAAAGCATATTAATATTTTAACAAAGATGAATTATTACGTTAACAAGAATAAAGTTTATTACCTTATTGTTCCATCTGTGTTTACAATCACATCTGTCAATATGATTGTTATAATCAAGAGCTGCAAACAGATTCCTAGCTCTGAAAGCTGATGGCTTATATGAATGTCTTTTGGAGGCATACAATAAAATCAAACTTCTGGAAATTCTCCAGTTCTGCTGTACTTCTGAAACAAAGTAAAATGACTAAATAAATAAATTGGTTCAGATGCAGAGAACTATTAACATTTATAAATCCCCATTAATCTGTTTCGATGGAAATGCCAATGTACAGTAACATTATACAGGCAGAGAATAATTAACTCATTCCACCCATACTATTTTATTTTCCTTGTCACCTGGGGGTAGGGAGTGTATTTGTGGACTAATTTTGAATATATTGAAATACATCTGTTTCCAAGAGATTTGATTAGATATACACCTAGGTGTGCTAGAAACATCATTCGGCATAAGGGTAAAAGTGGGAGTTTTTCCTTCTTCTGACCCATCATTTTCCTCCTGGCCACTTTTTACTTCCATCCCCAATTTATCCTACATTTGCAATTGTTCACCTGTATGTGTATAGCTCCGACCGGTGTGAATTAGATTGCAAGCAAAAAAGTAAAAAGTCCAGAAACAAAATCTGATTCCAACTATGGACATGTGTGCAAAAATCGGACAAAGCTTGACCCCTCCCTCCCTGTACACATGCATACTTTTTATTTACACACACACCATCTGCATACATGCGATTGCCCTCCCCATTCTGTAGAACAGCCAATATTTAATCCACACAGAAAAGATCAAGTATGAACAATAATATGTATTTAATGTAACAGATACTCCACCAATGTTGAATGTCTGGCTGCATCAAAGAAATAAGCAGCATAACTTTAAAAAGTTTGTCTATTGTCCACTAAAACTCAAACACCAACTGAACCCAGTCAAGCAGGTTACTTATTAGACAAATTACTATGGAGGTATATGTTTACGTATATTATCAGTAGACCATCCACCCCCATACACAAGCATATACATTTGCGTAAACCCCCCTTGCCCACTCCATGTGTATTAAATGGACAAACCATAACTATGGCCTCAGTGTGGTTTTTATTTATAATACAATGTATTTTTGTTTCTGTGATAACCAGTATATCTTCATTATTTCAATTATGCATTGATACAATATTTAAGATAAATTGTAAATACCCAATTTTTACTTTTTTGATAATACACAGAAAAGAAAGCTTTTGTGGGAGCAACGTTCTGTTTCATACACAAATACCATCCACAAATACCAATACAATTCTAATTACTTTTAGTTTAGTTACATATATCATGCATGTATCATAATGGTTGTTTTGTTTAGGATACTTAACTCAAATATTCCCTTTTATGCATGTATCACAATTTTTTTGTTAGTATACTTTCTCAAATGGGTTGATAAAACTTTTAGACTTTTTCATCAACTTCAGACAAGACTGAATCCCTTAAAATAAAATTTTGAAATGTGTAAATACTAATGTTGAACTTGGGAATCTTTAGTTTTGTATCAAAAGAAATTTATCATTTATCTTGATTATTAAGACCTGAATGATAATGCTTCAAGAAATAATAATAATAACTTATTTAAAGGGGTGACTAATTTAGTCAAAGACTATTCTCCCTTCAGGCCCTTTAACTAAAATGCATACAGCATGATGAGGAACATAACAATAACAAAAAAATAACATATGACAACAAACAATTTACAACAAAAATATTATTCTAAATTAAACAAACCAGATTTTAACAAAATGTACAATCTTTACCAACTGCAAACTATTAAACTAATATAGAATGATACATTTCCAGGTAAATCCTTAGATGTGCATCTACCAAAATATTTGTAAACAAGTAAATATACATAAAAATGTTTTTTAAAATGTAGTAATACTTACACAGATGCCATATCTGATTATGATGTGGTTATATCAGACAGCATGAATTTGTATCCTATGAATTGTTGGCCCATGTGTAGAAGTTGTGGCCATGTCTTCTGTGACATTTTTCTGATGTTTTCCTTGCACTGCCATTCAATGCATTACCTAGTATAGCAAGGGAAAATAAATGTTTTATTAGACACAATAATATTATATACCTTACAAATAATAATATGCATAATATATACTTAACTGTATTGCATTACTTTCATTTACAGCCATCACCATTTACATTATATATAATTTTTTTAAATTTAAAAACAAAAAAAAATAGAAAACAGTAGTGACTGCTTGCCTCTAAATAAAGTCTTATGGTTGCGAGCGAAAATGATGATCATTAATACCCCTTTGATGGCCTCAAAAATAGCAGCAGTGGTGTACGTACATGCGGTTTTCAGCGATATTGTTGCAGGGCTGTGACATTTTATGTCAAGCTAAATCGAATAATGCCAGTTTATATAAAATATGTTATTTTAAGAGTTTTGATAAAGAGTTAACAATACAGATATAAAATAGCGGTATAAAAACTTGACTGTTCATTGCGAAATTGAGACTCACCATGACACCAGTATCCAGCAAGAATTTGGCGACCTCTGGATTAGTTTCCAGGCTCAAAGTGGACTTCTTTTTATTCCATCGTTTATGCTGGTCACCAATACATATGCGTGTGCTGCCATAATTTGCCCAAAGAGCTTTTTTTTCCCCCTCCTTTCAGAATCTAAGTTTTGGTTTTCGATCTAGTTGTGAACACGCCATTATTTTTGTAAACACGTGTTTGCGCATGGCTAAAATTCTTAATCTTCGGGAGAGGTCAACATAGAGGTTACATGAATATAGGCGTGGCAAACAGCGAATTGTTGTCTGCAGACAATAATTCAGAATCGCGTTTTTTATCACAAAATTTCCGATACTAGCCTGATTTCGGCCTCAGAAACAGCCTGAATCGTAATTATTCATCTAATTAAGTAATCGTGAACTGAAAAAATAAATATATAATTTCATTCGTTTTTACTTAGGGTGTATGCCTTTAAGAATTACCTCATATGCAAGTGGTTACATATCAACAGTGTGAATATCTCCTATTCAATAAACAATTGTTTTTAAATGCACAGTTCAGACAGTGACTAAACTATTATGGAAATGCAGTTTCTAAGTTAAAAGGAAGACAACATCTATAACTTACTTATGTTGCTCTCTCTTGTAAATTATATTTCAGGCATGAGACCATGTCAAGGCATCAACATGGCATGAGACCATGTCAAGGCATCAACATGGCATGAGACCATGTCAAGGCATCAACATGGCATGAGACCATGTCAAGGCATCAACATGGCATGAGACTATGTCAAGGCATCAACATGGCATGAGACCATGTCAAGGCATCAACCAAAATGAATATGAAATCATATGGAGAAAACAATCTGTTAAATACACAGTATTTTATTTGATGCACATTATTGATATCTTGTAACAGTCACCTGCAAAGAAGAAACAAATAATCACCAGATATTGAAAAACACTTAAAATGCTGCTAGAAATTGATATAAAATATGTTATTTACTAATTAATTAATTGATTAATTAATTGATTAATCTTGTATTCTTTTTTTAACTGGTATTTAAGTAGAGAAGAAGAAATTACAAAATATCTGTGTAAGGAACGTTGATGTAGCAGATTTAGCAGATATGTATTTCACAGTATCTAAAACCTTGCTTGAAAGTCTCGTAGAGATCATTTACCAAACTAAACATGACTTCAATAATAAACAAGTTTTCTTTGAAAGCATTAAACTAATACAGATTTAATATATTCTCTTCTGTACTGTAATAAAATCAAACCAGAAAGAACCAATATAAAAAATTAACAAGATGATATTTTTAGATACCATATGAATAAAGGATAGTTACACACTGGACAAAACAATCAAAGACTGGAATTTATTAACACAAATACTGCTCATACATTTTTATATAATAATATTTACTTTTACTAAATAATGTTTTGTTGTAAAGTTCGTGAATTTTATGCAGAGATGTCATTTTGATGTAGTACAGAGCTAATAAGGGTACAAAATATACATCTCAAAAGGACTATCACCAGCATGTATCCTATGCATGTGCCTTCACATGCATCATTTGTATGTACCCTCACCTCTAAATGATTAGTCTCCAAGATGAAAACTAAAAATTTCACATTGAAATGATTACTATCCAGTATGGATTCTCAAATGTGTTATAAAGTTCACATTTAAATAATTTTTCTCCAGTGTGTATCCTCATATGTGTGTTCAACTCACTACGCTCCCTAAACATTTTATAACATACTTTGCATTTAAATGGTTTATCACCAGTATGTATCTTCTTGTATGTATTAAAATGGTAATCGGACATGAACTTTTTATCACAAACTTTATATATGAATGGTTGATTTTCAGTATGTGCTCTCATGTGAGTCTTCCTTCTCCCTTTCTGGTTAAACATTTAGAACCAACTTCAGATTTAAATAGTTTTTCTCCTGCATATATCTTCAGCACACTACTCTGTTTTTCTCTCCAGTATGTATTCTCATGTCTTTAAGCTCCATTTTTGGCTAAACATTTTAGAACAAACTTCGCATTTAAATGCTTCTTCTCCAGTATGCATTTTCACGTCCCTGTTCAACACACCACGCTGTCGAAACATTTTATAACAAACTTTACATTTAAATGGTTTCTCTCCAGTATGCAATCTAATATGCGTGTTCAAAACATTGTTGCTGCTACAAAATTTAGCACAAACTTAGCATTTAAATGGTGTCTTGTCATCATGTATCATCATGTGCGATTTCTAATCACCAGTTTCCCTAAACTTTTTATTACAAACTTCACATTTGAATGGCTTATCTCCAGTAATTCAGTATGTAGTCTCAAGTGAGTCTTCAATTGATTACTTTGGGAGAACATTCTATGACAAAAAAACCCCACCTTTATTGTATTCTCATATGAAGATCAGATATTACTCTGTCTAAACATTTTAAAACAAATTTCACATTTGGTTTATCTACAGTATGTATTCGAATGTGAGTCTTCATGCTCCCTTTTTGGGTGTGCATTTTTGAACAAACTTCACATTTAAATGTTTCTTCTCCAGTATGCATTTTCACGTCCCTGTTCAACACACTACGCTGTCGACACATTTTATTATAACAAACTTTACATTTAAATGGTTTCTATCCATTATGCAACCTAATATGTATATTCAATTCATTGTTGCCTGTAAAACATTTAGTACAAACTTTACATTTAAATGGTGTCTCGCTATCAGATATCAACATGCATGTCGTCAAACTACCATTGGGTCTAAACCTTTTATAGGTTGGGTCGGGAATCCAGGCACTTTTTCCCATCCGGGCATTTCCAGTGCATGGTTACGACCTCCGAGGTGGAAACAACCGTCATTATTCTTGAGACCTGACTAACGTGTGGGGACATTTACACATTTTAAGATATGCCTGAGATTTGCAGTTTTGGTGGGTGCACAAAGCATCATATGCAAAAGGAAAAATAAAATTCATGATATTCGTGTATATGTATAACTTAATTGTTGATACGGGTGCTAGAATTCATATGCTATTTCATTTTACGTGCCTATATATCTTTAAAGGAACATGAACCAAAAGAACTTCATGATATTCGCTGATTTCTGTACATTTATATACAACACTATATTTATTTTTGTGTTTTATATATTACAAAAACGAATCTAGAGGATGGTTTACAATACGGATGCAATAATTAGAGCGATGTTACATAAACCATTTTATTAGGTACTTCCTGTCAGAGTAAAAGTGCTTCTTGAAATTCCTTGATTGATTCTGGGCGCAGAATATAAAATAACTTAGCAATTATTTTGGCCATGGCTAGATAATGCCTTTAATTGTTTTGGTTCTAGGTGAGAATGTTATGATCGCTGACGTAATACTCTTATTCTACAAATATATGCAAGACGGATATAAATTTCAACACTCTGAAACCAGTGTCACGTGGTTAGTTCGAGGTAACGATGGTGTAAGGAAGCCTGTAATAAGGAATATAAATACGTCCACTGTACTGAGAATTGTTTGTTTACTAATCCCGTTTTCCAATACGCTCTGTAAGGTGTGGTAGTTGATGCAATACTTTCATTACTACCGTACGTGTATGTAAATGAGAGAGAGAGAGAGAGGGAGAGAGAAAGAGAGACAGACAGACAGAGATAGACAGAGAGACAGAGAGAAGAGAGACAGAGAGAAGAGAGACAGAAACAGAGAGAGACAGAAACAGAGAGAGAGAGAGAGAGAGAGAGAGAGAGAGAGAGAGATTTGAGTCACTGTTATACGTAGTAGTATAACTAAGTTTCTAGTTACTAATGAAAAAGTTAACATAAACAAAGATCGCTAGAAGTTGAGATTTAATATTTTGCAAACACATTTTCCATGTAAACATAAGAAACGTATGTTATTAGTTTGTTCAGTTGCATTGAAATGTAAAATATGAGAGATGTTTTGTCATATACCTTCGCTTTAGCCGTGAGAACAAAAGAAGAAAAATCACTTTACCTTACAGTACTCTGTGCACAACGAAATATAGATCTTTCACTTTACTTGAAGAGAACGGGGTAACATATTGATTATCGATTTCATTGTTTTTCTTTGTAAAAAAAAAAAAATGTTATAAAGGGAAGTTACTCTTGAATTGGTTCCCGTTGATGATGTTAGGCAGTGGTTAACACGGGAATTCCTGTTCTTGTTGCGGCTGTGTACTGTTAGAAATTCTCGTTGCTGAAATCAAGATATGTTTCTTTGTTTCGATATTGAAGAAATATGTCTCAAGCACATGTAGTTGCAAATTATGTTGCGGGTCATTTTTATTTATTTTTTTATCTTCACACAAGCTGTTATGAAGATTGTAACATTACCTATATTATTAAGTAAAGTTGGATCAAGAGAACTTAGATTCGAGACTTCCAGTCTGAACATTTCTTTCTACACTTTGGCTCTGATGCGTGCGCATACTAGAAACGAAATATTCATGAGCCACAAACTTGATTTATCGCCTCGCTAGGTAGCTAAAATATTGGCTCAAATTCATAACAGCGATTTTGACTATCATATGAGTGCGCCCGAATCTAGACAAGATAGTCTACACCCATCCATATTTCACCACCGCCACTAGTAAATCCTGAAAATGATTACCACATTCGGGAGATGAAACAGCGCTTCTCTAGAAAATATAGAATCACGTACTACACGTACACGTTGAAATTTAAAGATTTCAAGTCAGACGTACCGCTGCAGATAGCAGAAGTATTCATCGTAGATGTATCAGGTTCTTTGTTAATCACACTGAAACAGCAATGTGAAGCAAAGGAAGACGATCGCTTGAGACTTTCCATTTAACACGACAGTTTGTAGTCCACCATTTGATCGAGTTTAGTAGTACAGCAGAATCGACACCTTCAATGTCATCAACCAGATTCAACACGTGCAACAATCCAACTACGACCCACGTGTCTCTTCCCAAGGTACCAGACAACGCAGAAAAGTGTTATTGGTAGACAACCTTCGCAGTATTAAACGTAGTCTCGTTCAAATTAAATGCACTCAAGGGAAGATATTTTTAGTCCGTGCCATCATGATGGGATGAATCTATACATACACGGCAGAATAGAAAAAGAGTCTGGGAGAACATTAGAGGACCGAATCGAGCCAAACAAAAGAGAAGTAGAACTCCTGTTTCATCAAGAGGGGCTATCCAAAGACACACCACGCTGCATTCCAAATTGCTAAATTGCAAGACGCCTTATCTCCATCCAACACCTTGTAAGTGCACCCGAAAGACGTGCGCAGACCTCTGTTGTTTCCAGGGGAAAATAACAGACGGAAAATACATTTAGGTATATTATAATGGGGAACATTTCTATGCCATTACTAGTATTAATGCATTCATGAAAAACAGTTATTATTGTGAGAAATGTGAAAATGGTTATAACAAATGAGAGCAAAACAATCAAAGTGGATCGAAATATAATGAATGTTTGGCCTCTAAAACTTGTCTGGACGAAATATATTAACAAGTGCATTGTCGTGTTTGTCATCGCACTTTTTTTTCAGTCCTGCCTGCTTGAATTATACTTATTTGTAATTTTCTTTCACAAGGAAATGTTGGTTCTAGACGTTTTAAGGGAACCTGTAGTCATGAACATATATTGTTGCACTTTATAAAATAAGGAATATTCTTTCATTTACTGGTGACTCATATCAGATGGTTATTGTGAAATATAGTTATACTGATATTTATTTTTGCAATCATTGTCTGCTGTGACAAGTCGTGGTAAGAAGGCACAATACCCTCTGTAAGGTGTGGTAGCTCGTACAATAATTCAGTTTCTATCGTGGGTGTATCTAAATAAGAACGAGAGAGAGAGAGAGAGAGAGAGAGAGAGAGAGAGAGAGAGAGAGAGAGAGAGAGAGAGGGGAGAGAGAGAGAGTCATTGTTCTATTTATTAGTAGACATAAACTTTTAGTTCCTAATTGAACATTTAAGATGAACATAGATACATCCAAATTGAGGTTTAATACTTTGCAAATAAATTTTCCCTGTAAACGTAAGAAACGAATGTAATTAATTTGTAATGCTGTATTGAAATATCAAATATGAGAGAAGAGGTGATTTTATATTTCGCTTTAGCCTTGAGAACAAAAGATGACAAATCACTTTTACATCACGTTGCTCCGTGCACAAAGAGCTATCGTTATTTCACTTTACTTGAAGAGAGAGAGAGAGAGAGAGAGAGAGAGAGAGAGAGAGAGAGAGAGAGAGAGAGTGGTAACATATTTATTATCGCTTTAGTTCTTCTTTTTTATACAATTGATAATAAAGGGAAATTACTTTTAAGTTGGTTCCTGTTTTGGATGGATTCGCATCGCAGTTAGTACTTCCAGTTCAGGGCCCCTATTGTAGCTCTAGTCTATGTTTAGAAGAAAAACCCTCTCTCTCATTTTGGTGGTGATAGAAGAGTTATATTTATGCACTTTTGTTAAGGATATAAAGGTAATTGTTTATTCTTGAGATTATATGCTCATAGACTAGTTGTCTGTGTGTATTTTCGCGACAGTGCTTACGACCTTGGGGGTGGGGGTCATCTTAAATGACGTCACGCGATTTTGGTCGATTTTGACCCCCTCCCCACCCCCCCTCGTCACACATCGTCACAAAACCTAAGACCACCCTCCAATATGACGTTACAAAGCTGTCCCTCCAAAAAAAAGCCGTATTTCCTATATGAAAATTAACATGTTTCAAAATCCCTTTATTGCCATAGAAGTCAACGTTTCTCTCTAAGTGAACGGAAGATGTAAGCGCAGTGCTCGCTGCACTGAGCAAGCATTGCGGAGACGAGCAAACTTTAACGTTGGATTGAGCAAAACTTGACAATTCAGCTGCGCGGGGATGCCAAAGCAGTATGCCATCACGTACGCCTGAAAAGGACACAGGAACATTTTACTTTGATCCATCGTAGCGATCAATTCTTCACCAAAAGAAAATTGAGATAGATTATTATTGGTGTACTGTAAACTTTAATTTAGATGCAGGTTCGTTTATAACGGAAATCTGAAAAATATCAACCTTTATAAATAATTTATTTTTTGTATCAAACTTATAAATGTTTTACTATTCTATCAAACTTCTAAAATTTAATTTTATAGCACAAAAAAGTTTAAAATTAAAAAAGTTTGGCGAGAAAAAAGATCATTTCAACCTCGCTTTGTCGACACCAGCGGACTGGAAACGGAAGAAAGCTATTTGGAAAAGGCCACTATTGGGGCTGGTAGAGGTGTTGGTAGGTCGAAGACGAGTCCATCTTAATTTGAGCTCATGCATGACACGCGTGAAGCTACTTAAAACATCATTAAATAGATTGTAAGCAATGAAAAAATTAAATAGAACTTTTATTTAAAGTTGCGCATTTTGATGTGACGTCACGTTTCTTAAACATACTCTGCCCTCGTCACAGATTGTCACAAATGTATGACCCCCTCCCCCATAGGAGTGGCGTCATTATGGACGGCCCCTTGGTGATGATCCTGAAGTGAAATCTCTGTTCTGTTTACATGCAACTCATTTTACAATGCAGCCTCTCAAATAGAACGCCGGTGAAACTTTGGCAAGAACTTCATCGTGAAGTTATCTTTAAAGATATTTTAGATTAACATATGATTTAGATTGAATGTCACAAAGTGGAAAGAACAGGGATGATAAATAAATGTAAATTTATTTGTTGTGTGTAGCTGAATGTTTCACAGTGGTTCTCGCTGTGTTCTTTCGATTCTTTTTACGCATGTGCACTGTAAGACTGTTGGAAAGACTCGTTGCTGAAAGCAGAACATGGCAATTTGGTTCGGTATTGAAACAAAATATGTTTCAAACCAATTATGGACGTTTCACCCCATGGACGTTTAGGCCCAGGACATTTGCCCCACTTTAATGGAAATATCGGACATTTATAGTAATTCATCAGTATTACGCAATTGTCTTCATTTTACTTTAGAGGCCTACCGTTACGATGTTCTCTCTCTCTCTCTCTCTCTCTCTCTCTCTCTCTCTCTCTCTCTCTCTCTCTCTCTCTCTCATTTCAATTACAGACAGTGTGCCGCTATATCAGACAATATTTTCCTATTTTTCTTCATATATGTAATAAGAATGATCAGAAAGTATAATTTCCTGTACTGCAGTACTTTTATGTTCGCTGTTACAAAGATCAGTGTGGCCGCAGAACTTCAAATGAAGAGATATCGGATGCAAATGTTGGTGCAGCATCAATGTTGACAATAAACTCGTTCCCTACGTGGTGCTGGTCATTTGCTAAAATGTCTTTCAATTGTTGACTTCTATCCAGCCTGTAATTATAATTAGGTCTGAACTTGTCAGAAAATGTTGAAAATATACAATTTATCGAAAACCAAGTTAAACTATACCGAATATTGTATTTACATATAAAGACGTATGTAAGCACCAGTACGATTATAATAAATAAAATAACATTCACCTTACCGAAATATCCTCTTTATTGATAGAAATCGACATTAAATTTCTCGTACTCTCCATCTGCCCTCGTGCTGTACCGGTATTCATTTCAAATACGAGCTTCAATACAAAATGATATCTCGGACAATGTACTTGAGGAATCATCAGTTGTATCCGAAAGCTCAGATTTTGATTTACTTTTGATATACTTTGTTTTAATTAGATGTCATTGTTTTTGTTATTAGTGAACGCCATAACGTCTGTGCTAAATTGTAATTTCCTTTCGTAAAAGCTGGCTGTAATTAAGTCCAAATTGCTGAGAGAAGAAAAGAAGAAAAAAAAAGAACTGAGAGAGAGAGAGAGAGAGAGAGAGAGAGAGAGAGAGAGAGAGAGAGAGAGAGAGAGAGAGAGAGATGACATTTATATACTAGCGATACATTCTTAAGTTAAGATGAAAAGTCCATTGAAGTGGGGCGAAATGTCTTGGGCGAAATGTCCAATGAAGAGGGGCAAAACGTCTTGGGCGAAATGTCCATTGAAGTGGGGCGAAATGTCCTGGGCCGAAACGACCATGGAGCGAAACATCCATGTACCTGGAGGTGCGAAATGTCCATTGAAGTAGGGCGAAACGTCTTGGGCGAAACGTCCATTGAAGTGGGGCGAAATGTCCTGGGCCTAAATGTCAAGGTACTGTTTGGAACACATGTAGCTGCAAATTATGCTGCGGGTCATGTTTTTTCTCCGCACAAACCATGTTATGAAGACTGTGTCTATATTAATAAGTAAAGTTGGATCATAGATTTGAGACTTCCGGCCTGAACATTTCTTCCTACACTTTGGCTCTAGTGCGCATACTAGAGACCAAACATTCATTGTGATCGGGACGGTATTGATCTGAAGATGCAGGGGAAAACACATTCAGGAGATAAAACATTTAAATGTGAAGTTTGTGATAAGTTGTTTGGGCAGAGATTGTATTTGAAGAGACACATGAAGATACATAATGGTGATAAAGCATTCAAATGTGAAATTTGCGCTAAATTGTTCATCCACAGTTTTAATTTAAAGAAGCACATGCGGGTACATACTGGAGATAAACCATACAAATGTAAAGTTTGCGATAAATTGTTTAGCGACAGCAGTGCGTTGAAGACGCATACTAGGCTTCATACTGGAGATAAACCATTCAAATGTGAAGTTTGTTTTAAAATGTTTAGACAGAGTAATGACCTGATCTGCCATACGAGAATACATACTGGAGATAAACCATTCAAATGTGAAATTTGTTATAAAATGTTCTCCCAAAGTAACCACTTAAAGACTCACTTGAGACTACATACTCGAGATAAACCATTCAAATGTGAAGTTTGTGATAAAAGCTTTAGGCACAATGGTAGTTTGAACACGCACATGATGCTACATGCAGGCGAGACACCATTTCAATGTAAAGTTTGTGATAAATTTTTTACCAGCAACAGTGTTTTGAAAACACATATCAGGTTACATACTGGAGAAAAACCATTTGAATGCAAAGCTTGTAATAAAATGTTTAGACAGCGTAGTGTGTTGAACAGGCATGTGAAGATACATACTGGAGAAAAAACATTTCAGTGTGAAGTTTGTTCAAAAATGTTCATTCAGAAAGGGAGCGTGAAGACTCACATGAGAATACATACTGGAGATAAACCATTCAAATGTGATGTTTGTCATATAAAGTTCACGACAGATTATGTTTTGAATACGCACAAAAAGATACATACTGGTGACAAACCATTCAAATGTGATGTATGTTATAAATTGTTTAGAGAGCGTAGTGAATTGAACAGGCATATGAGGATACATACTGGAGAAAAACTATTTAAATGTGAAATTTGTTATAAAATTTTTCTCCGAAAAGGGAACTTGAGGACACACTTGAGAATACATAATGGAGACTAGCCATTGAAATGTTACGATTGTAATCAGGATAATTCTGTTTTAAAGAGACATAGTAAGATTCATACTGGAGATTTAGTTGTGAAGGTGCATACACAGGATACATGTGAAGGTACATTATTGGACAGTGGGCGATACATATACAGGATACATGTGAATGTACATTATTGCACAGTGGGGATACATACACAGGGTACATGTGAAGGTATATGTATAGGATACATGCTGGTGATAATCCTTTAGAGAAGCATAGTTTGTACCTTTCTTTGTATTAGTTCTGTAATACATCAAAATGACATCTTTGCATATAATTCACAATAAAATATATATCTTTCATAGTATCTACATGCTGTTTGAAGAAAAATATATGTTGCGCCGTATTGTCTTTCAAGCTGGGTCGAATTGTCTTTTAAGTTGGGCCGAATTGTCTTTTAAGTTGGGCCGAATTGTCTTATTTTCAGTCTAAGTTGGGCCGAATTGTCTATGAGTTGTAAACATTGGATCACGTGTTGTTTTGGTTGAAAATTAAATTTTGTGCTGAAAATGCCAGAAAGAGTCGAAAAAAATGTTTTTCATTTCCATAGTCTGATACATAAATATAGCATCTTTTCAAAGAGCCCTGTGAAGAATAGACCGCCTTATATTGAGTCTTGGAAATATAGGGGTGATATCCCATTTGCCCAAAACTTAACATTATTTTGTATATACTATTATGGTGACAATTTCTGCTTTTCAGTTGGTAAGCATTGTACATTTTATATTTGTGAATTAAATTCGGTATGGATTTTGCACCAATATTGGTGACCTTAGATGCGCAGACAGCGGTGTAGATATTGTTGTCCCTTCAGGATGAGACTGAATTTTGTCAATCCAAGGAATGGTCTTATTCCAAACAAAAGGTTTACATCTTTAACAGCTAATAATATCCAAACACTAAGCCACGGAATGGTCAATCCAAGGAATGGTCTTATTCCAAACACAAAGCCACGGAATGTTCAATCCAAGGAATGGTCTTATTCCAAACACTAAGCCACGCATCACACACTTTCTTACACTTAGGTACTATTCAGTCCAAACTGACCACTCCGGTGGCCAAGTGTTTAGATCGTCCGCCGTGTAAGCGGGGGGTCGTGGGTTCAATCCCCAGATGATTCATACAAAAGTCTTACAAAAATGGTACTTACAACTGCCTCGCTTAGTGCTTAGCATTAAGAGGTTAGTGTTAGGACTGGTCAGCCTGGTGACAGGATAATGTGTCTGGGTGGGACATCATGCTACATGTCTGCGGCATGATGCCCCAGTGCTTGGCATCACTATAAATTGACAAATTGCAGACATCGTAGCGATATGACTGAAGCATTGTTAAAGCTACGTTAAAAATCATAATCATACACACCTATTCAAAATGTCAATTCTAGAAATTTGAACACTCTTCTGAATCTCATGAAAATATCGTGTCAGTTTGCCATTTAACCCCAAAATACTTATCCAAATTTGCAAACAACATTTTGTCGAAATCTTAATTTGTCTTGTTTTCGAGGTCAGATGCACTATTTATTTGGCTACAGTCACAAATGAGCACGATAATGTAAGCTTACGTTCTGGTGTATTCTTATAATAACCACATGTACATCTCAGGATCTTTATGTCTCTCAATTAAGTCATTGTAAATTTCAGCATATTTTCCTATCCAAACTGGTAGTCGAATGCTTTAAACTTGCTGCCCTGCTATTGCAACATGTTCGTTTGATGTACTCTTTTAAATACAGCAGTACATATGAGGGTATTTATTCACTGAATTTTGTCATTGCAAATACCAGCACAGCTAAAATGATAAAGTAATCAATATATTCTCTTTAACATTAAAGAATGTATATATATATATATATATATATATATATTCAAGACAATATTACAGTTTAAGTCAGTGTCTGAACTGTGCCTTGAAAAACATGTTGTAGTAATAATTTTCTGACAGTTCAAGAATGAAGGAAAATAGACGAAATATTTTAATGGACAAGGTCATGTTGACATCTTCATTGATGTGGGGGCCATAGCTTAAGCGTGACGTGTTTCTGTTTTTGTCTGTGAAATAAAGATTGTTGTTAAATAAAGACATTTTAGGGTTTTCAATAGATGCTTACCCTTGTGTTTTGATGTGTGGAATTTAAATTTTCCCCTTTTTGTATGCGTGGAAATTTCGACTTGTGCAACTATTTTGACATACAGATTTTGCCTGGAGAATAAATTTTAATTACCCTTGATTAGCCTCCAACGTACTGTTTCTTAATAAGAAAACGCTTTAAATAACTTTACCGTAGGAGGTACTATTTGACATCGGCTCGAGAAGGGTTTACATCTTTGACAGCTAATAATATCCAACCAATGGAAGATATACATGAATTGTAAAAGAAACACCCAAATGTCTTTTTCAGGGCCACCCACTTATTTCAAAAAGAGATAGTATTTACTTTGCAAAAATCAAATAAAACTTAAAATACCATTTTTACCCCATGATGTACGTGTGCGAGTGTGTAAGTGTAGGTCCTTATTCTAAAAAATCAAAACCAAGAGACACTTATTTTTTTCTGTCAGGTCTATTCTGGTACAAATGTTACAATCCAATATCGTAGAGAAAGGAGAAGAAAGTAAGAGACAGTAAAGTGATTTATTGCCACACACAGTAGCTGAAGTTTTGGCTCAAACAAATGCAAGCGACTTTGAAGACACATGCTTAAGTCCGAATCCAGACCCAAAGCATCTACGTCCAAGCAAAGTGCGTCAGTAAGTCCCCGAAAGTACTACTACATTCGAGAGACGGAAAAGCGCTCCTCTTGAAAATTTAGAACTACGGCTGTTAAGTTTTTAAGATTTCAGCTCCATTAAAGAATGCCGCCGGGTTCATTACCGAGGCGTGGGATTCGTTGTTAACTACATTGAAACAGCCATGTGAAGCCAAAAATGACGATCGTTTACAACTTTCCATTCCACAAGATAATTTGAAGTCACTCGTTTGGTTCGAGTTCAGCAACACAGCGGAATTGACACCTTTCAAAGTCATTGACAAGATTAAACACGTGCAACAATCCAACGACAAGTTTCACATCACCGATGGAAAAGCGACACTGTTCATGACCTACATTTCTCTTTCCCCAAAGTCATAATGCAAAAGATGTTTATGGTCGACAATCTTCGCAGCATCAAGCGCAGTTTCATCCAAATTAACATTCCTCAGGAACAGCTGTGTTTAGCCCGTGCCATCGAAGTGGGACGAACGTATGCCGACAAGAACGACACGGAAAAATGGAAATTAGCCTGTGCGAAGATTGGAAAACCAAACCGAGCCATAAAATAAAGAGAAGGAGAACGCCTGTTAAAGCAAGCAGGGCTTTCCTGCAGCATTACATAAATGCTAACATTGCAAGATGTCTTTCCTCTACGCTACACATTAAAGGTACACCCTCACGAAGTGCACAAGCCAATGTTGTTTCGAGACAACGATTTCAAAGACGGAAAATGTATCATCAAGATGAACATATCGATGTCATCACTGGTATTGCCCCATTCCTGGGATATGGTTAGTATTGCGAGAAATGTGACTCCGGTTATAACAATCCTGGATCGAAATGCTCAGGATGTTTGACCTCTCATCCCTATCTGGACCAATGGCAAGAACGAGTGGATTGCTCTGCTTGTCAGCATACGTTTGTCAGCCCCACCTATTACCACCAATATTTGAAGACTCAAGGTTCAGGCTGTAACGTACTTTTTAAACTCCTGATATTGTGCCCTACTTGTGGAAAAGACATACGTACTAATAATACCAAAGCACACGTATGTTGAAGAAAGAAACGATGTCGCGAAATTGTGGACTTGGAACGCGATTGCTTCTTTTAAAACCCCAATCCCAACAAGGCTATGATCTCAATAAAGTAAATTTTATCTTTTTCGATTTCGAATGCATTCACAATCATATGCCCTGCGTGGCTAACCGAGTGTGCGAGAACTGCATCCAAGAGCAAGAATCGTGATGGACGTAAAAACTTCTTTCGAGGATCGAACGCGCTGTCCGATTTTACACAAGGTAAATTAACCTTCATAGACGAAACGTGGAGTCAAGTCGACATCGTCCGTTACAGAGATTGCAATTGCTAAGCCACGATAATGGCTCACAATTTCTCGGAATACGATGGACGATTTCTGCTCCGATACAATACGGAACAAAGTACCGAATGTTTTAAAGTGACCTTGAACGGAGCCAACATTATTTCCATGCATGTGGGACACTTGCAGTTTAAAGATTCGATGAGTTACTTGGCCATGCCTTTGAGTCGAATGCCCAAAACATTTTGAATGATATAACTGGCCATAGTTTTGTTTCCTGAACATGTTGAATACTGAAGCCAAAGTATATTTTCCACACTTTTCAATACTGAAGCCAATCAACATGCCTTTCTTCCCATTTGCCCGAGGCTCACTAATACGATCCCGTCAACATGCGCACCGAACAACGAGAAGATTTCTACCTTGCTACAAAACTCAGAACTCGGACCCCTTCGACTTTCAGGAAGAAATGTTAAAGTATTGTCGTTCTGTTGTAGACATTTTACGGCGTTGTTATCGAAAATTTCGAGTCTTCTTCATGAAGCACGGATGGATTGATCCTTTGAAAGAAACTTGTACCATCGCCTAAGCGTATTCCTTAGTGTACCTCCAACGATTCATGCCCCAAAACACCCTGGCTGCCAAACCCTCACACGACTAACTATGTCAAACGTCAATTCTCGGACAAAGCCATACGCTGCCAACACTACTTGTGAGACAAATTAAACAACACTATCCATCATGACCGCAATGGAGGAGGCGAAAAGACCATCGGAACGTATTCGGTGGATGAATGGGACTTATAATACCCTTAGATCGTTGTAATAATCACATTTTACAACGGACCATGTAAGACTTGTACCAGGCTACTTGTCAGTGGCGTTTCAAGTTAGAAGAGCAAGGATACCAAGTGGTGGAAATTTTAGAACATGACTACGATCACCGTTTGAAAACTAATTCTGAGTTTAAACACATCGTAGAAAGTTACAAGTTGGTTCACCCACTGAACCCTCGGGATATTTTGTATGGAGGACGGATAAATGTCTCCTGTTTGCTGTACCAAGCAAACGATGAGAAAGGAGAAGAAATCAAAAACTTGGACGTGTGTTCGCTATATCCTTACGTGTGCAAATATTGTCACTGTCCCGTATGGCACCCACGATTGATGACGAAACACATTGATATGGACAACATTCAACAATAGGAAGGATTGATCAAGTGCATATTCTTACTTCCCACGGACTTGTACCATCCCGTCTTGTCTCACCGTTTCTAAGTAAAATGTATGTTTCATTTGTGTCGTACTTGTGCCGAAACATACAACCAAGGCCATCCTGATCAGCACACCCAGGAAGAATACGCCTTGACATGAACGTTTGTTAGCGTGGAATTGTTTAAAGCTCTGGACCTGGGGCACTAACTTTTAGAAGTGTACGGAATTTACCCCTTTCACAGAGACACAACAATCCCACAATGGCGACGTGACACAGAAATATATTTTTGCAGAATACTTAGACGCCTTTATGAAACTAAAACAAGACCCTTCCTGATGCCACACTCCTGATGACCAAAAGAAATAGAACGGAAAATACTGGGAGCAGAAATGTATCATTTTAAACCACGTTCGAAAGTGACTTTGACAGCCAAAATCATTTCCATGCAAGAAGAACAAGTACAGTTTAAAGATTCGATACGTTACTTTGCCATGCTTTTGAGTCGCATGTTTAAAATGTTTGGAATGCCAGAAATGGCTATAGATTTTTTTCTGCACGTGTTTAATACCGAAACCAATCATCACGCAGTTCTACCCCATTACGCTGTGGCTGCCTACTCCGACCAGGACACATGCGTACTGAACAACGAGAAGCTTAATACGCTCAGTAACAGACTAGCCTCTAGGACCCCTTCGACGTTCAATAGTAAATATTAAAGTATTGTCGAGTATTGATGTGGACTATTTCGAGAACTGTTCATGGAACACGGAGAGATTGATCCTTTAAAAGAGGCTTGCATCATCGCTAAAGCGTGTTCCTTAGAGTAACTAAAATCATTCATACCCGAAAGAACCCTGGCTGCCATAAGCCCTCAAACAACGAACTTTGTCAAACGTTAATACTAATTACACTTACGACAAGGAAGACAAGGGATCCAACACGTCCGCAACGGAGGAGTAGAAAAGACCATCGGAACGTATTCGGTAGATAGCTGGGATTTAGAAAACTCACAGATCGTGTACGAGTACATAAGTCCTTCTGTTACCCTCAAAGTGATACTAAAATCAGTTTTTAAAACGGGACTATGGAGCGTCGCTTGAAGTTAGAATATAAAGGATACCAAATTATGGAAATGTGGGAACACGATTATGATCCCCGTTTGAATGCTGAACCCGAGTCTAAACGAATCGTGGAGAGTTAAAAGTTAGCGAAGCTTCTAAACCCACGGGATAGTTTGTACGGATGGCGAACGAATGCCACCTGTCTGCTGTACCAAGCCGATGACGAAAAAGGAGAATTCAAATACTTGGACGTGTGCTTGCCGCATCCTATCGTGTGTAAATATCGTCTATTTCCCGTAGAGCACCCACAATTGGTGACGCATCACATCAACCTGGACAACATTCGAGAACACGATGGCTTGCTTAAGTGCAAACCCTTGCCTACCACGCACCTGTACCATCCCGTTTCATCACACCATTGCCAAGGGAAACGGAAGTTTCTTCTCGTCATACTTGTGCCACATCGTGTATAAGACAAATCCTGTCAGCCCACCCAGGAAGAATGCGGCTTGACGGGAATGTCGGTCAGAGTGGAATTGTTAGAAACGCACGAAATTTTCGACTTTCCCATGACACAAGAATACCACAATGGCGAGGAGACACAGAAAGGCTTTTTTGCAGGCTACGTGGATGTCTTTTTAAAATTTAAAGAAACAGAGCGGATATCCTTCACGGTACAACACGCCCGAAGAGCAAAATAAATGCAAAGAGAAATAGCAGTAGCAGGAAGGAATCACTTTAGAGCAACTGGAAAAAACGAATGAATGCGATCGTTTGGCAAAGTGATGTTAAATTGCAGAGTGGGGTAAAATGGCACAACGACAGTCTTTACCCAAGATAGAATGTTTGGCAGAGCGTTCTCGCTACGTCAAGATGATTCTCGACGAAAACTAGCTACGTGAAACTCATGGATGTCGCTCGTGAAGACTTGATCTAAGTCAATTACGAGGAAGAACTGGACTTTGTAGAAGCCGACGAATTTGGAAATGTCATCATTACGTGAGAACCCATGCTCGCATAAAGGCACAATAATGCAGTTGAGGGTGAATTTTCTTGCAGCAATGTTTGGAAATTTATGTATATAAATTGATTAAATACTATTTAAAAGGCAATTCTGGGGTAGTATCAAGTACGTAGAGGTTCTCGTAATGAAGTGCGAGCTCGTCTCCATATTGAAATCCCGCTCAGCAGTGACCGAACGAAAAGGCAATTCTGGGGTAGTATCAAGTACGTAGAGGTTCTCGTAATGAAGTGCGAGCTCGTCTCCATATTGAAATCCCGCTCAGCAGTGACCGAACGAATAACATTTATAATTTGCATAATTATCTGCCATATTGTACAAACTGAAAATGATGACGTAAAACACAAGGACGCGTTTGATCTCGTTTTTTTTCCTTATCCTTTTCCTTTCTCATTTGAATTTTGAGAGGATATATTGAAATGCATGTATAACTACTTTTATAGTTATATTTGAAAGGTTTTGTCTTACAAGAATGATTTTAATTCGACGTGCTTTGTACAGTATTGCAAAACTTTACATATACCCTAAAATACAGATCATTACAGAATTGAAGTAAAGAACAATTTCAAGATGACCGATATAAGTTCCATGGAATTTTATCCAAACTTTTGATGACATAGATGAGGTTCTGAGGGTGTGGAATGACTTTTAAATGGATGTAGTCTCTAAGCATGCACCACTGAAGTACTTTGATTAAAGTATGAAATCCATCCTAATTGGTTTACTACCGAAATCATAGATACTATGAAGATATGAGACCAATTGAAGGCTATGAAAAACCTTGAAAAATATAAAGTATGAGGAAATAGCATAACAAGCATGATTAAGAAAGCTAAAATAAACTTTTTATCATGCTAGTAGACATAAAGAGCAGCGCAAACTCCATTTGGAAAGTCTTCAATAAACTCATTGTGGTTACACACAAAGATCAGACATAAAATTCACTCACTTCTGTTAAATGACACCATAGTCACTAAGGACACTGACATTGATATAAAAAATATGTTCACTGCAGTGTGGTGATCCCCCAACACATGATTACCAGAATGGTGTGTGGAAAATGTAGCTAGATGCCTCCAGACCTGGAATAGGTGTTATGAGAGACAGCTCTGCATATCACTTTTGCGGTAATGAATATATAAAGTTTGCTGTTTTGCTTAAAATGCATAATATACTGACTCTTAATGCTTCAGAGTTTATTGAACATAAGAAGTTTCAAGACTTTTAGCGAGACTGCCTACCAAATGAGACATATACTTCGATTATTTCTTTGCAACCAATGTGAATGAATTTTAAAATTGTAAGCTGTTCAAAAACAGACATAGATACATAAGGACATTTTTCTAACATTTACAATTGGTATTCATCGAGTGGATTCTTTTCATTACCTGTATTGAATGTGGGTACCTCTCGATGCTAAACAAAATCTAAGCTGATGATGATACAAGAATAAAATCCTTTTGTAAATATTATCTTCATCTGCAATCAGCCATTCCTATTTGATCCCAATGCATGAGTCTCTGACTTTTCGAAATGCTTGCCAAACACGTTGCTGTGTCTATGGTAACATAAACTACACGTAATATCAGTTCTAGTTGTGAAGGACCTCTCAGTAGTCATGCCAAAATAAAAACCATGTGCAGGTTTGATCCATGTGTATTCTAAGTGGCCTTTCCTGAATAACATTTGAATAAGACCATGTTCCTATTATTATTATTATTTTCATTTTAGAAATAGCATATTACAAATTGGAAGACTCTTTCAGAATCTTGAAGTTGTGATCCTTGATGAGATTGTACATGCCTTGGCCAGAATGTACAGACGGGATGTTTCTTGTCTTCAACAACAAAGTTTACTTGACGAGTGCCGACAGACGTATTGCCTATAGGCAGTTCCTAATACGGCAACAATGAAGGCTCAGGTATGGAAGAGACATGTAATTCCATCTTGCTGTTTCTGCTTATAAACAATGTGAGCACGAAGGTCATAAAAAATAAATATAAAAAGTTTTCAGCAATTGCTGATACAGCATTATACCTTATTTAATTTTCAACTACTGGTATTTACAGGATATGATATAAGGTTTATCCTGCCTTAGCAGACATCTAAATGCCAAGCACGGTTTCATATTTACATAAATAAAATTAAGAGATCTTCTCCTTCACCAAAACTAGAGCTTATGGTAGTTCTTGAGGCGCCAGTTTCAAGCTCAGCAGTGCTTCTTCAATTGAAAAAAAACATGTATCTTGTAACGTGCGTCATTTGTAATCTGCTAACAGATTAATACAGTTATCAAATGATCATTACAGTTGGTAAAGTTTGCATACGTAAAAAATCTTTACTGACATGTTTATTGATAGAGTGTCATAGAATTGTTTATATCTGAAGTGCATGGATTATACCTGAATTTACCAAAGTTTAGAGAAGGAGAGTCACTGTACAAATATCATGTTCACATATCTTATCAATGCTAATTTACACAGATCTTATCAATGCTAATTTACACAGATCTTATCAATGCTAATTTACACAGATCTTATCAATGCTAATTTACACAGATCTTTACAATGCTAATTTACACAGATCTTATCAATGCTAATCTACACAGTTCTTATCAATGCTAATTTACACAGATCTTATCAATGCTAATTTACACAGATCTTATCAATGCTAATTTACACAGATTTTATCAATGCTAATTTACACAGATCTTATCAATGCTAATTTACACAGATCTTCAAATGGAAAATATATAAAGTAATTTTTGTAAGTTGACTATATAAATATTTAAAGCGATCTTCGTAATTTTCTTTTAAATACCATGCAATTGTTGAAATCCTAAAATAGCGTACCTGAAATTTAAGTATTTGACCACTCTGTTTAGGAACCTTTGGTCCAAGAACACCCGTGTGCCAAGGTTTTCGACACTTTGTTATCCATTTATGGGATTAAGCCAAGGTTTTGCCTGCTCTTCATTCTCCATTCAAGGTTTATGTAGATATTCATTAAAGCCTTTGCCATGTAAGATGATCTACTCATCTACTCGATGATGGGATGTATGACACTCCTACATATACTCTGAAAGAATGACACAGTCATAACCTGTAGCACCTAAAGCTGGTCTCTGTTGTCATGGTGACCCCATATTGATAACACAACTTGATATATATCAACAAGCAAAATCTACATTGTATATCTGGCAAATAGATAATGTAGTAAATTTGATTAGATCAATGTTCCTTCAATATTCCAAATTACTCAGACATTTCATATATATATATATATATATATATATATATATATATATATATATATATATATATATATATATATATATATATATATATATGTATCAGAAGATAAGAATTATTCACATTAATTTTGATTTCATACAAAAATATACCATACTATATGTCTACATATATATCTTTCAATTTCAAGAACTGAAAACTCACTAAAAATTGTTCATATCTGTTAGAGCTAGCAGTCCTGCACGAAAACCAAAACTGATTCATGATGTCTTGGGAACATTGTGATAAAGCCTGTTGTTTGGCAACATTGAAAATAAGGAAGATAAAAAAATTAAAAGTGCATGAAGAGCAATCATTAAAACAGACAGCTTTCCAATTCCAACGTTTTATAATAGTAAAGAGTAAAAATCAACAAATCATGTAATTAGCAAGAATAAAAGAAAGCTTAAAAAGAACTTACAGAATTGTGAATTATTTCTCAAATAAGTTCTATCACCAGTCCTAATAAATGAAGTTCTAATTAAATACCAGTTGTATAAAAAAGTCATCAGCTCTTATCATCTTAATATTTTGTTTTGATCATTAGCTAAGTGGATAGATGGGAAGAGGTTGTTAGCAAGAACTGCATATGTGACATTGTTTTAAATGGGAAACTGCATAAAGAAAGCACATTTGGTATGTAGACACAGTTTCAATATACAATCACTGGTCCTCTTTGTATTGAGTTTAGGAATGAAAACTAGGATTATTCTGTTAGCCTGCTCAGAATATTGGAACTTTGGTTTCCTAACTAAAGTAAGGGCAGTTCAAATTTTACACTTTTCCATGCATCAGGTGGCATAGTGTAAGTACACCTTTGAAAAAACAAATTTTAATGTTTTTTCTAATTCAAACTAAGAAAAGTATGAACTGGGAACTGAACCTGCTGGCACAGTTATTGTATTGTCCTTTATTATCATTGCATTTGTTACAAGATTTGTTAAAAGTAGAATGACTAGTGTAAGACACCACACACCAACAAAAACAAATCTGCAAGAAATTTGTAATTTTTTACCTTCCTGATTCATTCACAAATACTTGAGATGCTGAATGTTTTACAGTTGTTAAGTTAAAAATAAACAAAGGAATAATTTATGTATTTTGTACTTGGTAAAAATAATAAATATCTTCAAATTACAAAATAACATGATTCGTAATAAAACCTTTAGACACATGTATCAGATTATGTATCATTATATTTTATTATGTGTTAATTGTCACAAATAAACTAACAGCTTGGAGAAAAGAATAAAAAACAAAAAAAGGAAAATTCAATCACATGATAAAAAAAAAAGTGAGTACAATATTAGCAACAAACAATTAAAGCGAAAAATTAAAAAAAAATGAATTATATGTTATTTTGGAAATGAATTGAAACTGGATAATAAAGGGTGCTTTAAAAAAATGCTGATTTCAAAATAATATTTTGAGATATTGAATAGATCTTAAAAATGAAAGCCTACATTTGATATGATCTTTTGATTTAAAATTGAAAGAGCTATACATGTTGCCAAATTGTGTTGTCTTCAGTAATATTAAAGGTCTATACTTTCGTCTGTATCCCATGTAACACTTGAGTAGAAAGTGAAACTCATCACTGTATTACAAATACGCCATGTTCAATTTTCTAATTATGTTGAAAGCATCTTCCTGTTTTAACATGGCATATGAGATCATGCTCTGAATTTAGTTCACAAGCTTACCCAGAAATAAAATCTGGGCTGGGTGGGATTATAAAAACGATTAGGCAAACTCAAGGGGGCGGGATGTTCAAATGCGGACAAGGGGGCTGGAGTGACGGGTTGTAGAGGGTCTTGTCGACGTCCGCAAGCTAGTATTTTTTATATTCTGTGTTGAACAACTGGTTTAGGCCGGCCTACTGCGTGTATTTCAGTATGTTTGAACTATGGCAAGTCGTGTGATGTAGATTTGGAAAGGGCCAATTTCCAGAAGGTCGGTAAAGAGCTGGCAGAAATCTGGACCTCAAAACTGCTATTGATGGATTAGATGTGGTAGCATCTTTTATATCATGTGAAGCAGGAAAACTGGAAATCAATCAACCCTCAGATGAGTGGTAAAGGCATCACATTTAACAGTCGCAGTATTGCTTGATGAATTGTGAAGTGCAATAGTGACTCATGTTGTGGACAGCGTAGCTCTAACTTCAATGATATATTTGCTGCACAATTGTTACCTCCACCTGTTCCACACTATAGCACATATTAAAGGATTACCTATGCACTAGTTGCAGCAACAGTGGAACATTAGGAACGTTTCATCAACGATTGGCTTTTTTACATCTGCATCCTTTCCAATTGAAATATAACGGTGTTCCAAATAAATTAGAACATTGAACGTATTGATGTAACTGAAATTTCGAGGTGCTAATATGACAATGGACTGGAGTGTGGTGATGTGTTATCGTTCGTTTGATACAGCTCACTAAAGTAATCCAAAATATCCTTGCCTGAATTTACTATAGTTCCAAATTAATGATTTAGTCCAAGAAGTATAAACTTGGACTTTGTAATTCCAGTTAAGAACTTTAAAAAAAAAACAACTAATAAACCCAATATAACTGAACACAATAATATGACTAACTTCTATTAGGATGTTAAGGTAGGAATGACTACTTATTTTTAGATAAACAACAATGATATGGAAAAGTGACACACTATTAAAACCAGGATGTAAGTCAGCACCTTTCCAAACATAATCAAACTTGTCAGAAAAATTAGCAATTACCTAGTAAAAACCCAATGTCCAAGACTAAGATTAAAATAAATATGATTATATCCAATAATTATAATCGGGAATATTTATTCTGCCATCATGTAGAAATATGAGTTATATATTTTGTTTTTTACATTATAAATATCACTATTCATGTAGACCCTGAATTTGATTTTTGAAAAGTTTAATTACAAAATACAGATATGCATAATTTATAATGACGTATAAAGGATAAAAAAGAATATACATTAAAGATGTATGTATGTATGTATGTATGTATGTATGTATGTATGTATGTATGTATAACAATATAAACCATCAGTACTAGGTAACATTATCATATAGCGGGAAACAATGTGTAATTGAGTCATCTCTCTTTCAGCCTACAATAAGAATGCAGTCTTACAAAAATGTATTGTTTGCAAACATTACATTCATAACTTATGAAAATTTTAAAAGTTATTTTGATGTGCCAGTGTCAATTCAGTACAATTATTAGTTTGGTTTTATTTGATATACGATAGGGTTTTTACTAGTAAATATGACAAAAGTCGTCCGAATTGCACATTCTGATATGGTTTTCACTAGTAACATTTACAAAATCTTATCGGAAATTGAAATAATATAAAATTGTCTAGTCAGTGACTATTCTGAAAATAACGGTTTAGTTATCCGACTGTCATTAAGATTTTGCGAAGAGGTTTTGTTGTAGACTTTCCCGATATAAATCATATAGCCTACCTTTTGGTCCTTAAGTTTGAAATTTATTCTTGTCAGTAATGAATTACGACATCAGAGATATCACGAATTAACCGGTTCTTCTACTGTCAAACTTCCAGGCGTCACTTGAGGGGTGAATGTATACAGAATATATCCTTGTTGAGCCTGAATTTATATTTATGTGTTTGTCTGATAACTTCTATGAATTGCGTCACTTAAAAGATTGATTGCACTCACTGAGTTTTTTTTTACTATTCCCGGTGATATATGTGTTTAAAAAAGATTCACCGATGAGATCATTGGTGGATTTTGTTTTCGTTCGTCTGCCGTATACCAGAGAAATTTAAAATTCGTTAGATCAAATTCTGTTATCGAAAATACATTTATTAATTTCTGGAGAATTATTTCCAGCACGTTTTTCTCTAATCAGAATTTCTAATCCTTCAACATCGGCGAAGGTATTATTGGGATATGGAGTAAAAAGGTATTATTGGGATATGGAGTAATAAGGTATTATTGGCATATGGAGTAATAAGGTATCATTGGGATATGGAGTAATAAGCTATTATTGGGATATGGAATAATAAGGTATTAATGGGATAGGGAGTAATCAGGTATTATTGGGATATGGAGTAATAAGGTATCATTGGGATATGGAGTAACAAGGTAGTATTGGGATACAAAGTAATAAGGTATTATTAGGATATGGAGTAATCAGGTATTATTGGGATATGGAGTAATAAGGTATTATTGGGATATGGAGCAATAAGTTATTATTGGGATATGGAATAATAAGGTATTAATGGGATAGGGAGTAATCAGGTATTATTGGGATATGGAGTAATAAGGTATCATTGGGATATGGAGTAACAAGGTAGTATTGGGATAGAAAGTAATAAGGTATTATTAGGATATGGAGTAATCAGGTATTATTGGGATATGGAGTAATAAGGTATTATTGGGATATGGAGGAATAAGGTATTTTTGGGATATGGAGTAATAAGATATTATTGGGATATGGAGTAATAAGGTATTATTGGGATACGGAGTAATAAGGTATTATTGGAATATGGAGTAATCAGGTATTATTTGGATATGGAGTAATAAGATATTATTGGGATATGGAGTAATAAGGTATTATGGGTATATGGAGGAATAAGGTGTTATAGGGATATGGAGTAATAAGGTATTATTGGGATATGGAGGAATAAGGTATTATTGGGATATGGAGTAATAAGGTATTATTGGGATATGGAGTAATCAGGTATTATTGGGATATGGAGTAAAAAGGTATTATTGAGATATGGAGTAATAAGGTATTATTGGGATGCGTAGTAATAAGATATTATTGGGATATAGAGTAATCAGGTATTATTTGGATATGGAGTAATAAGATATTATTGGGATATGGAGTAGTAAGGTATTATTGGGATATGGAGGAAAAAGATATTATTGGGATATGGAGGAATAAGGTATTATTGGGATACGGAGAAATAAGGTATTATTGGGATATGGAGTAATCAGGTATTATTGGGATATGGAGTAATAAGATATTATTGGGATATGGAGTAATAAGGTATTATGGGGATATGGAGGAATAAGTTATTATTGGGATATGTAGTAATAATGTATTATTGGGATATGGAGGAATAAGGTGTTATTGGGATATGTAGTAATAAGATTTATTGGGATATGGAGTAATACGGTATTATTTGGATATGGAGTAATAAGATATTATGGCGATATGGAGGAATAAGGTATTATTGGAATATGGAGAAATAAGATATTATTGGGATATGGAGTAATACGGTATTATTTGGATTTGGAGTAATAAGATATTATGGGGACATGGAGGAATAAGGTATTATTGGGATATGGAGTAATAAGGTATTATTGGGATATGGAGGAATAAGGTATTATTGGGATATTGAGTAATAAGGTATTATGGGGATATGGAGTAATAAGGTATTATTGGGATACGGAGTAATAAGGTATTTTTTGGATACGGAGTAATCAAGTATTATTTGGATATGGAGTAATAAGATATTATCAGGATATGGAGTAATAAGGTATTATTCGGATATGGAGGAATAAGATATTATTGGGATATGGAGTAATACGGTATTATTGGGATATGGAGGAATAAGGTATTATTGGGATATGGAGTAATAAGATATTATTGGGATATGGAGTAATAAGGTAGTATTGGGATACTGAGTAATAAGGTATTATTTGGATATGGAGTAATCAGGTATTATTTGGATATGGAGTAATAAGATATTATGGGGATATGGAGTAATAAGATACTAAGGGGATATGGAGGAATAAGGTATTATTGGGATATGGAGTAATATGGTACTAGGGGGATATGGGGGAATAAGGTCTTATTGGGGTATGGAGTAATAAGATATTATTGGGAAAAGGAGTAATATGGCATTATTTGGATATGGAGTAATAAGATATTATTGGGATATGGAGTAATAAGGTATTATGGGGATGCGGAGTAATAAGGTATTATTGGGATATGGAGAAATAAGATATTATTGGGATATGGAGTAATAAGGTATTATTGTGATATGGAGTAATACGGTGTTATTTGGATATTGAGGAATAAAGTATTATTGGGATATGGAGTAAGAAGGTATTATTGGGATATGGAGTAATAAGGTATTATTGGGATACGTAGTAATAAGATATTATTGGGATATAGAGTAATCATGTATTACTTGGATATGGAGTAATAAGATATTATTGGGATTTGGAGTAATAAGGTATTATTGGGATATGGAGGAAAAAGATATTAATTTGATATGGAGTAATAAGGTATTATTGGGATATGGAGTAATAAGGTATTATTGGGATATGGAGTATTCAGATATTATTGGGATATGGAGTAATAAGGTATTATTGGGATACGGAGAAATAAGGTATTATTGGGATATGGAGTAACCAGGTATTATTTGGATATGGTGTAATAAGATATCATTGGGATATTGAGTAATAAGGTATTTTTGGGACATGGAGGAATAAGTTATTATTGGGATATGTAGTAATAAGGTATTATTGGGATATGGAGGAATAAGGTATTATTGGGATATGTAGTAATAAGATATCATTGGGATATGGAGTAATACGGTATTATTTGGATATGGAGTAATAAGATATTATGGGGATATTGAGGAATAAGGTATTATTGGTATATGGAGTAATAAGGTATTATTGGGATATTGAGGATTAAGGTATTATTGGGATACGTAGTAATAAGGTATTATTGGGATATGGAGTAATCAGGTATTTTTGGGATATGGAGTAATAAGATATTATTGGGATATGGAGTAATAAGGTATTATGGGGATATTGAGAAATAAGGTATTATTGGGATATGAAGTAATAAGGTATTATGTAGATATGGAGGAATAAGGTATTATTGGGATATGGAGTAATAAGATATTATTGGGATATGGAGTTATACGGTATTATTTGGATATGGAGTAATAAGATATTATGTGGATATGGAGGAATAAGGTATTATTGGGATATGGAGTAATAAGGTATTATTGGGATATGGAGGAATAAGGTATTATTGGGATATGGAGTAATTAGGTATTAAGGGGATATGGAGTAATTAGGTATTATTGGGATAGGAAGTAATAAGGTATTTTTGGGATATGGAGTAATCAGGTTTTATTTAGATATGGAGTAAAAAGATATTATTAGGATATGGAGTAATAAGGTATTATTGGGATATAGAGGAATAAGATATTATTGGGATATGGAGTAATAAGGTATTATTGTGATATGGAGGAATAAGGTATTATTGGGATATGGAGTATTAAGGTATTATTGGGATATGGAGTAATAAGGTATTATTGGGATACGGAGTAATAAGGTATTATTGGGATATGGAGTAATCAGGTATTATTTGGATATGGAGTAACAAGATATTGTTGGGATATGGAGTAATAAGGTATTAAGAGGATATGGAGGAATAAGGTATTATTGGGATATGGAGTAATAAGGTATTATGGGGATATGGGGGAATAAGGTATTACTGGGGTATGGAGTAAAAAGATATTATTGGGAAATGGAGTAATACGGCATTATTTGGATATGGAGTAAGAAGGTAATATGGGGATGTGTAGTAATAAAGTATTGTAGGGATATGGAGTAATAAGATCTTATTGGGATATGGAGTAAAAAGGTATTATTGGGATATGGAGTAATACGGTATTATTTGGATATTGAAGAATAAGGTATTATTGGGGTATGGAGTAATAAGGTATTTTTGGGATACGGAGTAATAAGGTATTATTGGGATAAGGAGTAATAAGGTATTATTGGGTTACGGAGGAATCAGGTATTATTGGGATATGGAGTAATAAGGTATTATTTGGATACGGATTAATAAGGTATTATTTTGATATGGAGTAATAAGATATTATTGGGATAAGGAGTAATCAGGTATTATTTGGATATTGAGGAATAAGGTATTATTGGGATACGTAGTAATAAGGTATTATTGGGATATGGAGTAATATGATATTTTTGGGATTGGGAGTAATAAGGTATTATTGGGATATGGAGTAATCAGGTATTATTTGGATACGGAGTAATAAGATATTATTGGAATATGGAGTAATAAGGTATTATGGGGATATGGAGGAATGAGGTATTGGGATATGGAGTAATAAGATATTTTTGGGATATGGAGTAATACGGTATTATTGGGATATGGAGTAATAAGGTATTATTGGGATATGGAGTAATAAGGTATTATTGGGATATGGAGTAATCAGGTATTATTGGGATATGTAGTAATAATGTATTATTGGGATATGGAGGAATAAGGTATTATTGGGATATGTAGTAACAAGATTTATTGGGATATGGAGTAATACGGTATTATTTGGATATGGAGTAATAAGATATTTTGGCGATATGGAGGAATAAGGTATTATTGGGATATAGAGTTATAAGGTATTATTGGGATATGGAGGAATAAGGTATTATTGGGATACGTAGTAATAAGGTATTATTGGGATATGGAGTAATCAGGTATTATTTGGATATGGAGTAATAAGATATTATTGGGATATGGAGTAATATGCTATTATGGGGATATGGAGGAATAAGGTATTATTGGGACATGAAGTAATAAGGTATTATGGAGATATGGAGGAATAAGGTATTATTGGGATATGGAGTAATAAGATATTATTGGGATATGGAGTAATACGGTATTATTTGGATTTTGAGTAATAAGATATTATGGGGACATGGAGGAATAAGGTATTATTGGGATATGGAGTAATAAGGTATTATTGGGATATGGAGGAATAAGGTATTATTGGGATATGGAGTAATAAGGTATTATGGGGATATGGAGTAATAAGGTATTATTGGGATACGGATTAATAAGGTATTTTTTGGATACGGAGTAATCAGGTATTATTTGGATATGGAGTAAAAAGATATTATTAGGATATGGAGTAATGAGATATTATTGGGATATGGAGGAATAAGATATTATTGGGATATGGAGTAATACGGTATTATTGGGATATGGAGGAATAAGGTATGATTGGGATATGGAGTAATAAGATATTATTGGGATATGGAGTAATAAGGTATTATTGGGATACGGAGTGATAAGGTATTATTGGGATATGGAGTAATCAGGTATTATTTGGATATGGAGTAATAAGATATTATGGGGATATGGAGTAATAAGATACTAAGGGGATATGGAGGAATAAGGTATTATTGGGATATGGAGTAATATGGTATTAGGGGGATATGGGGGAATAAGGTATTATTGGGGTATGGAGTAATAAGATATTATTGGGAAATGGAGTAATACGGCATTATTTGGATATGGAGTAATAAGATTTTATTGGGATATGGAGTAATAAGGTACTATGGGGATGCGGAGTAATAAGGTATTAATGGGATATGGAGTAATAAGATAGTATTGGGATATGGATTAATAAGGTATTATTGTGATATGGAGTAATACGGTATTTTTTGGATTTTGAGGAATAAGGTATTATTGGGATATGGAGTAAAAAGGTATTATTGGGATATGGAGTAATAAGGTATTATTGGGATTCGTAGTAAGAAGATATTATTGGGATATAAAGTAATCAGGTATTACTTGGATATGGAGTAATAAGATATTATAGGGATATGAAGTTATAAGGTATTATTAGGATATGGAGTGATCAGGTATTATAGGGATATGGAGTAATAAGATATTATGAGGATATGGAGTAATAAGGTATCATTGGGATACAGAGTAATAGGGTATTTTTGGGATATGTAGTAGTCAGGTATTATTTGGATATGGAGTAATAAGATATTATTGGGATATGGAGTAATAAGGTATTATGGGGATATGGAGGAATAAGATATTATTGGGATAGGGAGTAATAAGATATTATTGGGATATGGAGTAATACGGTTATTATTGGGATATGGAGTAATAAGGTTTCAAGACCATTTTCAGTTGCCTCTCTTTCCACACTTATTGTTTTATCACCTTTTATCCTGCACACAGTGGCGTAGCGAGGATATTTGCCGCCCAGGGCAAACCACCCAAATTTGCGCGCACGGCTGCCCCTGTTACGTTGATACTTTGGGCCCCATTTGGCGCCCCCTAGCCACAGGCGCGCGGGGCGAATGCCCCACCTGCAACCACCCCCACCCCCAACCCGTCGCTACGCCACTGCCTCCAGAGGCATCATGGTGATCTTAGTACTTACTGTTTCATCCGCTTTTATTTTCTACAATTTTAATGGTGATCTTAGTACTTTTTTAAGTTGCTACTTTATATTCTATTCCTTTTGGCTACCCTCTTGATTTTTCTCCTTCAATATACTCACCATCTTATCATTAAATATGATAATTTGCCAAAATGTTATCACTTACTTGCATTTTTTCAATAATATATAAAGATACGGAGATTTTAGTCCTACCCACATTTACTTGTCCACAATTTTCATGGGGAATGTTGAAATGTTTTAAAATATTGCCTCAGTGTTACTAAAAATTAATTGAAACATATTTTAAACGTATCATTGGACTCAGCAAACATAAAGAAAACAATTACCTTGATTAAATCGCATAACCTATATAAGACTATTGTATATCTTCCACATCTTTCCCATTTTCTCTAACCCACTAGCGCTAACTTCTTACGATTGCTTTTGTTTACCACTTTTTCGCATTTGTTCATACAAATCGCTATTATGATTAACATAATTATATATCTAATGTATTGTAATTAATATAAATTTTTCAGTCACAGTAGTTTTAACAAATATTTCTGACCCCATCGTCCAGCGCAGTATATTTAATAACCATTGTTTGTTGTTGTAGCGTACAATCTGGATATGAATGAGCAAAAATAGGAATAAGATGGTATTTTATGTGCAATTAACAAAACTCGTGTTCTTTTTTCCATTTTGTGCCGTTCTTATCTTTTTAAAAATTCGTCAAGATGTTGAGGAAATCCACTAAACTCAAAGGGCGATGAAGATTTGCTTATCCTGCTTGTACCAAATGTCCGTCCATGCATAAGTTCAGTTCGTGCGAGGTATGATTGGAAACTTATAGACCATGGCTGTAAGATGGATCTTACGACTAAATAAGAGACGGACGAAGTCCGGAAAAATAAAATGTGGTGCTAAATGTTTTCATTGAAGACGTCATCATGAGCCATAATATTTATGATTCCCCCCCCCCCCCAGAGCAAATCAAAGTGATGTGTACCATACTAGCGAGTGACACGTCATCACAACAGCTGCAACTAGAATAATAAGTGACCGACGTTTCCAAGTCGGTAAGCTTTGTTAGAGTCGCAAATGAAGCTTTTAATACTAACGGCTATGACACATTTGCTCTCCGAGGATAATTTTGTTCTATTTCACCACTGTTCTTTATAACTCTTCCAACCTGCCTCGTTGGCCTAAGTTCCTCCCCCTTCCCCATCCTCCTCAGATGTCTTTCGGACGTTCGGGAACCAGCGTCGTTCTGGCAGCGGTCCAGTTCTGACGCCAGTCATATGGGAACACCAGTATCCTATAATAATTCACTCTGTAGAGGACTACACGCATCTTTATGGCGTTCGTTGTGGGAGAGATTAGGCATTAGACAATGGCAATTGTATGGTCTTCTCTCTCTTCCCACCCCAAGGATATTTTGTTCAGTTCCTGATAGAATAATGGGTGTGAACAATCCCCATAATGATTACAGGAGCAACCTTGATAATGCACTGTTCAATGGTCCTTCATTTGAGCGTACAGGATAGAACGTTAAGGTGTTAATTGAGAAAATCTACATTCTGTTTGGTCCCATCAATTGTTCGTCAGGCTTATTAGGTAAAGGCTTCTATGACATTAGAGGATAACTACGAAAGGGATCGTTCCTTTTTTGTCCACAGTCAATGAAGGTGAAATAAATTTATTTCAGACCACATGACAAAAGAATTGATGGACATGATTGGGTTCAGTGATGCAAAACGCAGCTAACATCAGAATTCTTACTCCGCATTTACTACACTCAAACACCGATGTTCATCGTTAACCTATTCTCAGTGGACTAAAACACTGCGGCGGTAAATATGACCAACTCTTTTTTTCCCAGGGTTGATAACAGTCTTAAGCACGCCACATCTACGTTGGTGAACCACAAGGCCGCTTCCTCTCAATACTTTATTTGTAATACTCAGTATTTTCAAACGTTAGAAATTGCCGAGATGGATCACACGTGGGAGGCCGTGACATACATTGCCATGCTGTTTCACGCAACAGAACATCTCAAAATGATACCGGATAATATCCTAATTTCATGAATTGGGATGCATGCATATGCATGACAAACCTTACATTATGCCACAACATTTGATCTTCGGCAGTAATTTGAACATGTGCTGCAGTCAACTCACGAACAGTTCAACTTGCCTTACGTCCTGTTTCAATTTGCAGACAAAATAATTTTAAGCTGCATAATCGAGACTGTTAGAGGCAGCAATGTCTTCCTTTCTTCAATGTTGGTGACAATACATTCTTCAATACGATAGGCCCAATCGGGGTCATGACAAAATAATAGGCTGCCAGCATTGGGTAGCGAAAGTATAGCCATTCATTACCATTTATCCATTTAACAGTTTATGAGGTCGTGATACAAGTAGTAATAGGGGATACTCTAGCCTCAATGGAAAATCCAGTCAAAAGGGCATGGGAACATCTAGCCACAAGGGGGAATTTAACATGGTGAGACTATCAAGCCTCAATGGGAAATTGAACATAGTGGGACTATCTAACCTCAATGGGAAATTGAACATAGTGCGCCTATCTAGCCTCAAGGGAAATTGAACATGGAAACTATTTGGGTCTATCTAGCGACAAGGGATATTTAATATGGGAAATATTATTTGAGCAGCAGAGAGGGTGAATCCTACAACTTTCTGAGTGTAAATAAGGAAATCTGATGCTTCTACCAAATAGTAAAAAAAATGGCGTCTATTTGATAAAATAAGATTTCCTTATATACGCCAACGTCGTTGTCACTCACCCTCTCTGCTGCTGAAACTTTCAGTTCTGGTTATCAAAAAACAATAAATGATTTCAACCGAATATTTGATCGAGTCCGATACGATATCGTGTCCGAGGGTCATGCAAATTTATCGTTACAAATCCGTACGGGTTTGACTGAGCGTTACTAAAGAAATTTTTAAATTGATTATGATCCATATCACCGCAGCACCAAGTTTGCCAAATATTTCTAAGAGTATGAGTATCAACTCCGTTAAATACACACAATAAATTGCAGTTATCTCTGATCACTTTTGGAATCTGTGTGTATCGTTGAGTGACATATATCACGTCCGTGCTTTTATGCCTGCCTCGGGAAAATATTCTAGCAGGATTTTTTTGTTTATCTAACATCACATCGTCGTATACGACTAAATTGTTGATACTTCCATCGAGGTCATCCACGGATGGCGCCTCGTCAATATCGGTTATAAAATCAACGACGTTCTCACCTTTAATTTCTGATGCATTCTCGTTAAAATCCTTTAACACTTCATAGCATCGTTGATCATCTACGCTAGGGGCAATTAAATACAACTTATCCCACTTCATCCATCTCATTATTAAATTAATTAACAATTGCGTCTTGCCGGATCCAGATGGCCCGATTATAATCATCCGGATAGAGTTTGGTAGTGCTGCATGATGCTTAACCGGTTCTCTTGCTTTAGTCGCTGAAAAATCAATTATATCCTTATCTCTATACATAAATTATGGATCTATATTGTGTGAAGTGTAAAACGCGTACTGGCACAAATGATGTGACGACGATTACAACTAGGAATAACAGATCAGCACTAACTGGTAGATGTGCAACATGTGGTATAAAAAAGTTTAGATTTGTTTCTACAAAATCAAAGATTTTACAATTCGGAGATGTTTTTAAAAAAAACGAGGAGGTGATATCACAGACAAATTGGCAAAGCTCCCTGGAACACCATGGGCAAAGTACCCCGGAAAAAAACACCTTCCAGGATATAGCTATTGTGGCCCCGGAACACGATTAGATATCAGACTTGATGATCGAAATCAACCTCGACGTGGTGAAGAACCGATAAACGCTATTGATAAGGCATGTCATGCTCATGATGTCGCATATAAAAGCAGCGATTTGCAACACAGGCATCTCGCAGATGTGAAATTAATTCATGCGTTAAATGCTATTCCTGATAAATCCTTCAAAGAAAAATTAGCTTCATGGTTAATAAAATCGTCTATGAAAGGCAAATTGATGATGGGCGCTGGTAATTAATAACAACATGGAATCTATTTATTATTCTCCAAAAGGATACTGGCGGGGTAACGCTGCAATCAATAAACTCGCTAGCGCTGCAAAAGTGAAAAAGGCTACTGCAGCTAATTGGTTATCCAAACAGGCTATATGGCAAATTTATCTACCGCGTCCAAAACAAATCAATTTCTCGCATTTTGATGTTACCGGACCCAATGAAGTTCATCAAGCTGATTTATTGTTTTTACCACATGACAACGGTTACAAATACGCGCTAACCATAGTTGACGTTGCGAGTCGATACAAACAAGCAGAACCGCTAAAAACAAAATCATCAACTGAAGTAGCTTCTGCATTTGAAAGGATTTATCGACGAGGCCCACTACGCTGGCCAAATCTATTGCAGGTTGATCCTGGCAAGGAATTTCAAGGCGCTGTTTTATCAGCGATGAAACATGACAATGTCACCATCAGACGAGGGCATACTGCGCTACATCGCGATGAGGCAATTGTTGAACGATTTAATCGGACTCTTGCTGAGCGGTTATTTGGATATCAATACGCGAAGGAGTTTATTCAGGATAAAAGATCCCGTGAATGGGTTAAAAGATTACCAGCTGTGATTACCGCGCTCAATAACGAGATTACTCGAACAATTAACATGAAACCTGTTAACGCGATTAAGAAAGCGTCTATACCAAAAATGGAAATCCAAGGAATTTCACAAAACGATTTCAAAGAACCAATTCTTGGTAGTAATGTCACTGTTAGGTATTTATACGAACCAGGAGAGCTTGAAGGTGGCACAAAGAGGGTTACTGATCCTATTTGGAGTGTTACTGCACACAAGATATCTACTATAACACGATCAACTGGTAGACCTCCAATCTATAAATTGGATTCAACTGCCCCTCAGCGGGGTTTTACACGCGAACAATTACAAGTAATTCCTGACGATACTCAATTACCAATACGGGGTCTTAACTAGCGCCGTTGCGTCTATTACACTCAAGACAAGTCAACATCACATTGTTTCTGATATGACCAATGCTGCTATTCTTTCTGTCTACGGTAAATTGGCGAGGATCTTTATCCGAATAACGCCAACGCATTATACAATTGCAACTTGCGCCGTGATTATTCTGTTGTTGTTCTAGCGTAATTATTAATTCAGCATCAATATCAAATTGTCGTTGTTTTTTTTTTTTCTTGTTGTTTGTAACCGGATAGTTTTTTATCAATAGTTTTAACATCAACGATGCTAGCATCATCTATTGTGGTGTCATCATCGCCACTGGCTTCGGCAACGACAATTCTTCGAAGTTGATTTATTTTTCGTACTCTGGATACTGCGAGATAGACTAAATTCGACCATTCGATGCGATTATCTACCATCCAAACAATTGTGTCTGTGATAGTCAATCCCTGTGAAGAATGTATCGTCGCTGCGTATCCTAGCGTCCACGGGAATTTATCAGCGTGTAATGCATCCTCAATGACACTGATATCAACCAGCACAATATCATTTAATACGAAAATTTGTTTTTCACTTCCTGACTTTGTCAGGCCTGGAATATCAACTTCTATATTCTGCTTTCGTGTATCCGAAGGCCTATAACACAACGGTACTGGAAGTGTTGCAAATTTTTCTTTATGCAATTCAAATAACTTCATCTGAAGTGTGTCTCTGACAATTTTTCTACTCGCAATTATCAAATCATTCGGTTTCCACGTTTCCCAAAAATCATTCATTGGAGTTTCTGAAATTATTTCACGCGCTATTTTACACTGGATTTTATCCGGTTGTAATCTAATTAGCGCTTTGAATTCTCGTAATTGTTCATCAAGTGATCTATAATCAGTGTTAATTTCCTCATAATAGTCTACAAAACCCTTTAGCCATTCATGTGAGGATGCACCGACAAATGGCGGTGGTTGGCCGTGATCCCCGCACATGACGACTTTTGTGTTTTTGTTTAACAACCACTCGAGAAATGTTTGTAATACATCTAATGACACTGTGCATATTTCATCCCAGATTATGATTTCAGGAATGAATTTATCACCCATACGCTCAGGAGTCCATTTGTCACCCTTCCATCGAAAGAAGCTGTGATAAGTACAGGCATTTACCTCTCGTTGTTTCATCTCTCTGGCGAGTCTGTGAGTCGGTGTTAGGACAATCATGTTTGACCGACGAAATAATTCGATTGCACGAGTTGTCTTTCCTGACCCACCACAACCGTTTAAATAAACTGTCTTGTATCTACATATTGGATCAGATACCGGTGGTGCATTAGAAAATTCTGATTGAATTTCAATACGGTTACAACAAAGATATTTATCATCCATCATCTGCGGATTCACAATACTCATATAGTGTTTCCTTTTTAAATCTCCAACGTTACCACGCTTCCTCGGGATCTGTGAATGCCGCTACATCCGATTTATATTTCTCGTGTATATACATCGAATCAGTAGCTACTCTAACCGCGGTATCTGGAAATCTATTTATCATCGAAAATAGATTAATAGAAGCATAGGCTAGCATAGAACTTCTCAAATGTGTGTACTGGGAATTATATCCATCACAGTAGGTAACAACCGTACCCAATTTCTCACCACTGGATAGAAAAGCATCCTTACGGGATACAAGTTTTCCCTGTTTCGTTAAATCCGTCACAATAAAATCGTATTCAGCGACGTCTATGATCAACCGCGAAGAATATTTTGCATTGTCGTATCTTCCACCCTGGGTAAATTTACCGATTATTCTTCGTCCAAAATCTTTTGCTTGTTCTTTTTTAATTTCAAATAACTGTTTGGACCAATCCATGATTTGTTCTTCACTGAAATTCGAAGAATTTCCATCAGGAAACAGTTTTCGCTGTTCGCTAATTATACGATCTAGATCGGATTGTGGTAGCCAAACTTCTTTCTGAGCTCGATAGGATATAATCGCTTCACTGACAATCAACGATTGTAACATCTCACAATCGATCATATATCTCAATAGCACTATAGGCATCCACGCCTTTTCAGATAGGTGTCTACCAATCCAAAGATAACTACACGGATGTAACCCTGTAGCTAATTCGAATGATATCACACGAGCGAATCCAGTTAAATCAAAATCAGGCAATGGACCATTAATCGCAACACGAGTCATTTCATGCGTGGGGTGTCCAAATCGTTTAAAATAGTTACTACATTCCCCATACCCGAGAAAACTTCCAGGATAACACGCGGATATATCAATTGAAATCATACCATCACGTGAGTATTTTGTATTCCACAGTCCTCCATGACCAAATTCGACGCAACTCAATTTAACGTTCTCGAGAAAATCACTTCGTGTTGGACGCCATGAGTTTTTTTCTCTTGCAAAGTGAGCTACCACTGATGGAATAGCAAAACTATCCGTTAATAGTTTTTCATGGAAACTCTCCGGTGAAAAATCATTAGCAATTTTTCTCATTCTAGTATCTAACTCTTCAACGCGATATAATTCACCGTTTGGTCTTACAAATTGATCGAATCCTGATTCGGAACCAGCACTACAAAGTAACCACACTGACACAGGATCATCTTTACACAACGCGTGAATAGCATCGAATAATTTCTCTTCATAGAAAACATCCCTGATGAATTCCGGGGGATATATCTCACGGTTCTATCTCGTGGAAATATTGTTACTGCAGGTGTCCAGGCGTGTTCGTTATGATCAATAATTTGTATTGGCGCTCCATTTTTGTTATATTTCGGTTCGTGTAATATTTCTCCGGTTATCGTCATAACGGTTATTGGGAATCTTAATAATATTTCTAATTTAGCTATATCAGAAATCTTTGCACCGTGCTGTTTCACTGTCAGTTCCCATTCGGCTATTTTCCTACGTCGCAGATCAGTTAGTTTATTTCCTCGGGATGCATTTGTGAAGTGTTCCATTACCCGTGTTGCTACACAATTGAGCCTTGACGAAGTCAACGGTGAATATTTCATAGGAGCTAGTTTTGCAATATTGGGTTTATCATTTAGCGGGTATATTCCATAAACGATTGCTGTTACAGGATAAGATCTCTCGTAGTATGGTTTGTCGATTCCAGTTAGAATTCCTGGTTTGGAATCTCTACTTACAATGACAGTTTTTTTTATCCTTGAGGATTGGTTCAAATTTATCCCTGATAATCCATTTGCCTTCGACTTCGATAATGAATTTTATTCTGAAAAAATACTTCTGTTTGGAATTGCTTTGCAATTTACCTTTGGATTTTACACCCTTGGATTTCCCACCAAGGTGTGAAATTATCTTAGCTGCTCTTTCATCATTCATAGTAGCATCGATGATTGGTACATTGACATCTTCATCAATAATTCGAAATGTCGACCAACAGTGTACTGCACCATCTCGGTAGAATTCATTAAAACACTCCCTGATTTTACCCAGTATAGTTCTATCACCGATTAGACGTTTTGGTGTATCAGAGACTCTATCGAGATTAAAATTAGCATTTTTCCAGGGCTTAATTTTCGATAATCTCTTGAACTCCTTATCGAGATTGAAGTTAGTATTTCTCCAAGGCTTAATTTTCGATAATCTTTGGAATTCTTTTATGGTATAATCAATGAATTTAGTATTTTTCCAAGGCTTAATTTTCGATAATCTCTTGAACTCCTCCATGTTATAATTAAAACAAGTATTTAAATAGAAAACTATAGTATAATGAATCACTGCAAGTGGCTAATGATTGGATCAACAACCCCGTGTAACAAATCATGCAGAAGCGAATTTTGTGGGTATCATTTACAAAGTGTTCGCAACTGTTCCCTTGGCCCTCTCCCATGTCTCCGATGTGGGGCTGGGGTAAGGGGGAAATCGCAGTTGTGTCTTGCTTGTGGGGGTAAACGATACAGGGAACTAAAACGCTATTATGACAAACGAATCACTGACCCTAACGTCCTTGATAAAATCAAGGACAAAGTCATAAAAACCCCTCAAGATTATATCAAGAGGTTTATAATTAAAGCAGATATAAATTAGACAAATAGTATTATTATACAAATGAGCCAAGATTTCAGACCACATCCGGTGCTTGTTAATTATGAAGCCTCCAGTGATGGTGTTGTCAGGCACCGCAGACTAAAAAAATCGGTTGGATTTCTTAATAATATGGGATACTTAATGTTTGGTGCTAGAAATAAAACATATCTCTGTCACAGAGTCATTTATGAAGCATTTTACGGATTAATCGAAGACGGCCTTGTTATTGATCACATAAATGGTGTGAAGACTGATAATTGTCTTGAGAATCTTCAAGCCGTCTCGCAGCGCGATAACCTTTTAAAAGCACGCTGGTAGGCACTCAAAACGACCTAGGGGGGTCAAATCGTTTGATTTAGAAAACAACGAGGAGATAATCTTTCAATCAATAAATGCGGCCGGTAGATACTTTGACATTTGTAGAGCTTCAATTCGATTTGTTGCAGAAAATATAATTAAAACTACTCTGTCTAAAAAGAATGGTCATAAAATAAAATTCGTATACACTTTAAACGATTTAAGGGAGATAAATCCTTTATGGATAAATTCGCCGCAATTCACACTCTACCTACTAAGTTCCCTTGTATTATGCGTCGTCTGCTATTACCTGTAGGAGAGGTATAATTGACATGTGCGCGCCCACGTGACTGTAATGGAGTATATAATACATGAATTTCGTTAGAGAATAAAACTTTTTATTGTCGCTTGGGCTAAAACTGCATTATTTAAACAGTTGTATTTTTATTTATCTACATGTTTCATGTGTGGGGGTGGGTGGACTAGCAGTATAAAGCAGACAGCTAACTACGTTCTTTCAGTACAAAAATATATAATCTAACGCATTACCTATGTTCGCTCAGCCGGAACGCGAGTGTTTCCTATTCATTGAAGTAGGTGGGCGTGGTTAAAATTCCTCGTATACAGCTATTTGTGGCCTAATCGATAACGCATTTGGAACAGGGAAAATATACGCTGTTATTTAACAACTGTATTATTTTGTTTAATGTTTTATTAAACTATTTTGTCTCATTTAAATGTTGTGAAACAGCATTAATAAGTAATTCGAGAAAATAAAATAACACACTTGTGAATCAACGCCGCCATATTAGTCGCTTTATATAGCATTTGAAAGGTAGAAAGCTTGGGCTTTCGAAGGCCAATGCGACCGATCAAAACTAACCAACGCCATTAACCCGGGCGTGTGGTTGTCTTTTGTTCACAATCATGCAACCGGGTTAATTTAATTGGGTTGCTTTTGATTGGTTGGATTGGCCGTAGAAAATCCGCCCCGTCGTTTCATGTTTGTGCTGTCTTGTGCCGTCCCACTTAAGTTAATTAAGTATATATGTATGCCTAAAATTTGCCACAACACTCGAGTGGAAATATATATGGCATTGTGACGTCACCCACCCCAAGCATATCTTCTGGGCGGTCTAAGATGACGTTTGTCACCTTAGGCCTCCCGCCGGAGATGTATGTTTCGGGTCCCCTTGGGCTTACTTGGATGTGAAGGCAACCAAGGAGTTCCAAAGATGTGTTGTCGTTTTAGTGTTATTTTTTTTTTTAATAATTAGAGATACAGTATACTATAAAAATATGGATATCAAAGATGTAAATGTTATAATTGCTTAAATCTCAGATTTAAAAAATAGAGGGGTAGTATTATCTGAAGATCTCGACTGTGACATGATTGCCTCGGAATATGAAGACATAGAGTATCAGTTTAGTAAGGGTCGTTATGTTTTACCTAAGATGTACAGGCTCGTGAAAGGAATTCAAAAATCCATCAGTGCTTATTTGTACGGTAACGACATTAATGTATTCATAACGCTATTTAGCACCGTTGAAGCAATACGTCAAAAGTTCGGCCAAGAGTATCAAAAACGATCTGAAATTAGTTCTAAGGTTCGTGATCTTAGAAAAATATTAAACGAGGAAAAACCAGTATCTTAACCACGTGAGTGATAGGCTTTCAGTAAATTTATTAAAATTTATTTTTTTTAGCGTTTTTTGTAACACTCACATAGGATTTTCTCCTGAAAGAATACTTAGCAGTTTGGACCTGCTCATGTAGTTATGTGCATACTGGATGATCTGGTAGTAGTAGCAAGTAATCACCGCGACGCCTCCATTTTCACGTATTTGTAGTTGTTGCCGAGTCGTTATCAAAAATCGTTTATTGCCGTTCTTAGATATTACAATTCTGAAAACCCCAGCGATGTTATTTCTGAAACACTCGCGGATAGCGTCGTACAGTTTAACCCTGTCGAAGATGGATACGTTAACTTGATGGTACATTATTTAATAACTCATCTTTTAATTATGATAGTTTCACATTTGAAAATTCAGTTCACAAACAATATATGGTAGGTGAATCGCTTACAACTAGATTAGCCAGAGAGCGGCTAGCAGCAATTAAAAAGTTTATACCGGTTCGAGACAGACTTCGCGAAAAACTTCAACAACGACAACAAGCGCAGACTGACTTTTCTGTGTCAAGTGAACAACTGTTTACTCCGATAACAAGTGCTACCAAAGATGTGAAAACAGCAACTGAACGAGCAGTATTTGGGGATATTCCTGAGGAAGGCAAGCGACGAGAAGTGCCTGTTATTGGTGTGCTTGAAAAGATAGCAGCAGAGACCGGACAAACACGCACAGGGATACAACAGCTATCCAGTGATATAAAATCGCAGCGCGAAATTGAAGAACGCGAAGAAGAACAACAAGGTGCAGCTGCAGGAAGAGACTATTCACCTGAAAGTATATTTACAGTCGCAGCATTAAATATAATTGAAGGAATCCATACGGATTCCGAATTAGCTAATTTTGCTAGAAACAATTTTCCAAAGGGTATAAGAGAGAATTTATTAAAAGACGAGTTTAAAGATTTTATAAGAAACAGAAAGGATTGGGCATCAAAAATATATTTAGCGAAACATGGCGGGAATAAAATCACAGCGTTGCAGCACCCTGGTTATAATAACTTTCTAGCTGTGGTTAAAGGCGGTCCACAACCACCACCTTATATGGAGGATCCAATCCCGGAGGAAATAGATATAAGAGCAGAAGCCGGTTCTAAGAAAATAAGCGGAAAGGGATATTCAATTAAAACTCTAAAGGATTTCAACGCTGGAGTCTTTGACTCTACCGTGACATGCCCTGGTAACATCCTCAGTGATATATCACGGTTAGAAGTACTTATGGGTGGAAAGCGAGCTGGAAACAACTCCGTCGAGATAATTAATGAAGCAGCTGATATCTGTAGACGATTATTTGCTGGCGGTATCATGGACATTAATGTATATCGAGAACTTATTGCTGAATTAGTTGAAAATCACAGTGACGCCCTACGTTATGATGAAAATCCAATGGATGTAAGCGATTGATCACTAATTGAAAAACTACTAGTTTTATAACAAGATTATTAAACACTATAACCATGATAAACCCGTAAGCGTCTACGTGGTGAACTCACGATTGCCTGTTTACCGCGCGTGGTACGGAGATGGTTTCGGCAATACCATTGCGGGGTTATTTACAAGAATGGCTCCCAAGGTGGCGCCGTTAGCTAAACAATTATCAATGAAAGCCATTGATATCATTCGTGATAAGGGAACCAGCAAAATCGGAGATTTCGTTGGAAATCTTGCTGGAAAGGCATTTTCTGCTGCGAAAGATAAAATAGCATCATTGGTGCGAAGGAAACCAACAGTACTGCCATCAACTACAGTGATGCCTGCAAAAATCAGCAAAGCAATAAATAGCGCGGTGGAAGAAAAACTAGCGTCGTTGACTCCGTCGCCATTGACGGCTTCACCGGTAACAGATAGCGCTATCATGAACGCAATAGCAGGAAGTGGTTTGAAACGAAAACAAAAACGACGATGATTACAAAGAGTTTCGCAATTGAAAACACTAGTATGCTATAAAATGTTTAAACAAACAGCTGATCCCGCTCTTGGTATGGAAGCCCAAGTGCGCAAAGACGATTCCGTCGGCGATTATCAATACTATTCCTATCATGCAATACAACCCGACCTACGATCGCGAGTTGAACTTCAAGTTCAAGATACCAGTAAATTCTTTTTGCCTTGTGAAGCATTTATCGAAATCGAAGGTGAACTCGTAACAAATGTTGGAAATACACCATATGACATTAGCCCAACTATCCGAGTTGGTTTTGTCAATAATGGCATAATGGCGTTATTCGAAAGTGCAAGATATCTCATTGATGGAAAAGAAATTGAATCAATAGACCGTGAAGTTGATGTGGCCACAACAATCATAGGGTTAGCGAGATATTCTGATGATTATACAAGATCAGCTGGTCCATCTATGATGTTTGCAAAGGATACCTCTGATTATCCTGAACACATCCAGTATTCTAGAGTAAAAGCAACACAAGCTACTGCAGTTGATCCAGCACCAGCCGGATATACAAGACCAGCTGGTACCTTTGATGTCATAAATAATGTTCCAAATTACAATCTAGGATTTGCAACACGCGTAGCAACATTGCAAGGACAGCGTCGACAATTTCCATGCGCGATTCCACTGCATCATATATTTGGATTCTGTAGAAACGTCCGAAAAGTTATTTATGGAGCTAAGCATACAATAGCGCTTGTGCGAAAGGGTACTGATAATGATGCAATCTGGCATGATGCTGGTGCTTCCGAGGGTAAAGTCATTTTAACAAAAATATCATTGTGGATGCCAGTGTTAACTCCATCAATCATAGCAGAACAGCGATTACTATCATTTATGGAAACAGGCGGCAAATCATTGTTGAGTTGGTTATCAGTGACCACGGATATTAAACAGGATAATGTCGATGATATATTCACATGGCACCTGGCATCAAAACAAGGCGTTTCAGCTCCACGTCATATATTTGTAGCGTTACAGAATAATGAGCGAGTTGGTAATCAACAACGCAGCCATATGATATTTGATCAGTTAGGTGTTAGAGAAGTCTCGCTGAGAATAAACGGACAGCAGGAACCATCCGAGGATATACAACTTGATTACAATCACAACCATATTGCACGTGTATATCACAATATGTTGTCATTTATGGCACGGGATCAAAATGTTGATACTGGTCTACAAATATCACAGTTGGATTTTAAAAATCTGTATCCGATCTATTACTTTTCATTGGAACATCTTGATTTAACAAGACAATCTGTCGTTGATATACACTTTAGAGCCCGTGTAACCCGCCCTGGTGGTATTATTAATTATAGAGCGGTTGCTGTCATTCTCAGCGACAAATCAATGTTGTTAGAAGGGGTTGGCGGACGAATGAGACTTATTGATGCACCAGTGGAAAATATGTAAAAGTTTCCAATTAGATCAATTGAAAGCATAAATGTGTTTTACAATAAAATGCCATATAGTGTTGTTAGTGTCAAGCTGACTGATGGTCAGGTCAAGAAATTACGATCAAAATCCGCTAAAGAATGTGGAACCACAATAACGTTGAAACCAGCGCAGATGTCCGGCGGTACACATAAAATATCATTAACGGATCGTCAAATAAAACATTTCAATGATGCAATGAAAAATAAGCGAGGGGTTCAAATTGATTTTTCGAAAGCCGCAATCGCCAACATGATAAAATCAGGCGGTATATTTCCATTGTTAGCTGCGATTCCAGCATTGATTGCGGCAGCAGCCCCAGCGGTAGCTAAAGCGGCAGCGTTAGGGGCTGTTGGTACCGCGGCAGGAATGGCACTAAAGAAAGCAACGGGGAAGGGGTATGAAAAAAAGGGAAAGGGTCTAAGACTACCAGGAACCCCGTATTCGTGGTACAGCGGAAAAGGTCTAAGACTAGGACCGGTTTATTAACTCAAAAATCTTCGATTTCCAAACCTTTGATTGGGGAACCGATGGTTCTGGAATCTTTGATTCCTATGTCCAATTTTGATTTACTCGATGCTGCTAAAAAAAACTCGCGATTAAAAACTTCAGAGGTGTCTTTATGAAAGATCAATTACCGACACAATCCAACAGCGTTGAAACTGGTATCATTAATCTCGATAACAGCACCGGACCTGGTACTCACTGGGTTGCATACGCTATTGATCCACGTGGGATTGTCTATTTTGATTCATATGGATTAGCCCCGCCAAAAGAGTTTATGCGTTATATAAAAACTTTTCCAATGAATACTTGGTATTCTACGCTACCAACACAACAAATGAATGATCCACCAATATGCGGCAGCGAAGTATTAAATGTTCTTGATGCTATTTCTAACCAAAGGGGAAAACCACCACATGTTGTCGTAAATGAATACACCAGCAATCGCTTTTTAGAGAGAGAGAGAGAGTTTTACAATAACATGATTGATATTTGGGGAAGACCTCTGAAACCTAAACCCGATGACACTGCAACCGGTGATTCTATCAAGGATATAAAAAAAAAATTAAAGATGAAATCGCTGAGACTTTGAACTTAACAAAAGTTGATCCCAATGAAATAGTTGTATTTCAAGATAGCCAGGGTAAATTAAAAAGCTGTAATGTGTCGTTGGATGACATTTTGATACGGCAGCGCAACGCTGCTGAAAACTCTATTGCGCTGTATTCCAACGATGGACAACTTAAACCAGGCGCACTTGTTTCTACGATCACTGACGCAATTGCCGCCCACGGCCGTAATCTGGATAATTATATACAAGGTTATAATAGTTTTCGCAAAAATGTCAAACATAAATTCTTTGGAACCCCGCTTGTGATTGGCATGACTCTCGCTGAAATTAAAAACTTTCTATCTTTGTTCTTTTTTAACAAGGACGCGGGGAGGATGATGAATGAAGATGAAATCAAGGCAAATTATCTCGATATTTACAATGATATTTCTAAACTAATAGAAAATCTTGAAAAGGTAAAAAAACCCACTAACGACGTCGTTGTTAAGTTTTTTGGAACCCCGCTTGTAGCAGGCATGACTCTCGCTGAAATTAGCGAGTTTATCGGCAAGCATACTCACAATGCTTACATCGCTAATAGTTTCTTTGGTGTCCCAGCTACATCTACGATGACTCTCAAGGACATTAATATGTTTATGGTGAGACAAACAACACTTAATACCATCGTTGATAAATTTTTAGGGAGAACACCTGTTCCTGAAACCACATCGTTGACAGGCATGACTCTCGCTGAAGTTAAAAAAGCTATTGACGAACAAAAACCCATCAGCGAAATTGTTAATAAGTTCTTTGGATCCCCACTTGTGGTAGGTATGACTCTCGCGGAAATTAAAAGCGCGTTTGACGAACAAAAACCCATCAACGAAGCCATCAATAGATTCTTTGGAACCCCGCCTATGGTAGTAGGCCCGACCTTCGTGGAGATTGCCAATAAAGTAAAAATCCCACACAACGCCGACTCAGTTCGCAACATCGTATACGTAGTTGATAGTGGAACCCTTGATTGGGTCCGTGGAAACATAAATCTTCTTCGTGTCGGCCACAGACATACTAGTGTACCAGGTTGCTACCGATTTACAATAATACACGGACACAAATTTGATTTGCGTTTCACCACGATAAATATTACCGGTGTTAACACGCTGACGTATATACTCCGACTTGAATATAATTAGGGAGTCGCTACCCTGGATAATAGAAGTTCTTGGTACCCCCGCGTCCGATAATAAAACCACTTCGATAATAGACTAATTGAAAACATCAGCGGGTTTAAGTAAATAACTAAATTGAAAGGAAAATCCTTCGAATTTCACAATTGAAAACGCTAGCGTTTTTAAAATAAAAATGATTTCATCAACGCAATGTCGCTATTATCAGGTCAGAGAATTTCAAACTAGACTCAAAACCCTCTCCGAGGAGTATCAAATAAAAATAAAAAAATACCGACGAAGAATCACCGCAATTGATATTACTATGTACTCGGTGTCAAGCGTTCTCGCTGGCGCCGGAATAATACTTGCATCGGTTACAATGATTGCCCCGGTCGTAGTTTCAATTTGCATTTCTGCGGTGGCTACAATCGCGGGTATATCAACCGGGATAACAAAAAGATATCATCATGCAGCCAGAGTAAACTGCAAGATTACTTAATTCAATTTCATGTTGTATCAACCGCATATTCGCAATTATCCTCGATGATATCGTCGTCACTCGATAATACAATTATATCAGATAGTGAGTTCTCAGCGATGCTCAGTATTTTTGATTCCGCGATATCGAAATTAGAGCGACAACAACAGTATAATAATAATGACAACACCGATGGAATTGAAGAACACAAACCCAAAAACCAGAATGATCTCAATAACCTCAACGATATCAGATACTGAGTTCTCAGTGATGGTCAGTATTTATGATTCCGAGATATCAAAATTAGAGCGACAACATGAGTATAGCAACGATGACAACACCGCAGGAATTACTTCAACGAATAGTGGAGAACACGAACCCAGTACAAACAAGCATGATATCAATAACATCGACGAATCCTGAATTCAGTGTGAATTTCCCTAGCCCAGTCCCCGTGAAGGAGATAGCGCTAGCAAAACTACGAGTGTATCACAGTTGGCCTAATATTAGATCAAAATCATTTGGTGGTCAACAACCGAATAATTCACTGGTGTTCGCGAATAAGAATAAAGAAGACGGGACTCCAGACTGGAACGTTGTTTCGATACCAACCGGATCATATCAAATTGAACAAATCAATGATGAATTCGCGCGTAGAATAAAATCCATTACTGGAAAAGAATCAAAAATCGCTATAACGGTTCATGAGCCGACGCTATCATCCGCAATTGAAATAAGCACAGAAGGATACGTCGTAGATATCTATCAGAGTTCTATAAGAACCGTACTAGGATGGCCTGAATTACCACCCGGGGGGGAAACCGTTGATATACCCGAACCACAAAAAACTGATTATATCACCGACGTGATAAAACCCAATAATCCAATAAAGAGTTATAAAGATCACATAATTACTGTAGATTTTTTTGGTCTCGGATACCAACCAACTGGGAAAGAGAAGGAAGGGGAAAGAATAGAGGGATATCATTTTATTGACAAACCTAAAATCGTTAAAAATTTCACAGCAATGAATAATGATTTTTCACTGTTGTTAATATCTCTTAAATCTGGCTCTCTCACCCGAGATGAATTTATCAGCGTCGTAGAAACATGCAATAAAATTATCGACGATATGGAAACATTTAATTTGAAAATTATTCAGGATATATTAGATGACAATAACCCCCTATCGAGAACAACATTTGCATCAAACCTTAGTATCCCCGTCAAGGATATTCCAACAGTCAAACTACCAGGATATAACGTACCAGAACTAAAAAGACTTCTCAGTGATGCCATCGATGTTGGTTTTAAAATAATTCATGATGCATGGAGAAAAACAGCATCATCGGAAATAAAAATCCTCAAACATAATAATGACCCAGACGGTGGCGGCAGACATATCGCTCCGTTCAACGTGAATATATCCTCAGTGATTGCGCTCAATTTAGTATGCGACGTTATCGAAGGAAGCTATCAAATTAATCTCGAACGATCAAATCAAGCTCAGCAAGGATACATTCTATACTCATTTGCACCAATAGCCCCTCCAGGATTTTTAATAATTGAGTCTCCGATTAATCCAATCTATATGCGGTGTCATAATGATTCGCTAACAAGAATTAATTTCAAACTCACAGACCAGTCCAATAATCTGATTGATCTACAAGGTGAGGTGTTAGCGATTAGTCTGTTTGTGAAATCTTAGTGATTTTCATCGTAAAGAAATTATTAACCCATAGCAGCAGAGAGGGTGAGTGACAACGACGTTGGCGTATATAAGGAAATCTTATTTTATCGAATAGACGCCATTTTTTTTACTATTTGGTAGAAGCATCAGATTTCCTTATTTACACTCAGAAAGTTGTAGGATTCACCCTCTCTGCTGCTATTTGTATTTTGGGACTGTCGACAAGGGAAATGGAGGCAAAGAAAGCCAATATCTTTTCGAGGTATAGGAGTGGCCCTGAAAACAAATCACACAAACTCCTATCAAAACAGAAGGGAAGGAAAATAAAACTACACAATATTCTATCCACAGAGTAGGAAAGGAAAACAAAACAAGGATAATTAAGAACATCATACATTCTATGTGAAATATGTTTATTGTTTTCATTCATTCATCAATATAATAAAAATATTGTATGATATTTATTGTCGACTGACGTCTTAACATATCTCAAATTTAAGGGGTGTCCTGTGTTTCTCAGCACAAGCTACGAACAATTTTGCCAAGTTTTAACAAATCTAAAAGCAGCACCAAAACATGCTTTGTTCTATCGACAGTCTAAGCTGTGTGTTTTGATTTGAAATTCAAAATTAATCATAGACAGGGTCATAAAGTGCAATGTCACTCGCGTCAATCATTGTTACACTGTTACAATTTTTCAGAACGTGTGTTTTGGTTCTGGTTTTGGAAAGTTAGCCATAAGTAGGGTTATACAGTGCAAGATATTTCGCGTTCTTCAAAACGGTAGATCTCATGCTTAACAAAAATTACATAACACATTGCAGTGCTAAAAATAAGGATTAAGCTCCGATACCTGAATTCTACAAGTTTGTCAAATGAAGATTTTATTTCATCCAACGATTTACTGATTTACTATTTGTAAGGGTGTAATGTTTGAAAAACAAAAGTACATGACAAACGGAAATTATGGTGCCTACTGATTAAAATGTTGGTGAGTTTACTTCAAACGGGAACATCTACCATTAGTATTTCAATCAAACGTATTACGACGGAGAGAGAGAGAGAGACAGAGACAGAGACAGACAGACAGACAGACAGACAGTCAGACTAACTGTTATACCTACTTGTAAAAAGAATCACGACGCTTACGCTTGTTTTTTGTGGTATATTTTCCCTTAGACAAATTCGAAGAAATACACGTCCCACTTAGAAAATCAAATTCATAGGAAATGTCCACGATTTTAAAATATCACCAGAGTGAACTGATGACAAATACGACTAAAACGTTCTCACAAAATAATTATTCCAAATACGCTGTGATGTATTAGTCTATAAAATTGACATATATTCCGTGGGATCACCCAGGGTACGATTGTTCTTTCTTTAGTTTTACTTCTTTTTTATATATAAATAATCTAGCAGTGAAACACGACCTATCTCGAAACTAGGTGAAGAGCTACTGAAGTCGATTCGAGGTGAACGAAGCAATAAAATTAGTCTAGCCAATGAAATTGTTTGTGATGAGTGATGCAATGTTTTGTACGAAAGTAGTATGGCAAAATAACAAATATGCTCTCAAGTTGTTCCCATTGCAGTGCAGACTAGAATGTGAATTGAAATCCCTCCGTTGTGTATTGTATCATTTCTTCTTACCACATCAACTACTGAATGGTCACAGTACTCGTACCATTTGTTTTTTACCACATCAGCTACTGAACGGTCACAGTACTGGTTCTCATTTTGAAACTGACAATTTATTTGTATCTCACTTTAAACATTTTGACGTACACACTCAGATCGGTATAGTCATGGGTGGTGCAGTATTCAGTGGCATGTTTTTTTTTTCGTTTTTTGTTTTTCTTTTCAAACTTGTGAATCTGGGCTTTGTACGAATTAACGAAGCAAGTTCAGTAAGCCTCAAGAATACAAACCAAGTCGTCCGTCTATTGATGTGATTATTTACATCAAAAACAATATGATCTTCAAAACACAAAGATATACGGCAAGCATGATTAGAATGAACACAACGACACCTAACTGTAGTAACAAAGAAATGTTTTTCATTACGTCCGCGTAACGTAGAGTTTCAATCCTCTTTGAAGGCAAACTTGGTATCCTTTTGTGAGCGTGAAACTAAAATACTGAACACACTTAAGCACTTTGCTATAGACTAGAGTATAGATAATTTCAGCAACAAACTAAACTACATAAAAACCGTTACAACAATAGAAAGCCCGAAATCGTCTATTAAAAAAGAAATCCGTTGAAAACATAAATGAAGATTAGCAATGGCTAAGCAATAAAACCGAATTTAAGAAAGGCAAATATATTTTTATATAGGCCTCTCACTTTGATATTGTATGCAGAGGTAATCTGCCATGTATTAACAGCTTGAAGCAAGGTATACGCAAAGAGAAACCTCAATTCAAACTGACTTTTTCAGATTTGGTCCTTCTTTTTATTTTTTGGGAACACACCTAAACACTATTCAAGGATGGAACAGGGAAAATACATATATCAAAAACAAAACATACAATTTAATATCCGCACATGAGAAGCAGTCCAAACAAGCCCCATCATTTACTAGCCAATATCACACCATATACATCCACACACATGGGGAAGCAGCCCAAGCAAACCACATCATTTACTATCCAATATCACACCATCTACCATCCACACACACGGGGAAGCATCCCAAACAAACCACATCATCTACTATCCAATATCACACCATCTATCATCCACACACGGGAAGCAGTCCAAACAAACCACATCTACTATCCAAAATCACACCATCTACCATCCACACACACGGGGTTCGGTTCGATCGTTTAATACTTTTCCAGGCTCATTTCCATTCTTCTGTGTCGTTCTTGTTGGCATACGTTCGTCCCACGACGATGTCACGTGCTAAACACATCTGGTCTTGAGGATTGTTAATTTGGATGAGACTTGTTTTGGTATTGCAACGCTTGTCGACCAGTAACACTTTTTTGTGTTTTCCGGTCACTTGCGGAAGAGACACATGAGTCATGAAGAATGTGGCTTTTCTGTCGGTGATGTGAAACTTATTGTTGGATTGTTGCACATGTTGAATCTTGTCGATGACTTTGGAAGGTGTTAATTGTGACGGACTGCTAAACTCGATCCAAACAGGGGACTTCAAACCGTTGTGATGAGTAGAAAGTCTCAAGCGATCGTCTTCTTTGCATTGGCATTGTTGTTTCAGTGAGGTTAACAAAGAATCCCACAAATCGGCGATGAACCTCACTGCTTTCTCCGGAGGTATGTCTGACTTGAAATCTTTACTTTTCACCGTGTACCTGTAGGCCTTAATTCTAAATTTTCTAGTCTCTCGAATGTGGTAATACTTTTCGGGTGATACTGTTGGACTTTCGTTTTGAATATGCTTTCTCGGTCTGGCCGCAGACGTGGAAAGAATCGGTTCAGGTTCGCTCATGTCTTCGATTTGAGCGAACACTTCATTACGTGTGTGAAGCGATACGTCACATCGCTGCCTCTTACCTTCTTCTTCTCTCTCACTGAAATCGTGCGATCGTTTCATCTAAATTACTGATTCAGAAATGATTTAATCAAGTTTGATTTCTCTTTATATATACCCCTATGTACCTCTAGTTATGATAATGACTTGTTATATTTCACAAAGGCAAGTGAAAGTCCAACAGTTTGGAAGCCCTGGATCACTTATGCAAACGACAATAGTGCGTCTTAAACACCTCGTGCATCTTGAAGACCCTTCGATTCAAATCCTACCACGAAAAGAGAAAGGTTGCAAGAAAAGGAAAAAAAATAGACAGTTGGTTTCATCAAGAGCTCCAGAGACTGTACTATGCTGTTAGAACACGTATGTACTCCATCTTGAAAACAACGCTACTTGACTACGATGTCTCATTCTCTTTGTCAATTCTACTTTGCTGTTGACCGCTATATCTACCAACCCTGATTTAACACACGTCTTTCTTCATTTGATATGTTAAAAAAGTAATAAACCATTTTTAAAAGAACTACTCTTTTTTTGACAACAGCGACGATGTCTCCTCCTGCTCTTACTACTGTTGATGCACCTACAACGGCGATCTTTCATAAGACCAAAGCATGAGTCAGAGCAAGTTAAGTTGTGAAGTTGAGCGGAGGTGTATGAACAGCAACTGTAAAGTCCCTATGTTCCAGTTCTGTTTGTGATAATAACTTGCAATACTTCACATTTTCTAATGTGTAAATGTGTACAAGCCGTACAAAAGTTATGTGACTATAGCTTTTGACACTTGCACAGACACTTCACTTCAGAAGTGTCAAGAAAAAAATTACTATCAGAATTTTATCATTTTACAAAACACGCACACACTCGCAACGTGACCAGAATTTGCACTTCTATATTTGTGGATATCCCACAGACCCGTCCCAGCATACAGAACTGGCAAAAAACTGTAGGACTATCACATCATTGTTTCAGAAATATCAACAACAAAAATTATGTGTATCATCCCCGTTCCACCCTTTATTAGTGTTTGGGTATGTTCTCTAAAAACACAAACATTTTCGAACAAAATTAAATTTTGAATTAAAAATTCTCTCTTTATAATTTTTTTCAAGGTGTTGCTGCATGTCAGATTACATCCAATGCCTTCTCCAAGTGAAATACATTTCTACACGTCATTGCATTTGTTAAATTCGGTTTTTTTTTGGGGGGGTGTAGTCATCGTTTATCTTTAATTCTATTTCTTTGATTAATTTCTTTCTTTTATAAGATGTAAGATTGTTTATTGCTGTAACGGTATATATGTTATTTAGTCTATTCCTGCAAAAGAAAATGTATATAGCAAAAGGCTTACGTTTGTTCATATTTTTATTATTTCAAGCTATACAAAACGTACCAAGTTTGTTTTGCAAGAGGATTGAAACTTCAAGATGCGCCGACGTGAAGGAAAATATGTTACAAAAGTTTGCACTCTGTGTTAATTCTAATCGTGTTTGCCTTATATCTTTTTGTTTTAGATATCACATTTCTTCTGATGTAAATACATGCATCATTGGACAGACAGATTGGGTTATCATCCTTGAGGTTCACTGTACTTTAGTTTATTTACTTTATACAAACCCCAAATTCACTAGTTTGACAAAAGTTACCAGTCAATACTATATTATTTCACTCTACCTAGACGAATGTGTTTATGTCAAAATGTCAAATTGTGAAAATATTTTTTGGGTCAGGTTTAAAACTCAAACAATAATTGCACAGTCAAGTGGTTGATGTGTCATGAAGAAATGGTACAATACGCAACAAAGGGATTGTAAGTTCAAACTCCAGTCTGTCTGCGCTGCAATTGAATCAATGCATGTGCCTAGGCAAAACAATGCGCCAGTCGATAGAAGCAATATATTGGCTACACTTTTTCTGTACCCCCTTAGCTTCGAAATGCCTTCACTCGTTCTTAGTACAGTGACAAGATAAGACGTGTTTTTTCTGAGCCTGACCACTACACTACCTACCTTGAATTTTGAACCAAACAATGTGTCACTCATTGATTTCATTGGCAAACCGATATTTTCCACCGCCTTCGCTTCAAATCGGCGTCAGTTATTACTCTCACAGCGAGAAGATAAGGTGTGTATTTCTGCACCTGTCCACTAGTCCCTTTCCAAACAATAACACTTATGCACAAATAAATGCACCATCGTGGAAATGTCAGTCTTATTACGAAATACACCAAAAACATGTTTGGATGTACTATTCTGTGAGAACTTCATAAAACGTTTTTGATAGAATGATTTTAGTAGGCTATGTCTGCAATTCATTCTTTTGTGATAATTTACGATAGTGGTTTATTTCCTAAAGGAATAAGTATGTCAGTAAAATGTGTGTGAATTTCGTAAGGACAATATACCATACAAAACGTAAAAGAGTCGTGATATTTTAAAAGTAGGAATAACATTCTCTTCCTCTCTCCGTCCTAGCACTTTTTATTGAAATCTAATGGCATCTGTTCCCATTTTGAAGATACCTCTCCAAAATTGTGAGCTATAGTCACCATAATTACGTAAACTGTTACGTCTGTCATGTAAATTTATTTCCAAAACTTACACCCTAAAATTATAGAACGATTTTTTCTTCTATCAGTAAATCATTGTATGAAACAAAATCTTGAGTTGACTTGAGCTTGTACAATTCAGGTATCCTAGCTTTGTCCTATTTTTGCACACTGCAATGTGTCACAAAAACAATTCTAACGTTAGATCTACCGTTTTGTATTCTTCTTCCAAAAAGGCAAGAAACACAGGGTTTTTTCAAGAATGGCGCGAGTGACATTGCACTGTATAACCCTGCCTATGATAAACTCTAAATTCTGAAAGCGAAACATGCGTTCAGAACAATTGTAACAATGTTCGACCTATTTATCTCAGTTTAGACTGTCGATAGAACAAGGCACATTTTGGTACTGCTTCCTTTCCATACCCATAGATTTGTGAAAACTTTGCAACATTGTTTGTAGCGTGTGCTGCGAAACACAGGACACCTCGTAAATTATCGATCCACAGCAAAATGTTAAGCAGTGAGTGAATCGACAATACGTTTTGCACTATCTTCTTTATAACATGAATGAATGAATGAATGAATGAATGAATGAATGAATGAATGAATGAATGAATGAATGAATGAATAAATGAATGAATGAATGAATGAATGAATGAAAACAATGACCATTTCTCATATATAATGTGTGATGGTCTTTATTAACGTTGTCCTTATCATACCTCAAAATCTAATGTCACCCATTTCAGTACAATTTTTGTGCGTGCTTTTGCATTAAATAAATGTGTAAGAGTTTCCAATAACACTTGTGTGCGCGCTTTTGCTTTAGAAATAAATATGTGTAAGACTTATTGTAATAGTTATATAACAAAAACAGACCCCAAAATGGTGTCGTACGTTTTGTATTAATTTACCAGTAACGTTAGTTATGTCTGCCCATCTCTCAAACACTCCAGGATAAAGTATCGCCCGATCTACTGTCATTCATTTCAGTGCAATTTGTGTGCGCGATTTTGCTTTAAATAAACGTGTGTAAGTTTTAGTAAGAAAGAAAGAAAAAACGAATTGTTAAAAAAAGATAAACACCATTTTGGGGTATGTTTTGAAGGATCAGTAAGGAAGTGTGAATTGTTTGGTTCCGTGTGTGAATGGTATATGGTGTGATTTTGGATAGTAGATGATGTGGCTTGTTTGAGCTGCTTCTACGTGTGTACGTGTGTGTGTGGATGGTAGATGGTGTGATATTGGATAGTAAATGATGTGGTTTGTTTAGGCTGCTTCCCCGTGTGTGTGTGTGTGTGTATGGTACATGGTGCGATATTGGATAGTAAACGATGTGAATTGTTTTGGCTGCTACACGTGTGTGGATGATAGATGGTGTGATATTGGATAGTAGATGATGTGGTTTGTTTGGGCTGCTTCCCCGTGTGTGTGGATGATAGATGGTGTGATATTGGATAGTAAATGATGTGGTTTGTTTGGGCTGCTTCTACGTGTGTACGTGTGTGTGTGGATGGTAGATGGTGTGATATTGGATAGTAAATGATGTGGTTTGTTTGGGCTGCTTCCCGTGTGTGGATGATAGATGGTGTGATATTGGATAGTTGATGATGTGGTTTGCTTGGGCTGCTTCTACGTGTGTACGTGTGTGTGTGTGTGTGTGTCTGTGTGGATGGTAGATGGTGTGATATTGGATAGCAAAGGATGTGAATTGTTTTGGCTGCTTCCAATGTGTGTGTGGATGGTAGATGGTGTGATATTGGATAGTAAATAATGTGGTTTGTTTGGGCTGCTTCTACGTGTGTACGTGTGTGTGTGGATGGTAGATGGTGTGATATTAGATAGTAAATGATGTGAATTGTTTTGGCTGCTTCCCATGTGTGTGTGGATGGTAGATGGTGTGATATTGGATAGTAAATGATGTGGTCTGTTTGGGCTGCTTCCCGTGTGTGGATGATAGATAGTGTGATATTGGATAGTAGATGATGTGGTTTGCTTGGGCTGCTTCCCCGTGTGTGTGTGTGTGTGTGTGTGTGTGTGTGTGTGTGTGGATGGTAGATGGTGTGATATTGGATAGCAAAGGATGTGAATTGTTTTGGTTGCTTCCCATGTGTGGATAGTAGATGGTGTGATTTTGGATAGTAGATGATGTAGTTTGTTTGGGCTGCTTACCCGTGTGTATGTGACTGTGTGGATGGTATATGGTGTGATATTGGATAGTAAATGGATGTGGTTTCCTTTGGGTGCTTCCCCCCCGTGTGTGTGTGTGTGTGTGTGTGTGTGTGTGTGTGTGTGTGTGTGTGTGTGTGTGTGTGTGGATGGTAGATGGTGTGATATTGGATAGTAAATGACGTGAATTGTTTTGGCTGCTTCCCGTGTGTAGATGGTAGAAGGTGTGATTTTGGTTAGTAGATGATGTGGTTTGTTTGGGCTGCTTCCCGTGTGTGGATGGTAGATGGTGTGATATTGGATAGTAAATGATGTGGTCTGTTTGGGCTGCTTCCCGTGTGTGGATGATAGATAGTGTGATATTGGATAGTAGATGATGTGGTTTACTTGGGCTGCTTCCCCGTGTGTGTGTGTGTGTGTGTGTGTGTGTGGATGGTAGATGGTGTGATATTGGATAGCAAAGGATGTGAATTGTTTTTTGGTTGCTTCCCATGTGTGGATAGTAGATGGTGTGATTTTGGATAGTAGATGATGTAGTTTGTTTGGGCTGCTTACCCGTGTGTATGTGTCTGTGTGGATGGTATATGGTGTGATATTGGATAGTAAATGGATGTGGTTTCTTTTGGGTGCTTCCCCCGTGTGTGTGTGTGTGTGTGTGTGTGTGTGTGTGTGTGTGTGTGTGTGTGTGGATGGTAGATGGTGTGATATTGGATAGTAAATGACGTGAATTGATTTGGCTGCTTCCCGTGTGTAGATGGTAGAAGGTGTGATTTTGGTTAGTAGATGATGTGGCTTGTTTGGGCTGCTTCCCGTGTGTGGATGGTAGATGGTGTGATATTGGATAGTAGATGATGTGGCTTGTTTGGGCTGCTTCCCCGTGTGTGTGGATGGTAGTTGGTGTGATATTGGATAGGAAATGATGTGGTTTGTTTGGTCTGCTAACCATGTGTGGATAGTAAATTGTAAATTCGGTGTGTTCCCAAAAATTAAAAAGAAGGAACAAATCTGAAAATCTCAGTTTGAATTGAGGTTTCCATTTGCGTATACCTTGCTTCAAGCTGTTAATACATGGCAGATTACATCCGCATACAATATCAAAGTGAGTGGCCTATATACAAATGTCTTTGTCTTTCTAAAATTAGGTTTTATTGCTTAGCCATTGCTAATCTTCAATTATTTTTTAAACAGATTTCTTTTTAATAGACGATTTCGGGCTTTCTATTTTTGTAACGGTAGTTATGTTGTTTAGTTTGTTGCTGAAATTATCTATACTCTTGTCAAAGCGCTTAAGTGTGTTCAGTATTTTAGTTTCACGCTCACTAAAGGATACCAAGTTTGCCTTCAAAGAGGATTGAAACTCTAAGTTACGCGGACGTGAAGAAAAACATCTCTTTTTTACTACAGTTAGGTGTCGTTGTGTTCATTCTAATCATGCTTGCCGTATATCTTTGTGTTTTGCAGGTCATATTGTTTTTGATGTAAATATTCACATCAATAGACAGACAACTTTGGTTTTTATTCTTGAGGTTTACTGAACTTGCTTCGTTAATTCGTACAAAGCCCAGATTCATAAGTTTGAAAAGAAAAGAAAAAAAAACCCAAACAAAATAACATGCCACTGAATACTGCACCACCCATGACTATACCGATGTGGGTGTGTACGTCAAAATGTTTAAAGTGAGATACAAATAGATTGTCAGTTTCAAAATGCGAACCAGTACTGTGACCGTTCAGTAGCTGATGTGGTGACCATTCAGTAGTTGATGTGGTAAAAAAGAATGATACAAAATACACAACGGAGGGATTTCAGTTCACATTCTAGTCTGCACTGCAATGGGAACAACTCGAGAGCATATTTATTATTTTGCCATACTACTTTCGTACAAAACATTGCATCACTCATCATAAAAAATTTCATTGGCTAGACTAATTTTCTTACCGCGTTCACTTCGAATCGACTTCAGTAGCTCTTCACCTAGTTTCGAGATAGGTCGTGTTTCACCGCTAGATTATTTATATATACAAAAGAAGTAAAACTAAAGCAAGAACAATTGTACCCTGGGCGATCCCACGGTAATTATGTCAATTTTATAGTCAAATACATCACAGCGTATTTGGAATAACTATTTTGTGAGAACCTTTAAGTCGTATTTGTCATCAGTTCACTCTGGTGATATTTTAAAATTGTGGACCTTTCTTATGGATTTGATTGTCTAAGTGGGATGTGTATTTCCTCTAATTTTTCTAAGGAAAAATATAGCACAAAAAACAAGCGTAAGTGTCGTGATTCTTTTTAAAAGTAGGTATAACAGTCTGTCTCTGTCTCTCTCTCTCTCTCTCTCTCTCTCTCTCTCCGTCGTAATATATTTGATTGAAATCCTAATGGTAGATGTTCCCGTTTGAAGTAACCTCACCAGCATTTTAATCAGTAGGCACCATAATTTCCGTTTGCCATGTAATTTGTTTTTCAAACATTTCACCCTTACAAATAGTAAATCAGTAAATCGTTGGATGAAATAAATTCTTCAGTTGAGAAACTCGTACAATTCAGATATCGGAACTTAATCCTTATTTTTTGCACCGCAATGTGTCATGTAATTTTTTTTAAGCATGAGATCTACCGTTTTTCAGAACGCGAAATATCTTGCACTGTATAACCCTGCTTAAGGCTAACTTTCCAATACCAGAACCAAAACACACGTTCGGAAGAATTGTAACAGTGTAACAATGATTGACGCGAGTGACATTGCACTTTATGACCCTGCCTATGGTTAACTTTGAATATTAAATCAAAACACACAGCTTAGACTGTCGATAGAACAAAGCACGTTTTGGTGCTGCTTTTAGATTTGTTAAAACTTGGCAACATTGTTTGTAGCTTGTGCTGAGAAACACAGGACATCCCTTAAATTTGAGATATGTTAAGACGTCAGTCGACAATAAATATCATACTACCTTTTTATTAAATTGATGAATGAATGAAAACAATGAACATATTTCACATAGAATGTATGATGTTCTTAATTATCCTTGTTTTGTTTTCCTTTCCTACTGTGTGGATAGGATATTGTGTGGTTTTATTTTCCTTTCCCTTCTGTTTTGATAGGAGATTGTGTGACTTGTTTTCAAGACCACTCCTATACCTCGAAAAGATATTGGCTTTCTTTGCCTCCATTTCCCTTGTCGCTCGACAGTCCCAAAATACAAATAATATTTCCCATATTACATTTCCCTTGTCGCTAGATAGACCCAAATAGTTCCCATGTTCAATTTCCCTTGAGGTTAGATAGGCCCACTGTGTTCAATTTCCAATGGAGGCTAGATAGTCCCACTATGTTCAATTTCCCATTGAGGCTAGATAGTCCCACTATGGTCAATTTCCCATTGAGGTTAGATAGTCCCACTATGTTCAATTTCCCATTGAGGCTAGATAGTCCCACTATGGTCAATTTCCCATTGAGGTTAGATAGTCCCACTGTGTTCAATTTCCCATTGAGGCTAGATAGTCCCCACCATGTTAAATTCCCCCTTGAGGCTAGATAGTCCCAAGCCGTTTGTGACTGGATTTTCCATTAAGGATAGAGTATCCCCTATTACTACTGATACGGGAACGAATCTGCACGCTAAAGACATTGACATGAACACCAAGATATAGTCAAAAGGCAAAATAGAGCTAAAAGTATCTTTTTTCCTGTTCAAGACAGAAAGACAATATAATCACACTAACCCTAGTCTGATTGCTAAAGTAGGTTATAACACGCTTTTTGCAATGTGAGATCTCACATCAATAACGTAAAAAAAATGTAGTTAAGGAAATAAGAGTTGTGTCTTCAAGACTAACAATCAAATAGAACGTGTATATCCATACAATAATAGATGCAGTTGATTGGTATATACTCTCAACCATTCTCATGTTTCTGTTTATATTATATCTCTTTTCCTGGGAGAAACCCACTAAGTCTGCTCTCTGTACAGGATACAGCTTGGACCATACCAATACTGGTAAAAGGACATTATCATACATTGTTTGAATATCAGTCTTTTAATTAACTGGTAAAGCATTTCAACATACATTTCCACATAACATTATTGTATTTATATCTTATTATTTATGTGTATTAACCTTTAACGTAAATTTAAGAAATATTTTGCTATTTTATATGAATGGTCTGGTTTCTTCACTTACTTGCTCACCATCAGATTCGTTGGAAAATATGCACAAGAGATTTATATATATATATATATATATATATATATATATATATATATATATATATAATGTTTAACTCATTCGTTAAAAGTAATATCCCCAGCTCTACGTTGTATGCAGAGTCAGTTACTGCACCATTCAAAGCCACTACAGATCATGGGAAGATTGTTTCTAGTTCATAAGGTATACATATATAATTTCAACATAAAACAAATTAGATCTTGACAACTATCTGAAGACCAAGTATTGCACTGCTAGTTGTTAGAGTTATCTACCTTTATGTATTGGTATTGCACTGCTAGTTGTGAGAGTTATCCACTTTTATGTATTGTTATCAGCAGCGTTTGTCTATTTTTTTTACCAAGTTACGTTACTTCAATGGAAAGATTCAGGATTTTATATAAATCTGCCAGAAGGTTTACAACGAAGAATAATTTAGATATAATCCCAATTACAACAAGCATCAAAACACTACACGCATGCCAGAATTGTATGCCTTGTGCGATTGTCAACAAATTTACAATCAATACTGGTTATGTTATAGTAGTTGGTCAACACTAATTATATCCATCATCAATCCGTCATAGTTTAAGTTTACATTAAATGGTATGCACTAGGCGTCAGTATTGGATCATGTCTGTAGTCGATATTATTTTAATATTACGCATGTATTCCTTACCCATGAATAGAATTAAAAATATAACAAGAAAACTAAAGAAAAGAATAGCACTAACCTACAGATAAGACTTCGTGTAAAATAATACAGTAAGGTTTTGGATAATCTAAACTATTAAAAGGGGTCCGACTCGAATGGTCTGCAAAAATCAAGCGAGAAACTCCCTTCCCCAATAAAAAGTATTTCTTTACATTCCAATATCAATATTTATCAGAGTACGGTCCCTTGACATTTCAATGACATCTACATTTAGCGGAGAAAAGGTCGCATAGGAATTGTAGTTTGTTATTACAGTCTTAACCATATTTGCCAAAGTAATGGTTTCTAGCCATTCAAACAGACAATTATATTTCCCTTGACATACTAGTGAAAATTATGTTTAAAAGAGGTAATTGTCCCTTGACATTCCAATGTCAACAGTATTTAGCAGAGGTAATGTCCCTTGACATTCCAATGATAACCGTATTTAGCAGAGGTGTGTACCAAGGATATTCGAATAATGATTTGAATTTTGTTTTCAAGCAAGGACTTGTGCCATAGTTGTTTTAACGTAAATTGTAAATTTAAAAGATAATCACTTTTAACTGTTTACTCAATACCTTATCTAAATATTGACATATATAAGCTGAATAACGTTATGTTTAAAAATTCAACGTATATTTAACATATTTTTAAATATGTTTGACATAATTATGTAGCAGCGTCATGCTCATTGTTATGGATACATAAGTTTATTAACAGAAACTGTCCCCTATGCATTTAAATTGTAATAAGGACGAAGTATCTGAGAATTTGAATTGAACCAAAAATGTTATGCTATAACAACATTGAAAATGCTGAATCATTTTATACGCTTAAAACACAGACAGGCTACCTGCAGAAAATGAATACACAAATTCTTCTAAAACCTACCATAATATAGCAGTAAGTATGATAGCATACTTGCATTGTGACATTGGATATGGTAAAATAGTAAACGATTGATTTTGGTTACCATATAATTTGCATTTCAGTACGAGAAAACACTCGGGGCCCCGAGTGGCCGAGTGGTCTATAACGCTTTCTATTACGGATAACTGCCATCTCACCTCTGCGTGGGTTCGAGCCTCGGATTCGGCCAATATAGGTATGTGAGAAAGCATGCCAGAAGCTTCTCGTAGATAGGTGGTTATTTCCGGAGGATTTTCTGGGTTCTTCCTCCACCATTAATACTGGCCGCCATGTATATCCTATCGTGTGCTGAAAAATGGCGTCAATCCCTACAAAACAATCAACAAATAGAAAACATACTAGTGAGAGTATCTGTTGATGAATTTCATCCGTTTGTAAAAAAAAAAATATATGCTGCATGATCATTTCTAACCTGTTAAAATTCCACTTGTCGTAGTTACGTTTAATCAACTAATAGTGGTATACCCTAAATATGCCCAAACTATGGTGTTGTCCGTTCATATTCTCATTTTGAATATTTTCATCACACATCATTCGTGAGTTCAATTGTATTCAAGAATCCTTTGGTAATCAACAGAAAACTAAATCTGATAAGAAGCATAATGACAACATGCTATCAAAATTTGGATAACATTTCATTTTCAGTGACAACCATCAAACTTTAATGGTGATTTTGCCCCTGATTTCTTTATTTATGCAATATTGTCAGGGACAAGCCATTTGGGCACGTTTTAAGTATTGAATATCCAACTTTATATTTGTATTTCATCCGTCTCCTCAGACCAAATAGACATTATATAACAGGTAACGAATGAGATAAGCATTGACTGCTCAAACATCAAAAGCACTATTCCATATCTGCCTTATGTGCAATGTCTGATGCTTTATTTTAAATTATGCAAATATCAGTTTTTTTCAGAGGATTAATATCTCTCTATCTCTCTCTCTCTCTCTCTCTCTCTCTCTCTCTCTCTCTCTCTCTCTCTCTCTCTCAATCAAGCGACGAGTATTTACAACCGATGCGTCATCTAATTCTACAGAGTGTGTGCTCAATTTGAGGTTTAAGTCAAAACAGCTTTGATACAACAGAGAAGCCTGTTTATGAATAAAGGTTACTGAGATGCGATATTAAAGGCATGTAGAAACAAAATGTTAAACGTCAGCAATAATCTTAATATCTGCTTTGAAGAACTTACTGTGGCTAATAAATATATTGCTACGAGTCTATGTTCTTAAAATATGTAAAAGAAAAGTGTGAAGACAGCAAGCTTTGTAAAATGTAACAAATTACTTTCCCGTAGAATACAAAATAAAAAATGAGAGAAAAGTAGTTACACTATTGAGAACTAAATCCGAAGAAAATTCAATCCAAAATGGTCACTACATAATACAAATTAACGTGCTAGATGTTAAAGCACGACTGTGAAATCCGCACAGTCACAATCCCGATAATATAATTATCATTTGATAACAACAACCATTACATAATATAAATAACCTTCTAGAATGATCTAATGAGTCTTCTTTATTAACAACAAACATAATAGCCCATATAATTCACTCAGGAATCGCCAAAATCATCATCTTGTTTAACATATTTACGCCGTCGTATTTGCCATAATAATAACCCTAAATAATAATTACAATAACGAGTAATGAAGCAATAAATTTGAAACTAACATACAATCAATGTTAAATTACAATAACGAGTTATGAAGCAACAAATTTAAAACTAACATACAATCAATGTTACATTACAATAACGAGTTATGAAGCAAACACAATTAAAACTAACATACAATCAATGTTAAATTACAATAACGAGTAATGAAGCAATCAATTTAAAACTAACATACAATCAATGTTAAATTACAATAACGAGTAATGAAGCAATACATTTAAAACCAACACACAATCAATGTTAAATTACAATAACGAGTAATGAAGCAATACATTTAAAACTAACATACAATCAATGTTACATTACAATAAAGAGTTATGAAGCAATAAATTTAAAACAAACATACAATCAATGTTAAATTACAATAACGAGTAATGAAGAAATCAGTTTAAAACTAACATACAATCAATGTTAAATTACAATAACGAGTTATGAAGCATTACATTTAAAACCAACACACAATAAATGTTAAATTACAATAACGAGTAATGAAGCAATCAATTTAAAACTAACATACAATCAATGTTACATTACAACAAAGAGTTATGAAGCAATAAATTTAAAACTAACATACAATTAATGTTAAATTACAATAATGAGTTATGAAGCAATAAATTTAAAACTAACATACAATCAATATTAAATTACAATAACGAGTAATGAATCAATAAATTTAAAACTAACATACAATCAATGTTACATTACAATAACGAGTAATGAAGCAATCAATTTTAAACTAACATACAATCAATGCTAAATAAACAATAACGTGGTATGAACCAATATATTTAAAACTAACATACAATCAATGCTAAATTACAATAAAGAGGAATGAAGCAAACACATTTAAAACCAAAAGACAAACAATTAAATTAAATATACATAGCAATATTGATATGCAGCTAGTCTAGACACAAGACAACAATACCAGCTATGCTTGAAATGATGTGTTTTGATAGATAAATGGGCTACATGATATATGAACATATTATTGGTTGGCGCAAGGTAGAGAGATTGATAGGTAGTATCTATTTATTTTCTGTAGAATAAAACGTTCTCATTATACAAGCTTTCTTCTGAACACATTACCGGAAATTACATTAAACGCTCCAAACTTTGATGTTTTGAAATCAGGATGTTGTATAGTGTTTCTTACTAATTTTTTACCTTGTTCAATTTAAAGGCAGATGTAGAAAGTTAAGGAGACATTAAGTCAGAGGACGCGGAAATCCGTAAAGATGTTGCCAACAGAAAACACGGGTATACAAATCCCGTACCGTAAAGATGTTGCCAATAGAAAACATGGGTATACAAAACCCGTACCGTAAAGATGTTGCCAACAAAAAACATGGGTATAGAAAGCCCGTACCGTAAAGATGTTGCCAACAGAAAACATGGGTATAAAAAATCCGTACCGTAAAGATGTTGCCAACAGAAAATATGGGTATAAAATACCCGTACCGTAAAGATGTTGCCAACAGAAAACATGGGTATAAAATACCCGTACGGTAAAGATGTTGTCAACAAAGAACATAGGTATACAAAACTCGTACCGTAAAGATGTTGCCAACAGAAAACGTGGGTATACAAAACATGTACCATAGAGATGTTGCCAAAAGAAAACAGGGGTATAAAAAAAAACATGCCGTAAAGATGTTGCCAACAGAAAACATGCGTATAAAAACCCGTACCGTAAAGATGTGGCCAACACAAAACATTGGTATACAAAGCCCGTACCGTAAAGATAATGGTAACAGAAAACATGGGTATACAAAACCCGTACCGTAAATATGTTGCCAAGAGAAAATGTGCGTAGACAAAACCCGTACCGTAAAGATGCTGCCAACAGAAAACATGGCTATGAAAACCAGTACCGTAAAGATGCTGCCAACAGAAAACATGGCTATGAAAACCCGTACCGTAAAGATGCTGCCAACAGATAACATCGGTATACAAAACCCGTACCGTAAAGATGTTGCCAACAGAAAAGATGTGTATAGAAAGCCCATACCGTAAAGATGTTGCCAACAGAAAACATGTGTATTGAAAGCCAATACCGTAAAGATGTTGTCAACAGAAAACATGGGTATTAAAATACCCGTACCGTAAAAATGTTGCCAACAAATGACATAGGTATACAAAACCCGTACCGTAAAGATGTTGCCAACAGAAAACGTGGGTATAAAAAGCCCGTAAAGGAGAGATGTTGCCAAAAAGAAAACATGGATATAAAAAACCATACCGTAAAGATGTTGCCAACAGAAAACAAGCCTATAAAAACCCGTACCGTAAAGATGTTGCCAACACAAAACATTGGTATACAAAAGCCATACCGTAAAGATATTGCCAACAGAAAACATGGGTATAGAAACCCAGTACCGTAAATATGTTGCCAAGGGTAAACGTGCGTAGACAAAACCCGTATCGTAAAGATGCTGCCAACAGAAAACATGACTATGAAATCCCGTACCGTAAAGATGCTGCCAACAGAAAACATGGCCACGAAAACCCGTTCCGTAAAGATGCTGTCAACAGAAAACATGGGTATAACAAAACCCGTACCGTAAAGATGTTGCCAAAAATACATGGGTACAAAAAAAACCCGTACCGTACAGATGTTACCAACCGAAAACATGTGTAGAAAAGAAACCGTATTGTAAAGAAGTTGCCAACAGAAAACATGGGTATTAAAACCCCATACCGTAAAAATATTGCCAACAGAAAACATTGGTATAAAAAACGTACTGTAAAAGATGTTGCCAACAGAAAACATGGGTATAAAACCCGTACCCTATAGATGTTGCCAACAGAAAACATGGGTATAAAAAATCCGGTCCGATAAGATGGTGCCTACAGAAAACACGGGTAGAGAATACCCGAAGCGTAAAGATGTAGCCAACAGACAACATGGGTATACAAAACCCGTACCGTAAAGATGTTGCAAACATTAAACATGCCTATAGAAAACACGTGCCGTCAAGATGTTGCCAACAGAACACATAGGTATGATAAACCGGTATTGTAAAGAGGCTGCCAACAGCAAACATGGGTATAAAATACCCGTACCGCAAAGATTTTGCCAACTGAGAACATGGGTAGAAAAAACCCACAGCGTAAAGATTTTGGCAACAGAAAACGTGGGTATTAAAACCCGTACCATAAAGATGTTGCCAACAGAAAAAGTGGGAATAAAAAAACCCGTACCATGAAGATGTTGACAACAGAAAACGTGGTTAGAAGAAACCGGTACCTTAAATATGTTGCCAACAGAAAACGTGTGTAGCAAAAATAACCGATACCGTAAAGATGATGCCAACAGAAAATGTGGGTATTAAAAACCCGTACCGTAAATATGTTGTCAAAAGAAAACGTGGGTATTAAATGCCCGTACCGTAAAGATGTTTCCAACAGAAAACATGGATATAAAAACTCCCGTACCGTAAAGATGTTGAAGACAGAAAACATGGGTATAGAAAAAACAACCCTAAAGATGTTGAAAACAGAAAACATGGGTATTAAAACCCCCTACCGTGAAGATGTTGCCAACATAAAACATGGGTATAAAATACCCGTACCGTAAAGATGTTTCCAACAGAAAACATGGGTAGAAAAAACCAGTTCCGTAAAGATGTTGTCAACAGAAAACGTGGATAGAAAAAACCGGAACCGTAAATATGTTGCCAACAGAAAACTTGGGTATAAAAAACCCGTACCGTAAAGATGTTGCCAACATGAAACAGTTTTATAAAGAACCCGTACCGTATAGATGTTAAAAAGCTGAAAACATGGGTATAAAAGATCCAACCGTAAAGATGTTGAAAACAGAAAACATGGGTATATAAATCCTGTACCATAAAGATGTTGCCAACAGAAATCATGGGTATAAACAAATCCGTACTGTAAAGATGTTGCCAACATAAAAACATAGGTATGAAGGTAACAGCAAACGTCGTTATTCAATCGTCCAAAATATGTCAAAAGTCACCATTTTTAAACGTCACTGAAATGGAACAATCTGACCCTATTCAAAGGCAAGCTTTGCTCTCAGTTTTGCGAAACACAACGCCCTGAGAAAATTATGTCAGCCATCTAAAACACATTGTTCAAGTTAGATTTATAGAGTGTCAGAGAACCTAATTTCATCCGATACGTGGATCAATTGTTTTGCGACACAAAAACGTCACTGCGCAACTCGCGAACATTTTCCAGATAATTTTTTAAATGAAGATAATATATGAATATTATTGAAGTATAAGTTTGTCAAAATATTTAAGAGTTTAAACCACCCTTTAGCTTAGATTTCGACCTTAAATCACCGGAAGATAAGTTCACAATAACTTTTAAAGTACATAGTGAATTTAAACAATACTCGGAAAGGGAATTTCATCGAGTATCATCAAATGCATTTTATCTGACAAATTTCTCAGTTTTTCTAGAAGTTTCTCTTTAGATTCAAAATCACTACCTTTTTCAGCTAAACTGCACTGGCAGGAACCTACGAGTTCTTTGCCCTAGTTTATGTTTTATAATTTCCTTTATATTCTAGCTTCATTGGGATAATAGACATAATAGGAGACAAAAGAAGAACAAAGTTGGTATTGATTTCAGAAAAGTAAAGCTCCTTTACATGTATCACCGGTTTTAGTACAAAACATATTTTGTATACTGTCTAGGTATAATTTGTGTCAAATGCAGCATGACTACGGACCAGGGCGTCTATCATTTATCAACGTCCTACCTATAAATCTATTTATCCATTACTGATCCACATATACGTCAATCAAAACAGTTTATTTACCAACTGTACCAAATATACGTCCGTCTATCAGCTTGTGTACCAACTGATCTAACTAAATGTGATATCGTTAATCTATACACTGACCAACGATGCGAAGCCATCTACACATTGGCCGACTGTAATGAAAGTCAATCATACCATTAAATAATCTTCTAACCATAGCCTTAGCTATAGGTAATGTGAGCTGCTTATTCAGGACACACACACACACACACACACACACACACACACACACACACACACACACACATACATATATATGTATATATCGTGCCGCCACCAAACACAACATCTTGGCTTGCCTCCTGCTGAGACGATTACCGTCAGTCTATATGTATGTCCTTACGTTAGGACGATATTTGAGACCCATATACTTCTCTTCAAACAGTTTTTAATTTACATACAAGCATAAAAGACAGGTCAAAAGAGCGAATAAATGAACTCGAAATGAAAAGCACCCAATAAAGTGATTTTGGAAATAATACAGGTCTTGGTATATTTAACAAAGGGAAGTCTGACATGACATCGGCAATCCCTGAATATTATACTTTATACATGAAGTCTGAAATGACATTAGCAGTAATGGAAGTAAAATTGGTGATTCACATAACTGAACGAGATCAATAAATGCAAAATACAATTTTTACAAAATATATATCTCGTAGTCACATGATGTAATACAGTTCAAACCTTGCTAAACACAAATATATAAATCAAATATTAAACAAAAGCTAACAAAAAAAAAACATTATAAAATCTGTCAGAGATATTTCGATACAGTGTATTTGCTCCTGATTCATCATCCACCCACCCCTCCCCACCCAACAAAATTCAAACCAAACAAAACCCAGCGCAACATCTAAGGTGTGGAAGTCGTGCTAGTTTTGGGGTCTTAAAGGCACTTTTAACATTTTCTTGGGCTGTATTGTGCCTAGGAAACGGGAACAATGCATTTGAGAAAGTCATGAGTCAGTGGCATTGTATGCAACACAGAAATACACTATATGCCATACAAAAACACATTGTATGCAACACAGAAATAGGGGGCCTCAAGTGACCGAATGGTATATTCGTTATGGATCACTGCCATCTTACCTTTGTTTGCATGGGTTTTATAGTCTCGGATTCAGCCAATGTGGGTATATGAGAAAGCTGGCTAGTAGCTTTTCGTTGGTCCGTGGTTATTTCCTGGGCTTTTCCTTGGTTCTTGCTCCACCATTAATACTGGCCGCCATGTATAGCCTATCTTGTGTTGAAAAATGGTTTTAAACTGTATAACAACAACAACAATGCACGATCGTATGTATTATAGTTTGTCGTTCACCATTACACTTCTTAATTACCTAACGTCAGTTGAATAGCTATCATCTAATGCAAAGCCGTGAGTCAAGCAAAACGTAACATTTATGGTCCACCTATCATTACTCATTATGTCAATAGTTTTGAAATGCAAGAAATAAATAAGCAACTTTGATAATGAATAAATACGTACATGAAATTCTATATTTGCTGACATGTGACTTTTTAGTTTTAGTTAAAGCGATAAGCAGCTTGTATTGGATCATTGCTGATACATTGGAAAAGATCTTCACTAAGTGAGAATGGCGAAATCTTAGACAATCAGAATGGTAAGATTAAATAATGGAAACGTTGATGTACGTCATATTTTAGAAGTATTTAATATTGCATGGTTTCATATTCATATTTTCGTAATATTGTCATAGGGACAAGTACTCTTTGAATCTCATCATGTTAAAAATAGGAGATATTCAACATAAATCTTTTCGTGTCGTCCATTTACTACAAGTTCTTTAGTCCAAATTCTCGATAATAAAGAGCGTTCAACCTCGACGACAAACGCGTTCAACCTCGTCAGAAAGACGTATATATATATATATATATATATATATATATATATATATATATATATATATATATATATATATGTATATATATATATATTTCATTCCAAATATTTGCAGTCAATCAAGTCTTCCATCCATCCATTGCTCCATCCAGTGATCGCCTGGAACAGATGTATGTGGTAATGTGCAATAGACTTAATAATATTCGGATCAAACATTTGTCTCTCAACAAGCTGATTTACCTTATAAGATATGTACGGTGTTTATAAATCCAATACATTTATGGCCTAGGTACAATCACATGAAACATTTAACATGCCGAAAAATAAAGAGCGCAAGTCATTTGAAAAGAATATTCTTTAAATAGTAACTAATCAAAACAATCTGAATCTTGCAACTACGATCAACCTTGGTATATTTCAATTACACCCAGTTTAAAATCACCTTGTGACAATTATTGTTTTAATAGATACAAGATTGACAATATCAAGATTAAAAGCGCCTGACGGTGCCAATAAGTTCCTCACACAACATATTTTAACACCAAGTGCACTATTTAATATTTTCCGATTATTTTACTCAGTCTTTACAAAATGCATACTGCTATTAGTGTACACTCAGGCTGGGTATTCTTTTAGATAGAAGACAAATAGATGCTAGAAGAAGGGAAAATACTAATTAAAAAGACAGAATTATAGTAACAGACACTCTCCTCTCTCCTTTATAACGCAACCCTCTCTCTCCAAGTTATGTGTTTGAGTACATGACATAAGTGGATTGATATATGAAGAGAGGGACAGAGAGCTCGTCTCAAGAATGGCGAGAAAGTAAAGCATTGTTTGAAAATAAGCGAAGTATCCCTATGTGGAGAAATGTAGAATATTATAATGTTTTTTGTAACAAGTATTGCTTACGTATAATACAGCTTATTTTCGGTTTAAAGCTGCTTTGTATTTCCGAGTGGTAACACATATTCCTCGCATCCCCGTGGTTCAGAATTCTCGAATCGACTCGATCATGCGTGATGGTAAAGAGGTCTCCCATTAAATATTGTGTTCTCTTGGAGATTCGGTTCCCTCAAAAGCGGTCTCAGTTCACCAAATTCTGATGAGTGTTGAGGAAATATTATGTTTGAAAAAAGATCGTTAAAATACAGGTTAAAATATACAGGTAAATAGATACTCCATTTGGTTTTTGCGCCTTACCAGACTATTGCTAACATAAAAAATGTCATATTGTTTGTGAATAACCTTTATCTCTAAGAACAATAAAGAATTCATTAATCTTTATGCAGCTTAAACATAAAGATATTAATGTTAAACGTGCTATTTCAAATTAGTAAGTTAGGCCAAATAGTTATGCGCATAAATAACTATTTCTTCATGCTTGTTTAAAAGGATAAATAGTATGAGAAACAGACTCGGAAGATGCAACTAGATAATACATCTAACAGGATGAAACTTTCTGAGAAGTTTAAGATAAGGAAATTTGGACATTGGATTCATAACAGATTTCTTCCTCAGCGCTCATTTAGGAAGTGAGACCACCTTTTCTTCTTGCATTTTTGATGAGGAGAACGAAACTGGAACCACATATGTTGAAGCAAGTGAGTCACCTTGTCATATGGCTGTCATCCTTGGGTCAAAAAAAAGTTAATTATGTTGATAATAAATAGGCACTCTATTTACAAAACAGCAATGTTCTTTAACATTTACCAAAATGATGTACATCTTTCATTTTCAACACGATTTCGCTCCAAGTCCTACTATAAAACACAAGCTTAGTTTTATGAAAGAAAGGCTAGCTGTTGTTATAAATACATACATTTACCAAAATGATGTACATCTTTCATTTTCAACACGATTTCGCTCCAAGTCCTACTATAAAACACAAGCTTAGTTATATGAAAGAAAGGCTAGCTGTTGTTATAAATACATACATTTACCAAAATGATGTACATCTTTCATTTTCAACACGATTTCGCTCCAAGTCCTACTATAAAACACAAGCTTAGTTATATGAAAGAAAGGCTAGCTGTTGTTATAAATACATACATTTACCAAAATGTTGTACATCTTTCATTTTCAACACGATTTCGCTCCAAGTTCTACTATAAAACACAAGCTTAGTTATATGAAAGAAAGGCTAGCTGTTGTTATAAATACATACATTTACCAAAATGATGTACATCTTTCATTTTCAACACGATTTCGCTCCAAGTCCTACTATAAAACACAAGCTTAGTTATATGAAAGAAACGCTAGCTGTTGTTATAAATACATTTATGTATTTTTATCTTTTCTTTTAACTTTCTTTGTAATTTTTCAGAAGATTTATAGTTTGGGATAATTATTCTTGTTTGACAGTTAAAAACATTTCTTTAGATTACATAGATGTTATCTAGTTCATTTATTCACCTAGAATATGTTGCTGCGTGAGAACATTAAAAGTGATTTTGACTAGCGCTGATTGTGTCGAGAGGTGTATACCCATTATCTAACTTATATTAGTGTCATAAAGACTTTTCTTAAAACGTACCATGGACTTCATAATTTACCAAAGCTATTTATATAATTCTTTTCGTCTTTTCAAGTGCCTTGAGCGAGTCTTTGGTGAAACGTGTATAATTGGGTATATAATATCGTCCTAATATGAATTGCGCCAGTCACGATAATCTGTTATGTTCAATAGCTCAGCGGAAGACACGTCAGAGCCTAGTATTTACTGTTAATTTGATATTGTGTTTGAGGTTGATGTTTGTTTTGTTGAATGGTTTATGTATGAATTGATGTACATGTGCGACACATGGGTACATCAGAATGGGGTTCAGCGATATTTTATTCGATATGATAAAACGCAGTATGTACAATATTCTACATTGAAGAATTCGGGTGATTAAAGTCAATGCTCTTCACTTTATTGAGCCTAGAAAACGGGGTTTAGCGATGAGATTTGAATTAGATTAAATTATTCGGTGGGGTTTTAAAAAATTAGAAAAATGTAGACGTTGCATTTATAACATATTTCTTCCTTAGCGCTCATTTAATTTTTTAAATCATGTTTTATTTAATGAAATATTTTCGAAAAGTAAAACATAAATTTCAATGCATCTTTAACGCTTATTATTTGCCATGAATGTGTATGTGTGGAATTATAATAACTATTTAAAAAAAACCCACACATACCACATACATACGAGAGTCAATTTATTAAATATCCAGTAATCTTGCCAATATTGATTCTTTGTTGGCCTGTAAAATCGCAATATTTATTCAGGAAAATAATCCCGAATTAATTACTCAATCGCGATGCATATGAAACCGACTTATTAGCACCGTTGTTTGCAGATGTGTGCTCAGTCTTGATATAATATGATCTGGTGCGTGCATGCATTACAATGGGTACCGTTTACCTATAGATCTTGGTTCGAATCTATGTAGAGTACGAATTAAAAAAGTCTATATCTAGTATATGTTTGACAATGTCACATGGTGGGGGATAAGACAAGTGAAAATACTCTGCATTTGTAACATTGAATGAAAGTTGAATTAAAGTGATACCGGCCATAAAGGTCATTTGATCATAGTTTTGAACCATCAAATTTTTATGATGGTTGGTTTCCCGTGGGGAAGGAAAGGTGCCACATCCCCACGGGCATTTAACGCACTAAGTGCACTTGTTAATTTGGCCGTCATGTCATAGCACTAAAAGTGGCTAATGACATGAATGTAAGGCCCTGGGTGAGTGGGAATAGGCCCAACACACACTCAACAATATCAACCAATCAAAAGTAACGTACTAGGGGTGCAATGGACACGTAATGGCGACGAGACAAAAATAGTTTTCTTATATCGTCCTCTTTGTTGGAGTCCGGTCGATGAAAAGGAGGAAAAGATCCCGGAAAGCCAGCCGTTGTCGTATATGGATGTAGTTTACGCCCCGGAACGCCCTAGCCGTACTTATTTCAAATTCAGTCCAGTTATAAAAATGGACAACCTAATACCAATATTGTGTAAGCCACCTGTGCAATTGTATCAAATAAATGAGTCGTAGAATTTTTCTTTAACATCCTACTATACCAATTTTTTAGTACAATAGTGTACATATCATAATTCCCTAACAAATTTGTTTAACTAATATGTCTATGCGACATATAAAAGTGTAGTCACTGTTTGGTAAATAGATTGTAAATTCTGAGCGGTATTCAAAATTGATCAAGTCAGGTTTGTAATAGAGATTATTCGAAGAGGGTTCCCGTAACCAAATGAGAAACCCTATTATTCAGGCAAGTGAAAGGCAAATGTGAAAATGATCACATCTTGCTCCGCAGGCAGTCTTCTCGGGGTGCAGTCCGTTAGCAATGCCAGAAATTTCTCATGGCTCCGTAAATTTCCGTCTGCTATCTATTCTCCCAAGGCTTTGAAGTTTTTCAGGTGTTAGCAAATTAAGCCACTGGTCCCCTTCACTTCGGTCCCCACGGCTATTGAAGTCATTTTGACCTCGTGTGGTGACGTCCATCTTAGTTTTCCTCGTGGCGGCCTCCATTTTTATTTGTTCGAAGCGTCGTGAAGAATGTTTCTCCTAAATGGCCTTTTAGTGATGTAGCTTCGCAGTGGTAATCCCGTACACTACTCCAAGTACCTTAATGCTCTATGGTTGCATTTTTTCTGTGCAATCCTAAATGGCACTATTTATCTGCTGAGAGCTCTCGCTCACCGTATCCAGTTGAAGACCGGTCCTGCCTGCTCCGTGTTCGCTGCCTGAATGAATCAATAGTTTGTACTATTTGTATTGTTTTTCATTGTGTTCCAGACAGGTCAATAGAATTTGCATCGAAACTAAATTGATAATTGAGCTTCATGCCGGCATATCCTTACTATATTGTCTGATTGTCATGGAATTGTGTATGACTGGTATCAATAGGTATTATGTGGTCAAAAACGTAATCGGGTTTCGCTGCCGCAAACAGCGTCCCATGGGTGTTTTATTAATTATCGGCTCTAGTTATTTCAAAATACTGAGCGCAACTCAACTCATCGGATGGGATACTGTAGTATTTCATGTTTGTATGTGTTAAAAATTTAGATTTAATTAAGTATATTGTATTACAGCAATTGTTTTGGGACAGCGAGAAAATGTGATTCGATTCATGACATCAAATCAATTTGTATGCCGTTAAAAAATATGACACGGTCTTCAAAGATAAGATGAGGATGCAGAAAAATTATTTTCCTGGATCTCTCTCTCTCTCTCTCTCTCTCTCTCTCTCTCTCTCTCTCTCTCTCTCTCTCTCTCTCTCTCTCGTTATACGCGAAAAAGCGAGCAGAGACCATGAACGAGTACGGTGAGACCATACACCCCTTTATAGATCAATTCAGGGCATGGACATGGCGCCATACAACAAGTTGTTGGGAAAATATTAAAACTTAAAAACTTTAATTATTATACATGGGTTTCTTCTCAAAGAGTGTACTGGCATGCGATGGATTAAAACAACGGTGTTCACCAGTCGGTCTACACATATATCTGACTTGTGATCAAACGGTAACGGATTCGATACCCAGCAAAACTGGACCGGGGTCACTACGTCTTCGATATTAGTGGGAAGGCCCACAGTTATCCTATAGACAAATGTGGTGCTGCAATTGTCACTAAAAGCAGCAAATGCATCTTAAACTCCCTCGAGGACTTTGACGATGAAGTATTATCACATTTGTAGTGGATAAAACTGGAAATGGAATTAAAAATATAGGAAGTGAGACCACCTTATCTACTTGTATTTTTGATCAGGAGAACGAAACGGGAACCACAAATGTTGAAGCAAGTGAGTCACCTTGTCATATGGCTGTCATCTTTGGGTCAAAAGAAAGTTAATCATGCGGCTAATAAATATGTATTATATTTACAAACAGAAATGTTCTCTAACATTCAACAAAAGGATGTACATCTATTACATTCAACATGATTTCGCTTTCAGTCCTACGATAAAACACATGCTTACTTTTATAAAAGAAAGGCTAACTGTTGTTATAAATACATACATTTGTGTATTGTTTATCTTTTATTCTATTCTTTTTTATAATTTTTCAGAAGATTCTAGTATGGGATAATTCTTCTTGTTTGACAGGTAAAATATTTTCTTTAGATTACATAGATTTTATCTGGTTCATTTATTCACCTAGAATATGTTGCTGCGTGAGAACATTAAAGGTGATTTTGACTAGCGCTGTTTGTATTGAGAGGTGTATACCCATTATCTAAATTATATTAGTGTCATAAAGACTTTTCTTAAAACGTGCCATGGACTTCATAATTTACCAAAGCTATTTATATAATTCTTTAGTATATTCGTCTTTTCAAGTGCCTTGAACGAGTCTTTGGTGAAACGGTTATAATTGCATATATAATATCGTTATAATGTAAAATGTGCCAGTCACGATGATCTGTTGATGTTAAATATCTCAGCGGGAGACAGGTTAGAGCCTAGTATTTACTGTTAATTTGACATTCTGTTTTAGTTCGCTATTTATTATGTCAATGGCGTATGTATGAATTGATGTACATGTGCGTCAGGAGATAAATGGTAGATCAGAAGTTTTTTCGGCGATATTTTATTCGATACGATAAAACGCGATTTTAACAATATTCTACATTGAAGAATTTGGGTGATTAAAGTCAATTCTCTTCACTTTATTGAGCCTAGAAAATGGAGTTTAGTGTTGATATTTGAATTAATTTTGTTTCTTCGGGGGAGTTAGAAAATCAATGGAAAAGTAAAAAGTTTCAGAGATCATAGATACATCTGTGACTATATTATAGCCGAGTCAGTTTTGAATTTAAATGTCAGAGCAAGCTTCTAGGTCAGCGAAGGCCAAATCTTAGTCCTTTTTTATTGAACGTTACCTCATTTGTTTATCATATGCGACAATCGTTTCCCTATAAGCAGCAGGATGTGTGAATCGGCCGAGAGTGTGAGTCGGCCAAAAATGTGGATCGACCGGCCAAAAAAAAATGTGTGTGAATCAGCTAAAAAAATCATCATCGAAACCACATTGGTAACAATTAGAAGAATTTCCCCTGGTGCTCATCATCGTGATCGGAAATTATCTATAAATGTGATCGGAAATTCTCAATAATTTTCAATAATATTTTTAAAAAATTATTTTAAATATTCTCAAATATAATGCCAATCATACCTACAGTGTTATCCGAACAAGATATCGAAGAAATTATCGCCGCGAAGGGTAAAATTCCCATAGTTGAAATTACAGCACGATATCATATTGGTGTTTCTCGGTTATATTCGATTTGGGGGGGGGGGGTTCTGATAAATAAACGTAGCACCAACAATAACATATTAAGTCGTATCGTTGATATTATTGAAAATTCACAAAACACTTCCGCACAAGAAAAAAAAAAGATACCCGAACAAAAAAAAATCCGCAACTTGATCCAGAAATATCAGAGAAAATTTCATGTCAAATATGTGCCGATACTCAAGTGAAAGAAAAACATCAGCAACAATATATAGATTTATCAAAAAATAAAAATCAACAACTACAGCAAGAAATAAATTCATTAAATAATCAAAATTCTAGATTAAATTCGAATTTGAATATTCTACAAAATCAAAATTATGAATTAAATGAACAATTAAAAGAACTTAAGGCACACGATAATATTATCGGTGGTGGAAGCGTTGAAAAATCTTCGATGGAGAACTCCACGGAATATAATAAATTAACTGAGTTAAATAAACTTCAAGTTGATGAAATTAATTCATTGAAAGCTCAAATTGATAACTTTGATATCGCTGTAACTGAATTTAATATGTTAAAAACTTTAAATCAAAATCATATTAATACAATCGAAAAATTAAGGGGTTATATTGAAAAAAAAAATTCCCAAAGATTCAATTAAAATAATCGAAAATGATAAATTAAATCTCCAAAATAAGCTTTTAATTACCCAAAAAAAATTGGACGATTATATACAGCGTAAACAAGAAAATGAAAAAAATGATTATAAGATTTCAAGATGAGATAACCTGGCTTGAAAAAAAAAATAAACAATTAATGAAACGTTTAAAAGATGAAAAAATGTAAAGTAATTAAAAACTGCTAGTAGTTTACAATAAACATGTCAAATATCGGAGAAGCACAAATAACTAGATTAACCAGAGAGAGATTAGCCGCGATTAAGAAATTTCTGCCGGTGAGAAATTCTTTTAGAGATAATCTTCAAGCGCGTCAACAAGCAAAGATGGATTTTACTACTGATACACAGCAATTATTTGCGCCTATAACCGAGGCAACCGGACAAGTTGTAACCGCGATAAAAGAATCTAGACAAGAGATTGCACCTCAAGTTACACCTCAAGTAAAAACTGTAAAAATAGTTGATAATAAAGTTCAAGAACTACGAAATAAATTTACCGAGGTTGCTTTAGCAGAGATTGATAAGGGTAGCGCGGATGATTTAATAGGTTTTGCTGCATCGGGATATTTCAATAAAAAAAGAAATTTAGCCCCGGAACAAAAAAGTATAACTAACGTACTTGATTTTGCTAAAGCGGTTTACAAATTAAAAATCAACTACCACAAGTTAGAGAGAATAATCAGATATATCAAAAATATTTAGCTCTTGTTGAACGAGAATATAACAAAAATCAAGAACAAATAGAGTTCTCTGTAACCGAACAAAAAAAACGAGAGAGAGAAGAACAAAAACGTGTACAACCACCACCAAAAATAAACGAGGATGACCACGAAAACAATCAGACCCTGTTATTGAAGAACCTAGAATCGAAGATTCTCAAGAAGAAATAACCGGTGAGGGATATCGTAACACTTCCAATATACCTTGTTCAAGAAGTATTTTTGATGATGTATCACGTCTGGAAGTTCTCATCGGTGGAAAACGAGCTGGAAATAATTCTCCGGAACTAATCAACGAAGCTACTGAAATTTGTCAGCGATTGTTTCAGGGAAAAGTAATTTCCATTGGCGTGTATCGCAGTCTCATTAATGAACTTATTGATGATTATTACAGTGATTGAGAATTTCAATTGAAAACTACCAGTAGTTTTTAATAATGATAGTATATTGAAGTATGAACCGGGCTAGACCCGTTTTTGTTATGAATTCAAGATTACCAGTTTATAAACTTACGTATGGTAATGGACTCGGTGATGTTGTCACTGGTTTATTTACTAGAATTGCTCCAAAAATACTCCCCGTCGGTAAAGAAATAGCGTCAAAAGCTATTGGTGTGTTAAGTAATAAAGTTGGTACAGAACTTGGAAATCTAGCTGTTCGAGGACTTGATGCCGCAACGAGTAGCGTCTCAGCGTTGGTAAAAAAATTAAAGAATCCCCGAAGATTTTCACCGCTAGCATCTACGAGTAATATGCCACCGAAAACAGGTAGCGCAATAAATAAAATAGTTCGAGATCGTTTAAGATATATTTCTGGTTCTGGGTTGAAACAATGAATTATTTAGATCTATCGATACAAATATAATGTTTAAATATGAAATCGATGACGCTTTTGACATAGATGCTAAGGTGTCAAAAAATGAGTCTATGCGTGATTATCAATATTTTTCATATAACGCCCAAGATCCAAATACACGATCACGAATTGAACTTAAATTTAATGACACTTCTAAATATTTTCTTCCAGCTGAGGCTTACATTGAAGTGGAAGGACAATTGAGAAAGAATGATAATACTGTTTATCCTGTTGATAATTTTAAAAATATCAATATCGGTTTTGTCAACAACGGGATTATGGCGTTATTTAAATCCGCTGAATATATAATTGGTATAAATAGAATTGAAGCTATCGATAACGATGTTGATGTTGCAACAACAATAGTTGAACTCGCTAGATATTCGGATGATTTTATTAAATCGGCGGGTCATTCAATGATGTTTGCGAAAGATACATCTAATCACGCTGACCATAGTCGGTTTACGATAAGACGACCAAAGAAGGTTTCAGCTGCTGCTGATGATGCTGATGTTGAACCTGTTGTTGTGAGTGATAATCCTAATTACAACGCAGGATTTGCAGCACGAAAAAAGAACATAGACAACAATGGTAGATTTTCCTGTATAATTCCGCTATCTCATATATTTGGATTTTGTAGAGATGTGAGGAAGGTTATATTTGGTGATAGTCACACTGTAGTACTCACAAGAAGATCAACTGACGATTACGCGTTATGGAAGGGTGCTGCTGCTATTGATGACGGTCTTGTACAACTTACAAAACTAGCATTGTGGATGCCAGTTGTGACTCCATCATTAGACGTTGATACAAGATTGCTATCTTTTATGGATCACGGGGGAAAAACACTATTAAGTTGGTGTGATGTTACAACCTCTACGACAACTAATCCTGCTGGTGGACAATTTACCTGGCAACTTGCATTAACTAAAAATATTTCCGTACCTAGATATGTATTTGTTGTGCTACAAGAGATAAATAGAACTCAACGTATTGCTGGTGCTAACGCGAGTCAACAACTTCGTTCCCATATGATATTCGATAAATTTAGCGTCAGTGAAGTTTCACTGCGAGTAAGTAATCAACAAGAACCCGCAGAACAACTTATTCTCAATTACAATAATAATCAAATTGGTCGGGTTTATCACCGACTATGGTCTTTTATGGGACGTGATCAAAATGTTGATACTGGCTTGCAAATCTCCCAGTTAGACTTTCAAGAATTGTATCCGATTTATTATTTTTCACTTCAACATCTTGATCTATCTAGACATTCAACCGTAGTTGTTAAATTTCAAGCTATTGTTAATGATGCTCCTAATGGATATAGAGGAGTTGCAGTTCTTCTCAGCGATAAATCTATGATGCTTGAAGGCGGTGGCGGAAGAATGAGAATCGTTGATGCACCAGTGGAAAATCTTTAAATGAAAATCTTTGCAATTTCAATTCGGGAATTAGATTATTAGTATATAAATAATATGTCGTATAACACTATCAATGTCACATTGACCCAGGGTCAAATAAAAAAATTACAGTCAACGATATCTAAGCAGTGTGGAACTACAATCTCGCTGAAACATAGTCAGTTAACTGGTGGACCAAATAAATTATCACTTACTGCTACTCAGACAAAACAACTCAATGATGCGCTAAAAAAACAACGAGGAATTCAGATTACTCTTTCCAAAGCTGCTATAACAAATATGATAAAAACCGGCGGAATATTTCCTCTGTTAGCTGCAATTCCAGGATTGATTGCATCAGTTGCTCCATCACTTCTTGGCGCGTTAGGAACTGGTGCGGCTGAAGCACTTGCTTCTGGTGTTGTCAATAAGATAATGGGTAAAGGTCTAGCGGGAAAATCAACGAGAAAAAAAAAAGGACGCGGATTGAGACTTCCCGGAAGCAGATTCACAAGATACCAACCGAGTTAACACCGTTGTCAAATTTTGATCTCATCGCTGCTGTTAAAAAATCTAAAAAATCTAAATTTCCAATAAAACATTTCCGAGGTATATTTATGAGAGATCAATTACCAGATCACTCACAAATCCCAGAAACTGGAATAATTAATCTTGATGATAATACCGGACCTGGAACTCACTGGGTTTGTTACGCGATTAATCAACGTGGAATTATTTATTTTGATTCATATGGGTTACCACCACCAATAGAATTTGTAAATTACGTTAAAAAATTACAGAGTAATTCACCAATCTGGTATTCAACGCTACCAACACAAACAATAAACGATCCACCTATATGTGGACAAGAAACTATTAACGCGTTATCGGTGTTATCTAGCGCTAATATATCGCCACATAAAGCAATTCACGAATATACTACACAAAAATGAAAATGAAAAATTCTTCGAATTTTCAAGAAGTTTCAAAAATTGAAAATCTAAAACAGTTTTACATAAACATGTCAGATATTTTTGGAAGATCTATACACCGCGAAAAATCTCTCTCCACGAGACAAATAGAAAATATAATAAAAAAATATATAACATCAGGACTAAATCTCGTCGATGTAGATCCTGAAGAAATAGTTGTTTTTGAAGATGAGCATGTAAAATTAAAAACTAGTAATTTATCGTTGGATGATCTCTTGACGAAACAACCAACCGCCGACGATGACTCCATTGTGATATTTAAACGGTGTAAACTTGAACCGAGTTATAAAATTAATACAATCTCGGATAAATTTAATACAATAATAAACATCGAAGCATATGTAAAAACCATCATGGACAATTTAACACGATTACGAGCTGAATATGATACTCACGTAGCTAGTTTTCTTACGTTACGGAGAAACTTTAATGTCTCCGACAACGTGATTGAGAAATTCTTTGGTAAAAAAAAATATCAGACCCGATGAGATTAAAACAACCCTCGCGGATATCATACAAAAAGACAAAAACATTGATGATGATATAACTGCTATTTATTCCCGGTTAGGTGTTATTCGTGATACTAAATCGATTTCAGATTTAATCGCGATTAATAAAAAATCAATTGATGATCTAGCAGCAGAGAGGGTGTATCGGACAACATTTTTAGACAAGTTTTCACTGAAATCACGCTTAAAATCAATGAAACCAATGACATTAGACCCCAAAGTCAATGACATCAGGTCCCAAATATGTGTGTGTTTCATGGATTAGGTCCAAAAAAAAATTATGAAAAAATCAATGAAATTAATGAAATCAAAAACTTTTCAACTATTACATTTTTTGGGAAAAAGGGACTACAACATCGTTGTCACTCACCCTCTCTGCTGTTGGAACTTTCAGTTCTGGGTTAACCGAATATTTGATCCAGTCCGATACGATATCGTGTTCCAGACCTTGTCTGGGGGACGAAAATCACTACGATTTCACAAACAGACTAATTTGTAAAACCTCCTCTTGTAAATCAATCAGATTATTAGACTGGTCAGTGAGTTTGAAATTAATTCTGGTTAATGAATTATTATGACATCGCATATAGACTGGATTCACCGGGGACTCAATTATTAAAAACCCTGGAGGAGCTGTTGGTGCAAATGAATACAAAATATATCCTTGCTCAGCTTGATTTGATCGTTCTAAATTTATTTGATAGCTTCCTTCGATCACATCACATACTAAATTGAGCGCAATCACCGTTGAAATATTCACATTGAACGGAGCAATATGCCTGCCACCACCATCTGGGTCATTATTATGTTTGAGGATAGTTGTTTGTGGTTGTGATGGTGTTTTTTTCCACGTATCATGGATTTTTTTGAAACCTTCATCGATGGCATCATCGAGAGATTTTTGTAGTTCTGAGATATTATATCCTGGAAGTTTGAATGTTGGAATATCTCCTATGCGGATCCTATATTCTATTGCAAATAAATCTCTTGTTTTAGGACTACTGTCACCTAATACTTCTTGAATAATTTGTGAATGAAATGTTTCCATGTCATTGATGATTTTGTTACATGTTTCTACGACACTGATAAATTTATCTCGGGTGAGAGTGTCGGATCTAAGAGATATAAACAACAACGAAATATCGTTATTGAAAGCTGTGAAATTTTCAGTGATTTTATCCCGGTTAGCAAGATGATGAATAAGTCGTACTCTTTCATCATATTCTACTCTAATGAAAAAATATGACTTATCATAATCTTTATAACTCCTTACTGGATTATCAGATTTTGTCCTGTCTGTGATATAATCAGTTTTTTGTGGTTCTGGTAATTTAACGGTTTTTCCTCCGGGTGGTAATTCAGGCCATCCTAGTACGGTTCTAATAGAACTCTGATAGATATCTACGACGTATCCTTCTGTGCTTATTTCAATGGCAGATGATAGTGTCGGCACATGAACTGTTATAGCTATTTTTGATTCTTTTCCAGTAATCGATTTTATTCTACGCGCGAATTCATCATTGATTTGTTCAATTTGATATGATCCGGTTGGTATGGAAACAACGTTCCAGTCTGGGGTACCGTCGGGTTTATTCTTATTTGCAAATACCAGTGAATTATTCGGTTGTTGACCACCAAATGGTTTTGACCTAATATTTGGCCAGCTGTGGTATACTCGTAATTTTGCTAGCGCTATCTCCTTCACTGGGACCGGAGAGGGGAAATTCACACTGAATTCTGGATTCGTTGAGGTTATTGAGATCATGCTTGTTTGTACTGGGTTTGTGTTCTCCACTATTTGTTGAAGTAATTCCATCTGTGTTGTCATTGTTATTATACTCATGTTTTTGTACTTCTAATTTTGACATCGCAGAATCATATATATCTACCATCGCTGAAAACTCACTCTCTGATATAATTGTATCATCGAGCGATGACGATATCAATGAGGATAATTGCGAGTATGCAGTGGACACAACATGAAATTGAATTATGTAGTCTTGTAGTTTCCGTTGGCTGCATGAGGATATTTTTTTTGTGATTATTGAAATAATTCCAGCGATTGTTGTTGCCGCAGAAATGCAAATTGGAACAGCTATCGGAGCCATCATTGTCACTGAAGACAGTATAATACCGGCTCCAGTGATTACACCACTCACTGAATACACAGTAACATCAATTGCGGTAATTCTCCTGCGATATTTTTTAATTTTCAATTCATACTCCTCAGACAAGGTTTTGAGTCTAGTTTGATACTCTCTGACCTGATCATAGCGATATTGCGATGATGAAATCATTTTTTATTTTAAATATGCTAGCGTTTTCAATTACGATTTACTTAAATTCGCTACGAATTCCACATACCACGTTGTTGAGACCCTAACCAAATGAGTATCAGTAGATGCGATTGTGAACTTTTCAGTTGTATTCTTGTCGATGATCGTTGAAATCGTATTATTGAACCCGGATGAACTGGACGATGAAATCTTAAATTGAGACGATGGTGTTACTAGTGTTAATCGATAAATACCCTTAACGGTTGCAGTGATATCTAATGTGTTGTTTGTAGGTGTCCACTCAAATGATCCGTGTTGGATTGTGTATACTAAGTTGTTGGTTTTCTCATGAGGAATTTTTGTTTTTCCAATGGCTGTTATCACCCTCGAAAGATCACCTTTGATGCCTTCGATGGAAGTTTTCGTCTCATCAATGGATTTTTTAATATCAGGGAGTTTTAGTTCAATTTTATCTAACGGGGTTCCAATAAATGTATCAATGGCGTCGGTTGTTGTTTTTGTTGCTTCGTTGATAACCTTTTGATCATCAACAAACGTTTTAATTTCAGCGATAGATGGTGTAACTACAATTGGGGATCCAAAGAACTTATGAACGACATTTCTACGGAAACTATTGTAGTTTTTTAAATGATCTTCAAATTCTTTATCGTGGTTTGTAAATCGATCTGTAATCGTCGAAAAAAGTACACCCGGTTTGAGTTTACCCTGATCGGAAAATAGCGCAACGGTGTTCTCGATTGCGTTTTGTTGTTTAACCAAAATATCATCCAGAGAAATATTACTGGATTTCAATTTACCCTGTTTGTCTTGAAATACAACTATTTCATTCGGGTCAACACTTGTTAAGTTCAACGTCTCAGCGATTTCATCTTTAATTTTTTTTTGTATATCCTTGATAGAATCAGAGGTTGCAGTGTCATCGGGTTTGGGTTTCAGAGGTCTTCCCCAAATATCAATCATGATATTTTATATATCTCTCTCTAAAAAGCGATTACTAGTGTAGTCATTAACAACAATATGAGGTGGTTTTCCCCTTGGGTTACCCAAGGAGTTAGAAATAGCGTCAAGGACATTTAATACTTCACTGCCGCATATTGGTGGGTCATTGATTTGTTGTGTTGGTAGCGTAGAATACCAAGTCTTCATTGGAAGGGTTTTTATATACCGCATAAACTCTTTTGGTGGGGCTAATCCATATGAATCAAAATAGACAATCCCACGTGGATCAATAGCGTATGCAACCCAGTGAGTTCCAGGTCCGGTGCTGTTATCGAGATTAATAATACCTGTTTCAGTTTTGTTTGGTTGATGTGGTAATTGATCTTTCATAAAAACACCTCTGAAATTTTTAATCACTAGTTTTTTAGCAGCATCCATTAAATCAAAATTGGACATTGGAACCATAGGTTCGGAAATTGAAGATTTCTGAATTAATAAACCGTTCCTGGTAGTCTCAGGCCTGATCCGTGAACGGATCTTCCGCTGTACCATGAATACGGGGTTCCTGGTAGTCTTAGACCTTTTCCGCTGTACCAAGAATACGGGGTTCCTGGTAGTCTTAGACCCAATCCTTGAACGGATCGTCTCTTTTTTTTATATCCTTGTCCAGTTGCCTTTTTTAGTGCCATTCCTGCTGCAGTACCAACGGCTCCTAACGCTGCTGCTTTAGCCACCGCTGGGGCTGCTGCTGCAATCAATGCTGGTATTGCAGCTAACAATGGAAATATACCGCCTGTTTTCATCATATTTTTAATAGCAGCCGCAGAGAGAGTAATCTGAACTCCCTTTTTATCCTTGAAAGCATCATTGAAATGTTTCACCTGACGAGTTGTCAGCGATAATTTATTTTCACCACCAGTCATTTGATTAGGTTTCAACGTGATTGTGGTTCCACATTTTTTAGCCGATTCTGATTGCAATTTTTTGATTTGACCAGGAGTTAACGCAACACTAATAACACTATATGACATTATATATAATTGATTGATTCTAATTCAATGAAAAATCGTTCAAAGATTTTCTACTGGGGCATCTACCACTCTCATTCTTCCACCAACACCTTCGAGTAGCATTGATTTATCACTGAGAATGACAGCAACCGCTCTATAATCAGTAATAGCAGGAGGACCAACAGGACGAGTCACATTAGCTCTAAAGTGTATATCAACAACTGACTGTCTTGTCAAATCGAGATGTTCCAGTGAGAAGTAGTAGATCGGATACAGATTCTTAAAATCAAATTGTGATATTTGCAAACCAGTATCGACATTTTGATCGCGTGCCATAAATGACAACAGACGATGATAAACTCGTGCAATATGATTTTCTGTGTAATTAAGTTGTATATCCTCAGATGGTTCCTGCTGGCCGTTTATTCTCAGTGAGACGTCTTTCACACCTAATTGATCAAATATCATATGGCTGGAGAGTTGATTGCCAACTCGTGTGTTATCTTGGAACGCAATAAATATATGACGTGGCGCAGAAACGCCTTGTTTTGATGCTAGGTTCCAAGTGAATAACCCGTTGATATTTGATTGCTTCACATCTGTACTCACGGTTAGCCAACTCAACAACGACTTTCCTCCTTGGTCCATAAATGATAGTAATCGTTGTTCTGCGGTGATTGCTGGAGTCAACACTGGCATCCACAATGATATTTTTGTTAATTTGACTTTACCGGCATCAGCATTGGGATTTGCAGCATCTGCTGGAATTGCAGCATCTGCTGGAATCCTCCAAATTGCGTCGTTATCATCACCCTTTCGTACAAGCGATACTGTATGCTTCGCCCCGTAGATAACTTTTCTGACGTTTCTACAGAATCCAAATATGTGATGCAGTGGAATCGCGCATGAAAATGATTTACGATCTCCTTGCAACATTGCGTTTCGTGTTGCAGCTCCTAGATTGAAATTAGCATCGTTGTTTATAATCATATTCTCGACCTCAGCATTAGTATTATCACGTTTTTTTGGTTGTCTTATAATAAATGGATTTCCTCCAGCGGTATTCTTACCATCTTTTGCAAACATCATAGAGGGACCCGCTGATCTTGTATAATCATCAGAATATCTCGCTAACCCGATTATTGTTGTGGCCACATCAACATCACGATCTATGGACTCAATTTCTTTTCCATCAATGAGATATCTAGCACTCTCAAATAGCGCCATAATACCATTATTGACAAAACCGACTTGAGTACCAGCTGGATACGGTGCTGGTACAGCAGTAGTATCAGCAGCTGTTACAATTTCTCCTTCTACTTCAATAAATGCTTCACAGGGCAAAAAGTATTTACTGGTATCATGGACTTGAAGATCAATTCTTGCTCGACTATTTGAGTCTATGGCATGATAGGCGTAATATTGATAATCGCGTACAGAATCATCCTTGCCAACTGGGGCGTCTATATCAAATGCTGGATCAGATGATTTTTTGAACATTTTATTCTATTTATCAGAGTCTAAATAGTGAAATCGTAAACGATTTTTCCATTTTCATCGTCGTAGTTTTTTAAGGCCACTTCCCGCTATCATGTTTGCAATATTGCTTTGGTCTCCTTGATTTACCATCGACGCTAGTTTTTCATCTACTGCGTTATTTATAATTTTACTAACACTTGCAGGCATTTCTTCTGTAGACGGTAACGGTTTCTTTTTTCGCCCCACTAATGATGTTATTTTATCCTTCGCAGTTGAAAATGCTTTCCCGGCAAGATTTCCAACAGTACTAATACCCTTATCACGAATAACATCAATGGCTTTCATTGATAACTGTTTAGCTAACGGCATCACTTTTGGAGCCATTCTTGAAAAGAATCCTAAAATGGTATTGCCGATGCCATCTCCGTAGTATGCTCTATAAACTGGAAACCGTGAATTAACTACATAGACGAGGGTTGGTTTATGATGATTGTAGTGTACGATCATTATTATAAAAACAATAGTGTTTTCAATTGTTATTTAATCACTATGATACCCATTTGCTAACTCGTCAATGAAATCTCGATAGGTTTTGATATCCATGATACCGCCGGCAAATAACCGTCTACAGATATCAGCTGCTTCATTAATTATTTCTGGAGAGTTATTTCCAGCTCGTTTTCCTCCGATGAGAACATCTAATCGTGATATATCATTGATAACACTATCAGGACAAATGTTTCCAATCCTTGGATTTCCTAATCCACTTCCGCTATAACCAGCTGCTTCATCTAGTTTTTCTAAATCCGTAGTTTGTAAATAATCATCATCATCATCATCATCAGGTGGTAGTTGTTGTTTTTTTTGTCTCCGTGTTGGTGTTTGACGTCGTTCTTCTAAATCATCATCATCATCAGGTGGTAGTTGTTGTTTTTTTTGTCTTCTTGTTTGTCTACGTGTTGGTGTTTGACGTTTTAGTTCTTGCCGTTCTTCTATTTCTCGTTGTCGTTCTTCTATTTGTTCTCTTTTATAATTACTAATCCCCTTTTTAAATTCCTTATATCCTATCTCATCCTTATTCAAACGACCAATCCCTTTATTTAGTTTATACAAATTATCGAACCAATCATTACTTGATATTCTATCATTTTTATACTCGTCCTTTAAAAAATCTTTTTTTGAATTATAGCTTTGAGCAGCAAAATTACCAAAGGCTTGATAATCCTTTGATTTCAATAGACTAGGTTTTTTTATTAATATTTTAGCATGATCAGTAAATTTATTCAACAGAGAAACAGTCGTTTTTTTCGGATCAGTTTGTTCAGTTTGTTCAGTTTTCGCTGCTAGTTTTTCAAGTTCACCAATAACAGATTTCCCCGTCTCGGGACCATCTCCCAGTAAAGCACGCTCTACCCCCTTCGTTGCTGTGGTTACTGGTTTAAACAATTCTTCAGACCCCAGAGCAAAATCAGTTTGTAAACTCTGTCGTTGTTGCAGTTTATTTCTTACAGAGTCGCGAATTGGTACAAATCTCCTGATTGCATCCAGTCGTTCACGAGCCAATCGGGTTGTTAATGCTTCATTGACCATTATTTGAAATCAGAAACCATTTTTCAATTGTAAAACACTTTTTCAATCCCGACCTAACACCATCGTGCAACTCCCTTTTTGACATCAGTGACATGTCGGATGATTTTTAACACGGTCATGGAAGTGTTATTTCATCGTGAGACATCTTCTATCATTGATGTTGAAAGTCACATAATTGTATATAAAATAAATAATACTGTGACTTTCAACATTCTAGTTTTGACCAATCTGACACATCCTCCATCGAATTTTGACACCCCCTTGAGGGTCGGCTAAAAAAAATGAGGGTCGGAATGATAATGGTCGGGCAATCAAAAAATGATAATGGTCGGCCAATCAATGGTCGGGCAATCAAAATTGTTCATTTTCTTGAATTAATGCTCGTAGGTTTCTAATTTTAGAGTTGACTTCTTTTTTCAATTCGTATTCGTACCCCAATTCTTTTCGTATCCCCTCTACGATGGTATACAACGGAACGAACACACTGATGTCACTGGAAAATGAAAGAGAGTCTTTAATAGAATTCTGAATTTTTTTGATGAGTGCATACTTCTTGGGTAGCATATACTTGTTAGTGCTAACCCCGTATTCTATATCCTGAAAATCAGACACAATTTGATCAGGATTTAACCCATCTGATAGTTTGATATCCTGATTTTTCAATTTTGCTATTTCAACTATGATGCTATTCATGTTTTCAGAATTCATTATTCTATAAGTATGACATATCTCTAATTGGAAATTATGACGCATTAGACATAACTAAATTGAACTTTTTGCCCCGTCTTTTTTGAAATAGCCGATCGATAAATCCCCTCTGCAACTTTTCGTACTGACGGTCCACAAATATCGAAAAATTTACCGGCTTCATATAATGATTGAAATATTTTTTCTTCATTAGTTGTTGTATTCAAAGATGTCACAGGTCTCTTCCAAACCGTTTTGCAAGTGCCAGCTCTTCCTCGTTTGGAATTCTCACTCAGTGTGATAGCCTGCAGATTGGATACAGAATTATTCTTTGGATTAGAATCCTTGTGATAAATAACAAAACCATCTTTGATCAATCCATTAAAACATTCAAATACGAAACGATGAATGAGATAATTTTTCGTTTCTTTTCCCTCCCTAACAGTAAATATCAAGTATCCGTGATTATTCACAACACCAACTGATTTCTTTAGTCTACGGTTTCTGACAGTACCATCACTGGATGCTTCATAATTTGTAATCACTGGATGCTGTCTGAATTCTTGGTTCATATATACTATTCTATTGTTTGTCTAATTCAGTGTTTGGTTCAATAATTACATCACTGGAGAATCTTTCGATGTAGTCTTGCGGAGTTCTTATGATTTTGTCAGTGACGTTATCAGGGTCAAAGACCTTTTCAGGGTCAAAATTTCTGATAGATTGTCCATTTTTTATTCTTTTATCATAATAACGCTTCAATTCCCTATATCGCTTACCACCACAATCACTACACAATTGTGATCTTCCCTTAACCCCAACCCCACATCGAATACAGGGTAACGGACCAAGACTTCCACGTCGAAAACTTTGCATATGATACCTACAGTACTCATTTTTTCTGCATGATTTGTTACACGGGGTTACATTTCCCATCATGAGCCATTTGCAGTGATTCATTATACATAAAACTTTCATTTAAATGTTTGTTTTGTATATAGCATGAAGGAGTTCAAGAGATTGACTTCGACAAATGCTAAATTCAATGCTGATAGAGAGTTCAAGAGATTATTGAAAATCAATCCTAGATTTAATCTCGATAGACCAAAAAAACGTCAAAAACGTCCAAGAGACGGAAACATGAAAGAGTTTAAGAGATTATTAAAAATCAATCCTAGATTTAATCTCGATAGACCCAAAAAACGTCCAATAGACGGAAACAAACGTAACAAACGTCCAAGAGACGGAAACATGAAAGAGTTTAAGAGATTATTAAAAATCAATCCTAAATTAAATATCGATAGACCCAAAAAGCGTAACAAACGCCCAATAGACGGAAACATGAAAGAGTTCAAGAGATTATTGAAAATCAATCCTAGATTTAATCTCGATAGACCCAAAAAACGTAACAAACGTCCAAGAGACGGAAACATGAGATCACCATGGAAGGATGCTCAATTCAATCTTGATATAGTTTCTAATACACCCAAGAATAAAATTCTTGATAAACCCATCAGAGACTGTTTTAATGAATTCAAGCGTGATGGAGCATCTTATTGTTGGTCAACATTTCGAATTGATGGTGTTGTTGACGCTACCATGAATGATGAAAAGGCAGCAGCGATCATTTCACGTGTTGGGGAAAAAAGTCATTTTTTCCGAATCAAATTCGTTATCCGTGAGAATGGCAAATGGATTATTAAGGATAAATTTGAACCCATTCTCAAGGGCAAAAAAACTATCACCGTGAATCAGGATTCCAAACCGGGAATTTTGACCGGAATTGATAAACCCTACTACGAAAGATCTTATCCTGTCACAGCAGTTGTTTACGGGATCTATCCGCTCAATGAAAAACCTGATATTTCAAAACTAGCACCCATGAAATATTCGACAGGCCTAAATTGTGTAGCAGAACGAATAATAGAACACTTCACAAATGCGTCCCGGGGAAATAAACTAACTGATCTAAGACGAAAAAAAATAACCGAGTGGGAGTTCACGGTAAAAGAGCATGGAGCAACAATTCAGGATATAGCCAAATTAGAAACATCATTAAGATTTCCAATATCGGTAAGAACAATCACCGGTGAAGTATTATACGAATCGAAATATCAATCAAAAGGAACCCCCATTGAAATTATTGATCATAACGCGCACGCGTGGTCATCTGCAGTAACAATATTTCCACGGGATAGAACCGTAAAATATCTATCCCAAACCGAAGAGTTTTTTCAGAGCAGAAATTATTTGATGCTATTTACCATTTGAGTAAAAACGATCCTGTGTCAGCGTGGCTATTTCATAGTAATTCAGACGAGGAATGCAGATTTGATCAGTTTGTAAGGCCCAACGGAGAATTATACCGTACTGAAGAACTGCAGAATCAAATGAAACAACTAGCTAGTGAGTTTTCTGAGGACGGAGAAGAAGACGATCAATTATTAGCAAACTGTTTCACAGTACCATCCATTGCAGCGCATTTTGCTAGAAAGAAAAACGCGTGGAAACCAACACGAAGTGAGTTTTTATCAGATGTCAAATTGTCCTGTCTTGAATACGGCCACGGCGGATTATGGAACAGAAAATACACCTCTGATTCCGTTATTTCAGTTGATATGATTGCGTGTTATCCAGGAAGTTTTCTTGGGTATGGAGAATGCGAGAAATATTTCAAACGATTTGGACACCCTACACACGAAATGACCCGCGTTGCTATTAATGGACCACTTCCTGATTTTGATTTAACCGGATTCGCTTGTGTGGTATCATTTGAAATGGCTGAAGGACTTCATCCGTGTAGTTATCTTTGGATTGGTAAACACATGTCTGAAAAACACTGGATGCCAATAGTGTTGTTACGGTATATGCTTGATTGTAAGATGTTAAAATCATTAATTGTCAGTGAAGCAATTATATCCTATCGAGCACAGAAATCAGTCTGGTTACCACAACCTGATCTAGAAAAAATAATTAGCGAAGAGCGAAAACTGTTTCCTGATTTTAATGAACAACAAATCATGGATTGGTCCAGACAGTTATTTGAAATCAGAAACAATGAAGCAAAAAATCTTGGACGAAGAATAATCGGTAAATTTACCCAAGGTGGCAAAGATGATAATACGAAATATTCTTCACGATTGATTATAGACAACGCTGAATACGATTTTGTAATGGCGGATTTAACGAATAAGGGCTTATATGTCAATCGTAAGGACGCATTTATGTCCGATGGAACCAAATTGGGTACAATTGTTACCTACAATGATGGATACCATCCGCAGTACACACATTTGAGAGCTTCTATGCTTGGTTATGCTTCTATCAATCTGTTTTCAATGATCAATAGATTTCCTACCACCGCAGTTAGAGTTGCTACTGACTCATTTTACATAAATAGCAAAATGGCTGATTTTAAGGCTACTGGCAACGAGAAATGGGGATCATGGAGAATTAAAAAAGAAATGATTCATGATTATATTCAATCAGCAGATGTTACCATTGAAAATAATTACTTAGAAAGCAATCAGTGTTCAGAATTTTCTAATGCACCACCGATTTCTGATCCAATATGCCTGTATAAAACAGTTTATTTAAACGGTTGTGGCGGGTCAGGAAAAACAACCCGGGCAATTGAGTTATTCCGTCGTGGAAACGCTAGCGTTTCTAACATGATTGTACTAACACCGACTCACAGACTTGCAAGAGAAATGATACAGAGAGGGGTAAATGCTTGCACTTATCACAGCTTTTTCCGATGGAAGGGAGATAAATGGACTCCTGAGCGCATGGGAGAGAAATTTATTCCTGAAATAATCATTTGGGATGAAATAGACACAGTGTCAGAAGATGTCTTAAAAATATTTCTTGAGTGGTTGTTATTGAAGAATACAAAAGTCGTCATGTGCGGTGATCACGGCCAACCACCACCATTTGTCGGTGCATCTCCCCATGAATGGCTAAAGGGTTTTGTAGACTATTATGAAGAAATTGATACCGATCATAGATCACTTGATAATGAATTAAAAGAGTTTAAGAAATTAATTAGATTACAACCGGATAGAATCCAGTGTGAAATAGCCCGTGAAATAATTTCGGAAACTCCCATGAATGAGTTTTGGGAAGCGTGGAGACCAAATGATTTAATCATTGCAAGTAGAAAAATAGTCAGGGATACACTTCAGATGAAGTTATTTGAATTGCATAAACAAAAATTTGCAACACTTCCAGTACCGTTATGTTATAGGCCATCGGATACACGAAAACAGAACATCGAAGTTGATATTCCAGGACAAAGTCAAAAACAGAATTTAGTATTAAATGATATTGTGCTGGTTGATATCAATGTTGTTGAAGATGCATTGCGTGCTAATAAATCCCCGTGGACGCTAGGTTATGCAGCGACGATACACTCTTCACAGGGATTGACTATATCGGATACAACTCTTTGGATGGTAGATAATCGCATAGAATGGTCGAATTTAGTCTATCTCGCAGTATCCAGAGTACGAAAAATAAATCAACTTCGAAGAATTGTCCTGACAGAGTCAGGCGATGATGAAATCATTGGTGACGATAATGATATTATTGATAAAAAACTCTCCGGTTACAAACAACAGGACAAAAAAAAAACAACGAGAATTCGATATTGATGCTGAATTAATAATCACTTTGAAGAAACAACAGAATAATCACTGCGCGAGTTGCAATTGTATAATGCGTTGGCAGTATTCGGATAAGGATCCTCGCCAATTCACCGTAGACAGAAAAAATAACAATCTCGGTCATGTCAGAAATAATGTGATGTTGACTTGTCTTGAGTGCAATAGACGCAAGGGTGCTAGTTAAGCCCATGGGGTGGTAATTGAGTATCCTCAGGTATCACTTGTAATTGTTGTCTAGTAAAACCCCGTTGAGGGGCAGTTGAATCCAGTTTATAGATTGGAAGTCTACCCGTAGATCGTGTTATACTAGATATCTTATGCGTAGTGACGCTCCAAATAGGATCAGTAGCCCTTTTTCTATCCCCTTCAAGCTCTCCTGGTTCGTATAAGTACCTCACAATGACATTACTACCAAGAATTGGTTGGGAAACGCTAAAATCTTTTTGTGGTTTTTCAGGTATCGACTTCTTTTTAATCGCGTTGATAGGTTTCATGTTGATGGTTCTAGTAATCTCGTTATTCAGTGCGGTAACTACACCTGGTAATCTCTTAACCCATTCACGGGATCTTTTTTCTTGGATGAATTCTTTTGCATATTGATATCCAAATAACCGCTCAGCAAGGGTTTTATTAAACCGTTCTACAATGGCCTGATCACGATGCAGTGCAGTATGCCCTCGTCTGATAGCGACATTGTGATATTTCATTGTAGATAACACTGCACCCTGAAATTCCTTGCCCGGGTCAACTTGTAACAGATTTGGCCAGTGCAGAGGACCTCGTCGATAAATCCTTTCAAATGCAGAAGCGACTTCAGTGGCCGATTTTGTTTTTAACGGTTCTGCTTCTTTGTATCGACTTGCAATATCAACTACAGTTAACGCATATTTGTAACCACGATCATGTGGCAGAAATAATAGATCAGCCTGATGAACTTCATTGGGTCCGGTTACATCAAAATGCGAGAATTGAATTTGTTTAGGCGGTGGTAGATAAATTTGCCATAGTGCCTGTTTGGATAACCAATGAGCCGCAGTGGTTTTTTTCACTTTTGCGGCGCTAGCGAGTTTACTGATTGCAGCGTTACCCTTCCAGTATCCTCTTGGGGAATAGTAAATAGATTCCATGTTGCTATTAATTACCAGCACCTAACATCAATTTACTTTTCATAGCCGATTTTATCAAAAAGGAGGCCAATTTTTCTTTGAAGGATTTATCAGGAATGGCATTCAACGCATGAATTAATTTCACATCTGCTAGATGCCTGTGTTGCAAATTGCTGCTTTTATAAGCAACATCATGAAGGTGACAGGCCTTATCAATAGCGTTTATTGGTTCCTCACCGGGTCGGGGCTGATTTTGATCATTGAGTCTGATATCAAGTCTTGTTCCCGGTCCACAATAACTATACCCTGGAAGGTGTTTTTCTCCGGGGTATTTTGCCCATGGGGTTCCAGGAAGTTTTGCTAATTTGGCAGCGATATCACCTCCTCGTTTTTTTTTAAAGGTTCCTTGGGTTCCTTGGGTTTAGAAACAAATCTAAATTTCTTTGTACTACACTGTACGCATTTACCAGAAAGCGCTGATCGGTTATTTTTAGTTGTAATCGTCGTCAAGTCATCTGTACCAGTACGCGCCTTACACTTCACGCAATATAGATCCATAATTTATGTATAGAGATATGAATATAATTGATTTTTCAGCGACTAAAACAAGAGAACCAGTGAAGCATCATGCAGCGCTACCAAACTCTATCCGCGCAATTATAATCGGACCATCTGGATCCGGTAAAACGCAATTGTTGCTCAATTTAATAATGAGATGGATGAAGTGGGATAAGTTGTATTTAATTGCCCCTAGCGTAGATGACCAACGATGCTATGAAGTGCTAAAAGATTTTAATGAAAACGCTTCAGAGATTGCCGGCGAGGATGTTATTGAATTTATAACCGATATTGACGAAGCACCATCAGTAGAAGACCTCGATGGAAGTATCAACAATTTAGTTGTATACGACGATGTCATGTTAGATAATCAAAAAAATCCTGCTAGAATATTTTCCCGAGGCAGGCATAAAAACACGGACGTGATCTATGTCACTCAAAGATACACTCAGATTCCAAAAGTGATTAGAGATAACTGTAATATGCTTGCTGTATTCAACGGCGTTGATACACATACGCTACGAAATATTTGGCAGACATGGTGTTCTGATATGGACTTCAATCAATTTAGAAATTTCTTTAGTCATGCTCAGTCTACCCCACACGGATTTGTAACAATAAATTTACATGACCCTCGAACACGATATCGTATCGGACTGGATCAAATATTCGGTTAACCCAGAACTGAAAGTTCCAACAGCAGAGAGGGTGAGTGACAACGATGTTGTAGTCCCCTTTTCCCAAAAAATGTAATAGTTGAAAAGTTTTTGATTTCATTGATTTCATTGATTTTTTCATAATTTTTTTTTGGACCTAATCCATGATTCACCCACATATTTGAGACCTGATGTCATTGACTTTTGGGTCTGATGTCATTGGTTTCATTGATTTTAAGCGTGATTTCAGTGAAAACTTGTCTAAAAATGTTGTCCGATACACCCTCTCTGCTGCTGATCTTAAAACAATCACCGACGCGGTCAAAGAAGAAGACTTTCCGAAAATAGCTCCCAGAGTCGATAAAATAAAAATACCTCATATTATTAAAAATATTAAATATTAAAATATTATTATATTAAAAATATAAAGAAAGAAGAAACATGTTTATCATTGGTTGGATTTTAACCGCAGTCATTAAGTTTTCCAGATTGCCATCTTTACCTTTACATTACTCAAGCATCATGAAATATTGAAATTTCTTATATATAATATCTAATGATGGCTGGTAAATATTTTTTTTTCTCACTCTATCACAGATAATTCACTTGTAAAATCCAGTAATTCACTGCCTAGCATACAATAAATATATACATTAATTAGATATGTATATTTACTGACAAATATCTTACTCCCCTTTACAAAGTTCCTTACTCATTTGTGGTAACCCAAATATGCTATGTTTTTTAAAGGCTCTATATAGTGTTATAAACCTGTAGATTATCCTTCATGTTACTTTAAAAGTTTTTTGTCTCAGCAAAGATCCACAATGAATCAGTATATTAATTTTTTCAAACCTGTTTTATTGAAATTTTTACATTAACCATACAATTACACTTTAAATGCATCATAAAATGTTTTGGATAATCTGATTTTCATGTTCTGAAACTGAAAACAGTCATTTATAATAAATGTCCCGATGTGGAAATGGTAAATACTCATGGCATTTAAAGTTACTTTTTAACCTTTATTTATTTTAAATGACATTTTTTGCCCCGAGATTTTCCATCGGCTGACTAAATACATTGTTATTTCTCATTTATAAAATCTTTCTCAAAAAACCATTTGTTTCCTTATGTCTCAATTTTGTATTCAGTTCAATGTTGGGTTTATATCATGGTTGTTATTCAAACAAGACAACGCTGTGTATCTTTTCCCTTTTTGTTTACATAACCATATGTAAAGCTATCTATCAACAAATATCTTCTTGTTTTTCAATGCATATAACATAACAGTTTTGGTACAGTTCAGTTTGTACCTTTGAAATAATTTATCAACTTCTTTTTCATGGGAGATATATCATTTTCATTGGAAATCATTTTCTCTGGTGCTAATGGGTAACCCATGAAATAGTCATAAAAATGTAATTTAATCACCAAAAACACTTCAAAGTATCATAGTCATCTTATGTTTTAAATTGATTTTTTCCCATCATGCCATGCAATGATTCCATGTTTGTGTGTAATTTGATTGCTAATTACACATCTTACAACAGTCACATTCATCAGGAACAGGCCATAATCTGGTACAAATTCAAGTTTTACACCTAATATATCGTTAACCTTATATCTTGTGATAAGCATGGAAAACTTTGTAATAACCTAACTTTATGAACTCATTGCATATTAATATAGAGATTGTATGTACCCATATGCAGTCAACCTCAATATGACAATGCTATATCTAATTATTATTAAAAGATTTACTTGTCTAATGAATTTTCAGATAAACTGAAGAATGAATTAAAATGAAATTCAAAACTGTGGCATATGATGGTATAAGGATACGCTGCTTAATTAGGATAACTTATTATTTTAAGCTAAGTTTTATATTCCATTTAGGTCTCATTTTCCTCCAGTCAAAGTACATAAGTTGGTCCTGATCTTAGAATAAAATCTTGTAAATGGTTATCTTGGATTTATCACCTCTAATTTATGATCTAATTAAATCAAAAAAATTTTGACAATAAGTAGATAATCAGACCTGGATCCAATTGTTTACTCAATACTATTTATAATTCTGTATAATCATCAGACCTGGATCCAACTGTTTTCCCAATACTATTCATAATTCTTTATAATCATCAGACCTGGATCCAATTGTTTACCCAATACTATTAACCATTCTTTATAATCATCAGACCTGGATCCAATTGTTTACACAATACTATTAATAATTCTTTATTTACAGAGGGAACTCATTTAGATGAAAATAATTTTATCTTGAGGTCCTCTAAAAAAGTGAAACATTATACATCATACAAGAAGTTAATAGAAATTACTATTTATTTCAACATGTTTTGAGTAAAATAAATTTGACTTAAATATCATCTCTTTTAATGGTATTAAGTGCCGAGTAATAGCTTAATAACTCCAGTAGGAACTCTGGAGCAGCTCCATTAAGACATTATGCACAAGGTATGTCTAGTGAAAATCAATCTTTTGATGTTTTAAGCCATTTTAGTAATGTAAAAAAGGCTTTTAGTTTAAGCATATAATTTCATAACTGTGTAGTTCAAGATTATAAGTTCTGTAATACAGATAGTTCGTTTTTCTCCTTTTGACGATACAAACATTGTAAATATATGTGAATATATAGCAGATGAAATTGAGTTAAAGTGAAAATAATTTTAAATTGTTGAAGTCATAGTGAAAATTCTCGTAGCTAAAATATCAGCATTTAGGCATGGTATATAGAGCACAAAGATGAACAATGAGGGAGTTGATAACGATGAGAAGAAACAAAAAGGAAGTTACAAACAGAAACTTAATTAAAATATGTATGGCATTATGTATGAAATTGCGAAAATAAGGAGGAAAGAAAGGGAAGGAAATTAAGAAAGTTACAAAAGACACATATATAAAGTGAACTGTACCTCTTAATAGAGTGAGTTACATAACTGACATTGTATGCAGATGTTTAGAATGAAAGGTAGCTGCACAAAGACACATTATTTTGCATAAAGTTTTCCTGGATTTAAAAAAAAAAAAATTTATACTACTTAATAACTCCTGTAGGTACTCTGGAGCAGCTCCATTAAGACATTATGCACAAGGTATGTCTAATGAAAACCAATCTTTTGATATGTTTTAAGCCATTTCAGTAATGTAAAAAAGGCTTTTAGTTTTAGTTTTAGTTTAGACAACTGGCCATCCCACAAGATCATGTTTTATAACCAGTGGGGCTAAAAATCAGAGGCTTTCTAAAAATCATTGAGCAAATATACATGTACATAATCTTAAACAAGATCAATTAATCAACTACATATAATACTGTCATTCAACCCCACCAAAGACTATCAGGCCAAGCGACACAATGTTGCAATATAAAGTTATTTACTCTAAGTCAGATCCTCAAATTAATATTATTATAAGGTAGTCAAAGACCAGACTATCGGGCCTCGCAGCACAAGGCTGCCTTATACAATAAACTATAAGAACTAAGGCCTATAACATGATTTAGGTGGTCAATACCTGACCATCTAGCAAGACAGCACTCGCTGCAATAAATTTTTACATAATAACCTTAATTACTTAAAATTTTTACATTGAATAACTAACAACGAGAAAATAGGCTGTCATATGAGGTTGTATACTCTACTTTGATAACAGCACAAAGTATTCCAAATTGTTAAGGGAGAACACGGAATTGATATGACGGGAGGAGGCAACATCAAGATGGAGGAACAACAAAAGCAAGACACCCAAGAAGGACACAGGGACTCACCGAACGGAATGAGGGAACTTCGGTTACACCCAGTAACACTCCATCAAAAACCCCTTTTAAGGGCTATTTATACTTAAAGAGTTTCCTTTTGGCTCAGAAACACTATTCGACAATCTCGTTCTTCAAAAATCAAACTTGATCACTTTTGGCTCTCCACCATCAAAATTAACAACCCACTTAACCTGACATTGACCAACCTCCACATGTCACTTGACATACCTAGTTTACAAACTTGATAGGGAAAATATCAAATGTACACTCTGTACTAGACAAAAATTGGAATGTTAGGATGTTAGGAAAAAATATAACTTGAAAGATTGACTCAATTGCACAGGTGGCTTACACAATATCGGTATAGGATGTCCACTAGCAACAACTGGACTCAATTTGATAAGGCTAGGGCGTGCAAGGCGAACGACATCAATGTGCTAGTTGACAGATCCTTTTCCGCTGCAAGACTCCAATACCAGCAAATGGCTAGAAGTGGAAACTATTTTTCACTAGTCATCATTTGGTGCCATTGCACCTCTAGCTCTGCATCTTCCGATTGGTTGATAGGGTTGAGTGCGTGGCTGTTCTATTCCCACTCAACTAGGTCTTTCAGTCATGTAGATAGCCCCTTCCAGGGGTGCGACATGACGACCAAATTAAATAGCATACTATGTGTGCTTAAACGCCTGTGAGGCTGTGGCACCATTCCTTCCTCACGGGAAAATCAAAATCACTACCAAATTAATTGGTAGTGTAAAATAGTGAACAAATGACCCTTCGTGGCCGGTTTCACTTAAAACCATAATTCATTCATTCAGTCTGACCATCCGTTGTTTGACTCATCCTCTTACGAAGATGCGCTCGAGACTAGCCAAACTGAACGAAGCTTACGTCAATCTGCATCGTATCTTTACAATCATCCGACCTGGATCCAATTGTTTGCCCAATACTATTCATGTTTTTTTTATAATCATCAGACCTGGATCCAATTGTTTACCCAATACTATTCATAATTCTTTATAATCATCAGACCTGTGGGGATGTTTGCAAGGCTTTTCAGGTCTTCCCAATATTATCGAAAAGAATTAATGATTCATTTTGCTAATGGTATGTGAGGAAGTTAGAAAAAAACAGAAGTGAGTCTATAATCGCTAACTCATGCAGCGATAACAATCATAAACACCAATTCTTACATCAAAAATCAACATTAGAAAAAGAATTTCCCCACATTTTCAAAGATCGAGACAACAGAGATTCGCCATTGAATGACCCTTTTAATCTGAAAGAATGGAGACAAGCCCTCAGCCAAAAAAAAAGTACATCACCAGGAGAGGATAACCTAGGCTATGAAATATACAAACAATTACCACCCAATATGAAGAGCATTACCTTAGACTTAATAAATCTGATATGGAGAACAGGTCGTATCCCCACACTATGGAAGCGAGCCATAATCATAGCCGTCCCAAAACCAGGCAAAGACCCTACTAATGTAACCTCCTACAGACCTATTTCACTAACAAATACAATCTGTAAGGTAATGGAAACAATGGTCAACAATAGATTAAAACACCACCTAGAACAAAATCAACTACTGTCTGAAACACAAAGTGGATTTAGGAATAAACGATCTACACTTGATCAATTAATCCGTCTGGAAGCCAACATCAAATTAGCATTTAATGCCGAAAGGAAAAGAGATAGACACCTAATAGCAATATTTATAGACCTAGAGAAAGCCTTCAACCTAGTCTGGACCAATGGCCTCATCTCTCAACTCAACCAATTTGGCATAACAGGAAGAATGCACCGCTGGATAGCAAACTTCCTTACGGGAAGAACCTTTAAAACGTGAGTAAGAGAGGCCTTGACCCAAACATATACACTGGATAATGGAACCCCCCAAGGAAGTGTGATTAGCCCAACCCTATTTAATCTAATGGTCAACAATCTAACCAACTATCTCAAAAATTGCCCAGTTTATCTGTCACAATTTGCCGATGACAGTAGTATCTTAAAAGCAGGAAACCCGAATAGTCAAAAGAACATCACTCAAATTCAGAAAGGACTAGACATCATCGGCACATTTGCCAACAACTGGGGTTTCAAAATATCCTAAATAAAAACAGTTGCGATGCTCTTCTCCCCAACTAATAAACAACCTAAATACCCTAAACTATATATGCAGAATCAGCCCATCCAATTCCAAAAGGATACCCACATCCTGGGAATGCTACTAAATGAAGCAATCAATTGGAAACCACACATACAACACACTATTCAAAAATGTCAAAAAGATCTAAACATACTTAAAAATGTCAAAGGTACTACATGGGGAACTGATCAGCAAACTATGCTAATGTGTTTGGTGTAATTTCATTTCTTCCTTCTTTTTCTCTTCTTTTCCCTTTTCTCTTTCCCACTTTCTTCCTACTCCCTTCTTACCTCTTTCTTTCTTTTTCCTTCTTCCATCCTTCTTTTCCCTTTCCTTTTACTTTTTCTTGTCGGTTTCTTGGTGTTATGTTTCCTTGAGCTATCACTATTTGATCCCGGTGTTCTCATCACACTTATCTTACCACTTGCCGGTTGACTGGTTTTACTGTACCTACATTGTGCTACTACTTAGTGTAATGTTCTCTTTTTTCCCCCTTCTCCTTCTTCCCTTTCTTCCTTTTTTCCTCGCATTACAATTTTTATATTATCCCCCCGTTCCCTTCCTTTTCCCTTTTCTATTTTATTTTATATATTTATTTTAGGGTAATGTTAAGTTGTTCTGCTTTTTTAAGCTAGCGGTATTATTATACGCTCTGGCCCTTTAACCGATATGGACTCGTTAATTATTTATTTATTTGGTAGTTAAAATATTTATTTTTTTTGTCCGTTTATTTAAGGCATTGTTACGTGGGTCTGCTTTTGAGCTAGCAATGTTATTATCTGCTCTGGCCCCTTGATTGATGGTTTTGATATTTATATTTTGTGTTTTGTGTCTATTGATTTTAGGTAATTAAGTATATTTATATAGGTAGCATTTACGTTTTTGATATACCTTTCATCTAGAATTTGGGGGAATGATGTAACTGAGTCAAGTTTTCTTTGTTGTAGTTGGAAGACGGTACGTTATCGATGGTATTTGTGACATATGTTGAGTACATGTTCCAATGTAATTTTTTATATTTTTTAAATTTTTTTAAAATTTATATATATATATATATATATATCTTTTAAATATTTTTATTTTTTAATTTGTTTCAATTTTTTTAATTTTATTTTATTTTATTTTATTTTATTTTATTTTTCTCCCCAGGGTTCTAATTTGGTACGAGAACCCTTTTCGACCAATCTCTTTCTCAAAATCTAACTTGATAAATTTTGACCACCGCTCAAAATTGACAAGCTAAAATACCTAACAGTGACTACACTTATTTATCTCGCTCAGACATTTTAGCAATTAAATTTGTTAAGGACCTACAACATTTACACTATGTACTAGAAATATTTATTGATAGGAAAGATGAAAAATTCTATGACTATTGTTCTGCCTTCCTGCTTTGCCGTGACCCGGCATTTTACTCTAAGGCGAGACTGCCATTTAACGCGGGTGCCGGGGAAACTGCGACAACACAGCCTAGCGTAGTCAAAGTTACCTTTGGTCCCGACCAATCAAATAGCCCGACCCTCGGGCATTAACTGGTCGCGAAAGCACATAGTTGCGCATGCGACCTTAATTCAGATTTTAAAAAAAAGTCACTAAATATATGGAAATCACAACCATAGCATGGCTCCCTGTACAAATCACAAGGCACAAAGCCACAATCAAACATTACAATAATAATAAAAAAAAAAACAAATACAACTCAAGATAAGGATAAATTCACCCAAAGATCATATTTAGCAACCAAGCTAAATACAAAGCAATCCTTAAACTACCTCGAACAATGGTGTGGAAAACGTAAAAAAAAAAAAGATTTCACAAAATAACTTGCAAAAGGGTTGTCAAATTACGAAATCATCTAGGAATGGAAACGTCAACAATCCTACTTGGATTCCAACAAACCCCACCAGCACACGTCAGAATTGGACCACATGGAACTAAAGTAAAACTACAGCAGTACATCAACAAACCCCGATACTGCAATAACTGCTATAAATGAGGTCACTTTTCTTCCCTCTGCCGTTCACACCCAAGATGTTGAAAATGTGGCGGCAAACACACAGGAACATGCTTTACCAAAATACCAAAGTGTGCTAACTGTAGGGCTGATCACAAATCAAATGATACACAATGCCCCATAGCAGTACAAGAAAAATTTATTATTCGACTAATGGATCAGCAAAACATCTCCTATAATCAAGCCAAGAAACACCATATGCAAAAGGAAATCATACCTAAAGCAAAAAAGGTAGAAGTACAACCGAAATCAAAAACAACTAAACAAAATAATGACAAAGATACAACAAGGCAAGCTTCAAATCAGGAACAAACATTAACACCTGCGAGAACGAGAAACCTGGATACAACCGCAAACACCGGGATATTTTTCAATAGAACAACCATTGACACCTATTTAAACAAACTACAAAAATCAATCAGCAACCAAATGAAGAACGACCGAATTACTAAAGATGAATTTATTAGCATATATATGCAGCAAATACAGGACTACCTAGCATCAACCCATCACGAACAAATCAATAACAAACAAAAAATATTAACAACAGCATAAACAATGGATATTGGAAAAAGACATAAAAATAAAAATAAACATAACAATAAAAATAATGCTTCGGCTAACAAAACAAAAAACAAGACCCCAGACAAGTTACTTATATGGCAGGGCTAAATAAAAACCATGGAGAACTAATCGCAGCAATCCACGGAACAATCACCAAGCCCAAGATCATCTGTCTTCAAGAAACTCTACTTAAGGAAAGTAGTACAAACATTCCTAAAATAACAGGCTATCAAACTACATTCTTAAAACAGAGGTGCCGGCAAAGAAGGAGGAAGCCTAGCCATATATGTACATGATACCATCACAGACGCAGTAGAGGAAGTTATTAATGTGAACTCAAGAGAAACACCAGTTGAATTAAAAAAAAATTGTCTTTACACAAGCAACCAAAACAATACATCTGTACAACATATATGATCCAGGACAAAATAGCCAAAACAACAACCGACTTTTTCAACAAATATTCAAGAAAAAGGGCACAAACACTATTATCTGCGGCGACTTCAATGCACATCACACAGAACGGGGTAGTGACCGCACAGATACGACAGGGAAAAACATCTTAAAATACATAACAGAAGAACAACTAGATCTTTTGAACAACGGAATCCCCACACGTATAGACCCCAGCCAAGGCAAACTCTCTACCATTGACCTCACCATTGCGACGCCTAGCCTGGCTGTAATTACCCAATGGGAAGTGATGCAACATTCTACATTAGGCAGCGACCACTTCCCCTTATTTATCACCATATACGTCTCGTGCCAAACGGAGCAACAAAAAAAACAACAAAGATGGAAACTTAAAAATGCAAACTGGAACAGCTTTAAAGACCAACTTAAATTAGTAAACCTTGCGGAAATCCAAGATGAGGATACAAATAAATATTATGACAATCTCATACACATTATAAACGAAGCGGCAAATAAGAGTAAACCCAAAACAACAGGTTTCCATTATAAACAGACGGCAATCCCCTGGTGGACAGAAAATTGCAGAATTGCTATTCAGAAGAAGAAAAAAAAACAGCCTTAAATCGCTTTAAACACACAAAAACCGCCTCTGACTTTCTTATATACAAACAAACAGAAATCAACACTAGGACGGTAATAAATGAGGCAAAAAAGGACTCATGGGGAAGATACTGCACAACGCTCAATCATAAAACAAATACTAAAGAAATCTGGAATAAAATAAAAGCCATGAAAGGCAAAACACCCACAACAGCGCCGGAAGTCCAGGGAACAAAAAACAACGTGAAGCATGGTCTGAGATTGCAGCATAGAATTAAATTTTGAGTGACACATAAATTATACAACTTAATGAACAGATACATATGTGACTTACAGTTAATAATAGCTGAGTACGTCTAGGAAGGTTCTGTTTTGACAGATGATATGCATCATAAATTTGTTTCATTTGTATCCTGTACAGTACAAATGTGAACAGATGTACAGAGATCCTATCGCTCTTGATGACACCGTACCATATGACCTTGACAAAATACCGATGAGGAGGAGACATCATGTTAAGAGGGAGTCAAAATCTCCACATAGAACTAAACTAAATCATTCAGAAATATCAACCATATTTGATCCATCACAGATATATATATCTCAGCTATTGCTCAGAAATGTTGCAGTCTGTTAAGTTCATTTTAACTAGTTACATCTTGTATCACATGATTTTATTTTCTTCATAATTATTCAAAACAGGTGAGTGTTAAGCAACACTGTCCAATTGACACACATAAATGTTTTTGTTTTAAAGTATTTGCTTTCATTCACCATTTTATCATTTGCATGCTTTAACCATATGCATTGTTTAATTAAATTTATATGCAACACTTTGAAAAATCATTTTCAGACCTTAGGAGACATCTCTATTGCACCAGATGGTAAAGATGAAGGATGGCTTTACCAGCACAAGTTAAAGCATGAGCGTGCCTATTAACAATTAGATGACAAAATGAACGTTTTTGCAGTGGCTGGATGGGATGATAGCAAAACGACTCTACAAGTAGGTTTTACTCCATGAATATCGGTTGCATATCATTGTTCTAGAAATAATTCTTTTGTAATACTATTATCAGTGTTGTCTCAGTTAATGAATTATGTCTCTTTTACTAATGAATTAGAGGGACCTTCTTATAGTGTTCCCAGCTGTACTAATAATGAAATCTTTAATGTACTTGGCAAAATTCAAAATGTTTTTAATTAAATTTGTCTTAAAAAGTTAATGTATGGAATGTAAACATTAAGGCAACATGTAGGTAAGTATTAAATGGTGGATGATTTCAACAGAAATTTTGCTGTGATTGACATATAGCAGTGATTTTTGCTCTTTTAAAACAAATATTCAACATGTATGTTACATACACTGATTTATTCTCATAATATGCCATTATACTTTACAGGAGTCATGGATTTGTGTTAAGAAGATAATCAATAAATCAGTGGATTGCGTTCTTTTATCTAACCACAGAACCATTTGGCCCTTCTATCATGATCAAACTGTCACTTTATGAGTTTCCTGCGTACATTTATTTCAAGGGAGAGCACTGAGGATCTGTGTTCAAGTTGTTTTAAGTATATTTGTAGACATATTTAATAACTTTTTCTGCACCAAGTGATGATTACACAAAGCTCTTATACTGCTTGTAATTGCCGCCATGATTATGGAATGCAACAGTTAATTTTTACACTGTGACAATTTATGTACATATACTTGAAGGTACATGGTAATATTTGGCAGAAAAGTTACTTAGGTTATTTCTACCCTGTTTACTGTTTACAAAATGAGTTATCAAGGTTTATTGTATGATGTAGATTGTTCATTATTGATGCTTCTTTATTTTTAATTTTGAAATATTATTATTTGATTTGAACTATATTTATTTTATAATGATTAAAATTTAGTGACATTTGATATTGCATTTATGATAGGGTCCCTAGGTGTCCAAGTGGTCTTAAGTGCTCACTTTTACAGACCACTCTTTTCTCACCTCTCTGCATGGTTTTGAGTATTATGCTCAATCTTTGTGATTATGTGAGAAAGATGAGACTACTTTCTCTGGGCTGGTGGTTCTTACTGAGGTTTTCCTGGATTCTTCATCCAACAGTTGTACTGGCAGCCATGTGTATCTTATCTTGCACTGAGAAATAGTGTTGAACACACAACATCAACATAGTGACAACTGTCAACAAGCATGGGTTCAATGACTCCATAGTTTATAATGCAAAACAAAAATCACAAATCTGGTATCTTTCATTACAAATTACATTTTTCTTGAAAACTTATGTAGATTACAAGTTATAGAGTTATTATCCAGTATTGATCAACATCTGTCAAGGCACATGTAATGAAGAAATGTTGTTAACCTGCAGCTGTGACTTGGGACGGGTTGCTTTTCGCAACCTTTTACATCGTGGTCATTCAGGACAAGGTACAAACTTCCCTCATATCTCAGAATATTCTTATAAGTATATTTTTCTTTTATCCAGTCTTGATAAAATGATTTGTACTAGTCAAGTAAACACATATGTTGAATAAAATATTACAAAAATCCTTATTTTAAATACTACAATAGAATTGACTAAAAATAAGATATTTCTAAATATATTTAGCTATTGTTGCATTTTATGAAGATAATGTAATATATTTCATTTGTTCAACCTACAAAGAAACTATCTGTACTAGTAAATACATAAATTCAGTTTCTTAAAAAAAATTTCATACCATAAATTAATTAGTTAATAAATATAATAATTCTTGGGTAATACTGAGTCTTTAGGGACTTAATCATTGTACAATATTTTTGCTTTGTTTATTATGTGAATCTTATGAAAGGATAATGACTTTAACAAAAACACTTGAAGAATTTTAATTTGTTATCATGGGCTGTAACATGTTAAGATATTGAATTATGTCCAATTCTTTTAAATCAATTGCAGTGATTGTATTAGACTTGTTTCCAAATATTAAATTTATTACTTTCAGATATAGATTCTTTGCATCCTCCCTGCATCTACATCAATGCTTTTAGAGCTGTGTTTAACAAACTACCAGTTTATACAAGTTTAAGCACAGAAGGTAATTAATGCTTAACTTTTTCTGAAATTGTTAAGAAAGTTCTGGAACCCTGGGTGGCAAAGTGGTGTAAAGCGCTTACTGTTACAGGTCACTGTCATCTCACCTCTTTCTGTGTGGGTTTGAGTCTCAGGCTTGGTCAACACAGGCACATGAAAAAACTTCTAAGTAGCTTCTCAGTGGTTTGTTGAATCTTCCGTGTGTTCTCCAGGTTCTTCCTACAGCAGTTATACTGGCCGCCATAGCTTATTATATACTGAAAAATGGCGTTAAACCATGCAATTTGTGGCTTTTGTTTATTATATCAGTCATTTTACAAAACTGATTTTTCATTATGTTTTATATGTGTTGAAGAAATTAGATTGAAATTTTTTAATAATATATTTCACTTACATTTTTCACCCAGGATATGAAATATAAATGTTATTCACTCATATCAAGCAAAGTTTCTTTTTCTTTTTAATCAAACATATTGGCTAGCATGGTTTATTATATAACAACGTCGTTTTACTGTATATTACTTGATGTCCATGGTTTTATTGTTTATGTTCTGCTGTGTTTTGTGATTATTGGCACAGAAAATATAAAGTTATATAATGCTCCTTCCCAATTCAAAGAAATATGTGACATTAACAACAACAAATAATTCACTTAGTTGGAATTTAAGTTTCTTTGGACAGAAGGTGTCCATAAATACCACTTGGCCATGTAAGTATCTAAGAATAACTGGCTCATGTGAATTGTCGCAATTATTATACATGGAAAATTCAATATTCTACAGACTATTATAACATAAACCCTTATGTTTTTGTTTCAGTTGAAATTTATGAATATTATTGAACAGCTTTAATGACTAGCTTACCAATACTCACAAAACATTGAAACTATTCAACTCATTTGATAACATTTATTTGACACTGATACTTTTGTAACATTCTCTATATATGCTTTCAGATGATCATGCTTACTTTGAGCAGTCCTTTAGGGAATCTGATGCAAGTATTCTACATTCTATTAAATTGCTGATTATAATTTGTGTCATTATTTCATATGTGTCTATAGTCATTTTAATTTAATGATTATATACTATTTTTGTACATGTTTATGTTTCCTGCCATATTATTTGTTTTATTCATTTCCAGTTTTGTTTGTGTAGGTTTTAAATTATTATGTTTGTGTTCCTTTCTCATAGTTTCATAAGTACTTACATGCTGCAGCCTTAAATGAAACTCCACCATTTCTTATTTTCATGACATGGTGCATCATTTGAGCTGTTACATTTTACAAACCAATTAAGAGAGTTTCATGCTTCATTTACTATAACACTGGTAACAGTTATTCATATTCCAAAGACCATTATGAAGAACAAATAATCTATTCTGACTTAAATCTTTACCTATTAATAATGATGTCATTTTACCAGAGTACAAAATAGTTTGGTGACAATTAATTTGTATGCCATGAGATTATTACACGTTACATATTTTCAGTTATTATGTTGTATTAGCATGAATAACAATAGGCATGTAATGAATAAATGTATGGAAACTAAATGATTGTCAATGTTAAGAAAGAATTATGTAGAATGGTTTTTTGACATTATAATCATACTACTTGACAAATTTGCAATGACTCATTGTGAACTCAATTCGTCACATATTTTATTATTTCATTCTGACTTCCATATTGAGCACAAGTTATCTGATGTAGTATATCCAGATAATCAATGAACATTACAAGTCTCTGTGTTGTTGCAGTTTTTCAGCTGAGCTTCACATATAGCTATTACATTTTTAATAATATATTTACAGTGTGAAGCTATGCAAGAGATTTTGCAGTTCATGTACCGTTACATGGTTATGCTGTAATAACAGTCAAAATCAAGTCACTGTTCTGCCTTCAGTGTAAGAAAACATGTGCACAGGGTGGAGAACCTTATTATTGACAGTTTGGACAAAGACATGCCATATAGTGTGGATCCTATACTTGAACTGTTGGCGCATAAACCAGAGTACAGCCAGTACATGCTAAAAGCAGTATCTAGTAGGCCAATTCCGTTTAGCCCAGATGAAAATATAAAAACAAAACTATGGCAAAATCCAAACAATTTATTTTCTGCAGTTGATGGTATCCTTCAAGCCATACCATTAGATTTACATTACCCTAAATGCAGTGGTCAACTCCATAGTGAGTGCGTAGCTGAAATTAAGCAGTCCACACTCTTCACAAGATATGGTTGTATGCAAGTACAGTGTAAGTATTAACTTAAAGTAATTAATTGTTATTCAGATGTTTAATTGTTACCTGTATATTTTATTTTTCAGCTTGAATATCATGCATACAAAATTGCTTATACACCTAAGGAAAAGACTGTACACAAATAGTATCAGGACATCTCAGAGTTGATGGACATTCTGTTGGAATTGAATTATTAGCTAAGCAACTCAAATTACAAAAATACTGTCTCTTCAAAGATTAACTGAAGGATCAATAAAATCATGAATTGTGAACCATTTATCTTTTTCTTCAAAACTACAGGTTTTATTCCATGTGAATTGGTTTCACATTCACAATCATAATAACAGTGTAATTTCATTTATATAAACATTTTGCATTCAGAAACCATTCTTTGAAAAAATTGTAAAGGGCATGTTTATCAAGCATGTCGTTGATGCCGGTTTTTGTCAACAACTCACCTCAAATTTTATTCTATGTAATTACGCCTATGGATTGTGTTGTTTGCTTGGAAGGATATAATTGTCATAGATCACCTTTCAAAATAGAGTTATAAATTAATCTCCTTTCATTGAATCATCATTTGAATTCTAGTGATTTAAAAAAAATCATCTTGCAATAAAGTTAATGAGGCCACCTTTTGATAATAACAGTACCACGATAATTTAATAGTATTAATATCATTTCAATAGATCCACTTCTGTGAACAATATCCAGATATTCTAAATATATTAAACTCCTTAGCATGATATTTACAATAGAATAACCTCCTATGTTTCAGTATTTTTTCCTTTATGGTGAAAATATCTTGTCAGTAAACTTGTGTGACCAGCTTTGAAAAATAAATCTTACAAAAAACTCACATTGAATATGAAATGAAATGCAGTGTCCTAATTCCATATTCTTACTTGACAATACTTGTTTGAAAATGTGAAAGATATGTAAGATATATGTTCTAAGGCTGTTCTATAATAGCACCAATTAAAACCAAAGTAATTAGAAATAATTTGGTTATTGTAACAAAAACTCAGTGTATATACTTTTATATGCAGTGAAATTATTAATGCTGAATTACATAGTCAATTACAGATATTAGTTGAACTGTAGCTTTGTTTTGTGTGATCATTTGTTATCAGATGATATTATTAATGTTAAATCGCAATTGAGCAATAGAGACAGTTTCGGTGGTGTAATTATCTCACAATGGGACCCACAGGTATTTTTTTTGTACCGGCCCCCACCCCCTTTACTGTCAATTTTTTTTCTTCCTGCTTGGGCTGGACGCCCAGGTTGATTGGGGGTCATGATGACTGTACCTTCTACCACTGTAGTTATGCCAATTGACTGTTATTATTATCTTATAACACACTGACCTTGGCTTAATTCAGTCATTTATTTTTTGGTTTTCAGGCTATTTCAGATTCTGCTCAATTCCAGATTGTGATGGAAAGCTTCAGTATGATGGGCAAACATAATGTGTACTCAATATGGGACGTTTCCTTGTACATTATGATGTATTGAGAGATTTCATGTTCCAGTTTCTTTATTCTAGGTATATAATGCTGGGTCAAAATTATCTATATGTTTGATATTTGAGGCATTCTTATCCATTTTATTGGCATACTAGGTACATCTGTACTTTGACACTAAGGTGCTGGCATGGTCATAAGGAATAAATATTTTCTCTCATTAAATGCTACTATATCAGACCAAAACAGATTTTTACTCAAGGGCATTGAGTCATGATATTTATTTTCTGCTCATCTTTCAAGACAAGATATATAATATATATTTTTATATTCACCTTTATATACATTATATGGAAATAATTTTATATTTGGATTTTCTCATTTTTATTTAGTGTTGCATTCTGGGCATTATAATATAACCCAGTGGTAATATATTTCCATGCATGATGAAAGTATGTTCACATTTTAAATTGTTGATCTTTATTTATAAATTATTAATTTCTAATTGCTACCTAATAATTTGTATGATTTCATACATGTTTGTTGCACACTTAAAAAAAGAATGTTGATACATGAATTTGTATTATTTACTTAATCAAACATTTTTTCTACAGGTGCACCATGTATGCATTTTACAGTGTGTGGACTTTGCATCAGGAGGATGCTGGAAATGTTGACTTTTGTAAAATGTTTCCATACATATACTTTAGATTGAGCTGGTTTTAATTTCTTGGTCGATTAGACGTCAACAATGAAGATGGATTCATATGCATGAATGACATGTGTAGGAGAGTACCAAAGGTTTTAATATGTGATGGCACCTCACTGGCTTACAGAAAAGTTCATGCTGCAGCCAATGATGATTACCTAGATAATAATGGGCCCATTTTATCTGGCAGATAAGTATCACATAGTTGGGGAAAACTTAAGTATCATTCTAATTCTTGTTGGGATGTATAATGTTGATCATTTTAAAACAAAACACCTAACAAATATCACAGACTCTTATTTAGCTTATTTATAGTAGGGTGTTACAATAGTATTGAAAAGAAATAAAATATTGAAGAGGTATATTTTTCATCATTCCTGTTATGCATCAGTCTTTATACCCTACTTAGGTCTCATTAGCTGCAGACATATGATATTTATTTGCACTGTTTAAATTGAGAACCATAGGTCAGTTTTTAGAATTTGGTTCTTGTAATACAAGGTCATATGTTTCATAACATGCCATGACCACCCTGGGTTTGAAGCATCTATATGTCCTTGATAATTATTTCCCTCAGAATGTTATATATTGGAATGAGAAGTGTCTCAGACAAATCATATTCAAGATACACAGAAAGTGCACAATTAATTTGTATTTGTTACTTTTAATTGTCTGTGCACAAGCATTCAATTTGTATGACATTTTTTTAGCTTCCAGTTATGTTTATACATAAATGATTTAAATGTATGAAAGTTACAAATTATAAGTAGATATGTCTTTTTCTTTCCTGCAACATTTCTGAACTTATTTATATGAGCTGCATAATAGTTTGGGATCATTTTGACCCTTCATTTCTTTAAAAGGATCTTTACTCATAAATTGGGTATAGGAATGTTTACATCTGGCTTGCATATTGTAGATCAATTATCTCCTGTCCAGCAAGCTTGCATATTAACCAGATGTATATGTATTCTGTTAGTGGACTAGGTCCTGATACGTATGCAAATTAAATGTCACAATGACAGGTATTTATGCCATCTAGATATTTTAAGAAGTGGCATACATGTCATTGTACTGATTTTACAGTTTAAATATACTAATATTTTCATTGACTCCATTTTTATCATCCTACTAGTCACAAGGATAGGGTATTCATTGACAGTAAACAAGCCCAGGATATGCTTTTCAGCTATGTTAAAGGAAATTTTGAGGATTTTGATGCCATGAACTCATTGCTTGTGAAACACCAGCCCTCATTGCTTCCAGTCATGGAGTACTTTAGGCAGATAGGCTTGTTTAAGTAACTATTTAGCACAAACAGTTTTGTAACATATGCAACAATTCATTATAAAAAAACACAATTTGTTACATGTTCACTGTACCAATTTATATTCAAGGCACGGCACAAAAATCATTCTTTCAAACTTTCTGTATTTATTTCTCATTTATATTGTGTCCAGAATTCTAAGTTATTGGATTCAATTTGAATTTATTGTGCCCTTATTCATAGAAAGTTTATCATATATGCCAGTTTTGCCATTTATTTTATGTTTAGCATATATCCAGCAATTCACAGAAAATGAGACTATGTACCCAGCTCTTCATAAATATTAGGTCTTTAGAAGGTAATATAAATATATTTGCAATGCCACCACTGCATTGATCCATATCAATGAACAAAATTAGAATGACACTAGCAGTGATGCGTCATTTTCAATGGTTAGTGGTAAATGGATGCCATTTTGTTGACCCTGTCTGATTAAGAAGTGTGCTTTAATGACAAAATTTAAGTAGGTATTAATATGTTAAATATGTTTTGTTTATCAGAAAAATCTAAAACAAAATGTCATCTTTCCATTTTTTCACAGGAAGCGCTGGTAAATGCCCTGAAGAATATTCAAAACTGATTAAGGTTCTGGCTAGCCCATCTCCTGTATGTGGCACTTTTCATTATACCTTCATTGATTTGTTAGAGAAAATATTGGAACAAGAAAAGATAACTTTGCCACAGATGAAGGTGCTCCAGGAACATTGTCCCGTGCTCTTTGATATGCTGAAAACTATAGATGATGTTCCTTCATTCCTGAAAACAGCACTGAGGGAGGTAATCTGTATGGACAAGATAACTTTTGAAGGTCACAAGGGTCAAGATACAGGGCTTCCAATTGGACCTGCATCCAGAGATGCCTTTTACCAAGCTCTACCAGAAGTGTGTGAGAAGGGAAAGTATAAATTGGATGGCAAGAAATGGGAGGTACCATTTTGCAGCAAGAAACATGGAAGGCATCTTACACTGTTACCAGGAATATTTACTGTCTTTTGCCAGCATGGTATGGTGTTCTGTGATTGATTTATTGACGAGTTAATGTTTATCATTTGTTCTAATAACATTTATATTTGGTTACCAAATTAAAGTGAGTTCTTTTACTTGACATTTCTCATCATCTTCAAGATTGGCTTAAGCGATAATAACAAAATTGATCTACAACTTTAGTTATTCAAAACTCAATTTTTTTGTATTGTTTATCCCCTGTTGCTTAATTTGGTCATCATAAATAGAAAAATAATTGAAATTTGCTGTGTCTTTATATTGCAGTACAGTAATATCAGATTTATTCAGTGCATTGAGTGTGTGATTTGAATTCTTAACATGGCTTAAACAATTTTTCAGTCATACTGCTATGATGTCTACAGCATGGCAGTTTATAGTGATGTCTAGTACCGCAAACATCAAACATATGGCATCATGTCACACGCTGTCCCATTATCATGACACCAGGCTGACCAATCCTACCACTGACCTCTTAGAGCTGAGTACTAAGTGAGGCTGCTACATGTGCCATTTTTATGTCTTTGGTATGACTCTGCTTGGATTTGAATCCGCTTTCATTGCATATGCCCTTACAACTTAGGTCCCCTCAGCTTTCTTTCAGTGCGGTAAGAATATTTTGTCAGTAATTCATCTAGATAGTCTTGTGGCATTTATATGTACCACATGCTTTTGTTGTCTAAATGCCCCCAGTTTCTTTTCTCTATCCATATTTTAGTTTACTTAATCATCTGTCGAAAGGCTGTAATATGCTGTGGTTTTTTTCCAGGTATTTGCTATGGGTACCAAATCATGAAATCGATGGAGTCACCAAACATTCCATTCACATTCCTTAAAACAAGAATTGAAGGTTTTAAGCCTTTCTGATTATTTATTTTGATTTCAGTCTTTGATGTTGAAGAGAAAAATACTTTTCTTAATAATGCTGGACTTCGTTGTGCATGTGTTGTATCTGAAAAATGTAATTTCAATGCAAAAGGAAAATTTAAATAATTATAAACTCTTCCCAAATACGTCTTTTCTCTCTCTCTGCAATAACTAAGTAAATATACAAGTGTCTATTATAAGTTTAAAATAAACAAATAAGCTAAAAATTCTACCTTTAACTGCTCAGCTTTTGCGTCGTTTATATATTCCGCAGATTATAAATCGTACCGAACCACGCTTATTTCTTTTACACTCCATCGTTCATTATAATGCAAACTCCAAACTAAATATATGTCATACGAGCCAACTATATGTGCCCACCCTGAATTGTTCTTTTAACTGATTGACTACTCTGATTGTGTGCCATTTTTTTCATCTCCTTAATCATGAGAACGACCAGGATACTGCAGGATACTGCAGGTTTTAATTAAATTCACATACACTTAAAAACGGAAATTTAAAAACCGAAAACTGTCTTTTTTAAACAGTCATATGTTGACTACTTTTAGACGTGGATGGGGTATTGCAATGATAAATTAAGCAATAATAGCGTATTAAATGACAATAAGTTCATTTCACAAACCTACTGTATAATCAAAAATATTCTATATTATTTTATTCTCAATGAAAGTCGAAACACCGGCAAGATATAGTAGTATCAGCATTTATTTATTGATTAGAATTAAAGATTTCTTGCCGCACACATAATCAAGTGAGCTCTTATCTATCTATCTATCTATCTATCTATCTATCTATCTATCTATCTATCTATCTATCTGTCTGTCTATGGTTGTTTGTATGTCCGTCCGTCCATCCATCTATCCGACGAACCAACAAACCAACTACTTTGAAAAAATCAGCACGCAAAACTTTAAAGTATTTTTTTTATAGTGCTAAGACATTTTGTAAAAGAAAGCATTGGATCCGCAATTTTCGCTCAAACAAGAAAAGGGGATATTCGACAAACACACATATATGGTTTTAAATCCTGCATCTACAGAAGACCATGTAACATTTCTGAACAGAAAACAGAAATAAGAAACAAAATATAGGTAAACAAAAACGGTTTGTAATATCGAACGTAACTAACACTACCGTATTGGTACTTAGCGATTGTTTTCACCTCCGCAATATGACGGAAAGTAGGTCGCTGTGCTTGTGAGGTCATGCCGACCCAACCTATTGGACGATCGGTGCACAAATATCGTAGCTATGCAAATGATTATTACACTCGAATTTGCCAAGAAAACACAAGAAATAAGTTAAGTAAAACGAAAACAACGTAATTTAGTCATTTAAATCATTTATATGGCGTTATGTACGGATCCAACAAAACCTGAGTGATAGCTATGTTTTCTGCAACCATCTTATATTAAAAATTACAACTTTTTTATCCAAACAATTATATAATATTATCGAGAAGAAGAAACATTACTGTACCTTTTTCTCCATAGCTCTCCAAAATCTAGCGTTCCGGGTTTCCGTTGTTTCTGATTCTGCAAAAATTAAACTGAATATGGCCACAACACAAAAAAAACGGTAAATATTTGAAAATTTCTTTCCTTCAAGTACATAAGCGGCTTTGCCAGTCAGCTTCCTGCGAACGAGCCAATAAGAATCCGGTGTTTAGTCCTGTGCTTGTATTGAGATTTTTTTAATAATACAGTATACCTCTGTACATTGTAGGACTACTGGAGACGGTAACGGGTCAAAACGGACCGGTACTAAAAAGGCCCAGGTCAAAAAGGCCCGGTCCATAAAGGCCAGTAACGGGTCAGAAAGGACCTGGACGGAATAGCTCGGGTTAAAAAGGACTGTTTACAAGATCGATTAATAATAATAATAATAATAATAATAATAATAATAATAATAATAATAGTAGTAGTAGTAGTAGTAGTAGTAGTAGTAGTAGTAGTAGTAGTAGTAGTAGTAGGAAGCAGAAGAAGAAAGAAGACAGTTTTTCTACAATACCCATATCTATTCACTTCCAGGTCAATGTCATTTTTACATGTATTGCTAAACCACTAAGCTGTCAAAACTGAAGCACTGGTTAGTAATGATTAACAACTAAAAAAAATAAAATAAAGCACGGATAGCAAACAACAGACCTTTGCCTTTTACGCAGATTGTAGTATCGATATTATGAAAGAATAAGCAATCGCCAGATACTTTTCACACTTCCTTTACCTGTTTTTGTTTAAGAGTTATGTATTATATCAGCAAACTTTGATAATCACAATTATGACGCAAATACAAGTCTCTACAATCACAACTCTTTCCCATGCTCCGGTCTCAACAGCGCTTGACGTGTTATACGAGTTTAACAGGTTAACAGAGACTTTCCTTACTAAACTACCCCAGGCGCTTATCTGTAAACTTCCTATAGGTCCAGAAAATATACATTCCATGGGAATGCGCACGCGCAGCAAAAGATACTAAGATAATTACAGCATGTAATGCATATATAAACGACAAAGTCTTTAAGTTGACACAGATTCAGATGCTTATGGATTTATTTGTATTCTAACTTTATTACAATCTATTTTCTTTAATTTTAGAATTGTTTTACTAAATTACCTGTTGTGTTCAATTTGTCGCAGCGACACAAAATTACGTTTCTTGCACTTATTGTTTCACCGTAATCTGTTTTCATCAATTTATTACGACTTATAAAAATTTAAGCAATTAGTATAATGGCGTATGTTCGCTGTATTCATTGTACTCTGGAAGTTAGGCCACGACAGCATGCGATCACTTGTGACGTGTATGGGTTTTTGGCAACATAGCACGTGCAGCACTGGTAAGTACACTTTTAAATATATTCCTACTATATTACTACTCAACAACGCCAACAGTGCCTTCCACTGGTCCCAGGCCGTATGGCGGCACGTTCAGTCGGTTGGATTGGCAGAAACGTATATTCGACGAGAGGGCCTTCACTCCTTCGTTCGTCAAGTGCTGGCTTTCCAGTTCCTGCCAAGCGCTCACATACGTCAAACAGTGCAGATGCTGCAAATGAAGGCTTCAACACATGCTTCACAGACCCTTATCGAATACCTCCGCAGATGGTCGCTGGATAACCCAGTGTTTCCAGATGAGGACTGGTCAGTATACCGCCAGAAAGTACGAACAAACAACGACGTTGAAGGTAAACACAGCAAAAATATAGCATAACAGTATAAAAACATTAGTCTATTAAAGTGCATGACATAATTACAGTTATTACGTTTGCAAATCAATTTTTCGTTATCTGTTATACAATTTCAGGCTGGCCCCATCGTCTGAATTCAAGGCCAGTACACATGGGGCTAGGCTTCGACCAATTAGTGCCACTACTGCGGAGGGAGGCCAATATTTTGCGCTTAGCGAACTAGGACGAGAGAGACGATGCTACAGATTTGAAAAATCTTTAAATACGCTTTGGGACCAATACATGCAGCGCGAGATCAAAACCTCTAAGTTTTTTTTAACTCTGTCGGCGAGCTGTATGGTCGCAGTGTGTAGGTATAAACACTGTCAACAATACAGGGTTCCAACACTAAACTAAACTGATCGTTAGCTAAATGTATCGGGTTCTAACATGGTAGAGGCAAAACATTGCCGATAACCGGATGGCCTAATAATAACAAAACCTCTTAAAATTGTTAGATCGAATGATACAAGCATAAAATGAGTAAGAAACTTACTTATTTTATCAGGAATTGTCATGTGTTTGCCTGCGGAAAGACACGATTAAAGTAAGTCGTTGATAAAATGTTGCATGGTACTTGCGATTTGCATTGCTAGTGGCACGAGTACACAAATCTAACAACCCCCACTTTCAAAAGATCTAGAGAACTTTTTTTAAAAAGCAAAATTGTATACTGGTTGCAATAAAACGAAAGAACACAAAATTCTACAAATTTAAATATTCCGAAAACAACTTCTGGAGTTATGTGTAACCACGTGACAATTGGACTTCCGATGTCGTCATTAACGACATAATGATTCTAATAATTGCCATTTTTTTTAGAAAATAAATAATTTTCTTATAAAGTTGATGCAGAGATGAGTCCATATAACATAAGTTGAACTATATTATAGGTCCGCTGGTAAGCGACTACCATACCAAATGTTTTATATACAGTTGCATGCAATGACCCCATTATATATATATATATATATATATATATATATATATATATATATATATATATATATTGTAACCTCAAGGGGTCTGGAAAATTATTCCGGGGTTTAAGCTATCATTTTCAGACCCTGAAGCTACAAGGGTTCGTCTGACTCTAGCATTAGGGATAAAACAACAATATAGAAAGATAAAAAAATTCAGGACATATTTATTCAATTATTTCTCATTTGTTTGACAAATTACATCCTTTTACCAGATTAAATATTCCAATTTTACTTCGTGAAATACATCAGTAAATAGAACCATAGTGGACATATCTCCATCATCTAAAACTCACTTCATAAATTACTAAAACCATGTCCGAGTGTTAAAAATTATTTAGTGGGCAGCTTATGTTCTTTTAAATTTATAAGATCTGAATTTCAGAATCCTACTTTGGGTTCTGAAATTCGGGTGTAGAAATTTCGTCTGCTTATGAGCACTTGTACTTTAAAATCTAAGTTCCAAACTTCGTTTCTAAATTTTCATACAATAAATCTTTTTCCTTGAAACAATTACCTCTCTCATTTTTCTCTCCTTATTCTGGATATCAAATTCCACCAGTCCTTTTCCTATCTGTCTTCTACCTTTTCCCTTTCTACCCCTATCTGCCCTAACCCTATCTGGTACTGATTTGGAGCAGCGACGCTCCTTATATACAAGTTTGGCACGTGTAAACATTCTGGTAAACAAAGCATGGATTGGTGGGTATTGCAATCGATCAGCCAATCCAAATCGACCATGCAGGCGGGACATGACGTCACGACAGAAGTACACACAACTCCGAGTTTGAATTCTCCTAATTTAACATAATGTAAGACGATATAATCAGTCATGACAAATCTATTGGAATATATTATTTTCATCTTCGAATGTTTATGCAGGTACTTTAATATTAAAATCTTGTATTGTACAAAATACGCGAATGGGTAACGAGCATATCGATATACGAGGGGACATCTAAAAATGGCTACGCTCGACCACAACAACTTGCAGTCGCTAGAATCAGCTGATCGAAAGATACGTGAAGTAACAGCATAGCACTATATATATATATATATATATATATATATATATATATATATATATACTGTAAAAGGAAATGTTACTTTCGTTCATATATTACTATAGAATACTTTAGAATTAAAGGTTTGATAGGAAACAAGACATAATTTATACTCATGATGTTGTTCCCATAATGCAGCAAAATAAAGTTAGAATTTGTATTATGTGCATTGAAACGACTTTACATGCCAATTTTTAAGAATGTTCGTGTTCGTATGATACATCTGTTGTTTTTGTTTTTCATGATTGTCGTTTCATACTTTGATGTTTTTGGAGAGCCTTGAAAGAGAAATATTTAGATTTAACAAATGCATTTTTTGTAATTTGAAGCTATGTGAACGTTTAAAAAGTGAGTTCATCCTAGCCAAAATATATGGAAAGGAAATATAAATAAATCTTAAAAAATGCTTGTGAACCGTGAACAACATTAGTATATCCCTTGTTATCCCAGGATTGTATCATATATCGTAATATAATATTAACGTCGGCGACCAAAGTTGTGCAATTTTGTTAAGGTATTTGGTTTACAATTGAGTATCGATGTATGCATGATTTTATAGTTTGATGAATATTTGTTGCAGTTATTGTATAACACTGGTCAACAGTGAAATCATTACTGACTTGAGAATGCCCTAATCTGTAGTATTTTGGTGTGCCGAACACGAATATAACCTTGAAATTTTTTTATTGGCTCTCGTTTTGAAGATATTCATATACCTCATTTTCTATGTTTCACTGTGTAAATTTCTCCAGTAGGACTGCAGCAACATCCGGAATAGTGATGTAACATTGCATAATACCATCATGCTCACATCATCTACAGTTGATTGCATCATTTTCTGATGCAATGCAATACTAATGCCATGCGGCTGCTGAAGTAAGTTGACGTCAGCTGTGTACTATACATGTGTAGGCCTATTATACTAATGCCAGGCGGCTGCTGAAGCTGACGTAAGCAGTGTACTATATAAAGCCCAATCAGATAGGTTCAGCATTTAAAATATTTTAGACGTTGTGCGAGACAGTTCAAGCTACTGTTACATAAAACTTATTATTTTATCCATTTACGTACAATAAAGAACAGTAATGCCTCGAAAGTGTGTTAATACCGCGGACAATTTTTGCTATATTTGTGGGGAAGTGACATTTGCCAACCAGAAGAAAAGTATCAATTCTCAAGTGAAGAAGGCATATCATCTTTACTTCGGATGCAAGGTTGGTGACCAAGACAAGCCTTGGGCTCCGCATATATGCTGTGCTACATGTACAACACAACTTTCACAGTCGTTGAATTGCAAAAGGTCATCAATGCCGTTTGCAGTCCCAATGGTGTGGAGAGAGCCAAGCAACAACCTAAATGACTGTTACTTCTGCTTGGTTCCTCCTCTTTCCGGCGGAATAACGAAGCGAAAGAAGTCGAGAATAGTCTACCCTAACATTCCGTCTGCATTGAGACCAGTTCCACATGGTGAGGGACTTCCTATTCCAGAACCTCCAGCAGAATATTCTCTTGATTCATCTGACGAAGACAAAGGTGAGTCGACCTGTTCTTCTCCTGGTCCATCAGCATGCAGTGATCCAGATTTTCACTGTGGTGCATCATCAACCCCACACAGAATAACACAGGAAGAACTAAATGACCTGATTCGTGATTTGGACTTATCAAAGACCAAGGCAGAATTGCCAGGATCAAGACTCCAACAATGGAATCTTCTAGAAGAAGATGTCACAATTACTGCATATCGAAAGCGCCACCAGCAATTGGAGCCTTTCTTCAGAAAGGAAAGTAATCTGATATTCTGTTCCGATACTGAGGGCCTCATGAATGCTTTAAAAATCACTCATGACCCACAAGAATGGAGACTATTTGTGGACTCTTCGAAACTGAGTCTCAAGGCTGTGCTTTTGCACAATGGAAACATTCTTCCATCTATTCCAGTAGCGTATGCTGTCCACATGAAAGAGACATACGATAACTTAAGGCAGCTACTGAATTCCATTGAGTATAACAAGTACAGCTGGCACCTCTGTGGTGATTTGAAGGTAGTTGCCCTTTTAATGGGACTGCAGCAAGGATATACAAAATACATGTGTTTCTTATGCGAGTGGGATAGCCGAGCAAGGGAAATGCACTACATGAGGAAGGAATGGACTCACAGGCAGAATGTAGCCATTGGAGAGAAGAATATCCAACACCCAGCTCTGGTTGAGGCTCAGAAAATCTTGCTACCACCCCTTCACATCAAACTAGGTTTGATGAAGAACTTCGTGAAAGCCATTGACCGGACTTTGCCAGCATTCCGATACCTGCATGAAAAATTCCCTCGACTCAGCGAAGCAAAGATTAAAGAAGGAGTTTTTGTGGGTCCTCAGATTTGAGAGCTTTTCAAAAATGACCGGTTCAACAACTTGCTGGAAGGTGACGCGAAACAAGCATGGAATGCTTTTCGCCTAGTTTCTACAAACTTCCTCGGAAATGTTAGGGCAGAAAACTATAAGGAACTAGTGGAAGACATGTTGATGAAGTATAAGAAACTTGGCTGCAATATGTCTCTAAAGATTCACTTCCTTCATTCCCATTTGGATTTCTTTCCTAGCAACTGTGGTATTGTTAGTGATGAACACGGCGAACGTTTTCATCAAGATATCGCAACAATGGAACAAAGATGCCAAGGAAAATGGTCCACTACAATGCTGGCTGACTACTGCTGGACACTCCTCAGAGATGCTCCCGAACAGCTGTACAAGAGACAGGCGAAGAAACCTAAGATGTAGTGAATGACTTGATTTTTTATAGGTAGGCTATTACAGTTGACCTTTTACTATTGGAATGCATTTCGTTATGTAAACATTAATTTCTTGCAGATTACAAAAAAATAGAGCCAATTTTGCAATTTGACTGTCATATTCGTGTTCATCACATTAAAATTGATAAGAATTGACTAATTTATTTTCAGTAACATGACTTTTGTAAAAATTTGTTGTCCAGTGTAATTATTGAATATATGTTACTATTAAATTAATTTGACAGACATTATGAACAATATGTTTGTAGTATTTGAAATTAGAATTTAATATTCATGTATTAGCAATACTGATTGTTCTCAAAAACAAATTTATAAATCTGAAATGGCATTAGTGTTTGTCTTTCTTTTGTTTATACTAATTACATTTGTCCTTTCTTCTTCTTCTCTTTATAACACATCACACAAATGTATGTTAATTTTAAAAAAAAAAGAAAACTATTATTTTCCAATTGTGACTTGAGTTATATCGACCAAAACACAAAGACTGTGCTTACAAAACACAGAATATAACACATATATAATTAACGCATACATAATATCATGACAAAGCTGGCATGTGAACCCGCACATGGGCGACACGAACTCGTATTCAGTCCTGACATTTTATAAAAAAAGATATTATTGACTTGCTTTAATACAATGTTTTATAACAAATATTATTTGCCTCTTTTTCATTTTACATAGAACACGTAGTAACGTTAACATTATTGCCATGATCACTTGTCGGACGATTGTGACATACTGCACAATGATTCTCTACTGCACATTATTTATAGACATTCACCAGTAAAACAAGGATTTGGTATTTACGTATTAGTTACTTTTATTAGACTAGTACTGTAGTAATTAATTAATATCTAAATGGGCCTTTTTGGGTCGGGCCTTTTTGGACCGGGCCTTTTAAGCACTGGTCCGTTTTGGTCGTGGGCCTTTTTCGTACCGGTCCATTTTGACCCGTAACCTGGAGAAAGGCCCAATACCAAAACGGCCCGGGTTAAAAAGGCCCAGTCCAGAAAGGCCAGTAACGGGTCAGAAAGGACCTGGACGGAAAAGGCCCGGGTTAAAAAGGACCGTTAACAAGACTGATTAATAATAATAATGATAATAATAATAATAATAATAATAATAATAATAATAATAATGATGATGAAGAAGAAGAAGAAAAAAAGTCAGTTTTTCTACAATATCTATTCAATTCTAATTCAATGATATTTTTACATATACTGCTCAAACACTGAGCTGCCAAAACCATATCTTTTCACTTCGAAGTCACTGATATGTTGATTTATATATATAAATATAAATAAATCTTAAAAAATGCTTGTGAGCCGTGAACAACATTACTATATCCCCTGTTATTCCAGGATTGTATCATATATCGTAATATAATATTATCGTCGGCAACCAAAGTTGTGCAATTTTGTTAAGGTATTTGGTTGACAATTGAGTATCTATGTATGCATGATTTTATAGTTTGATGAATATTTGTTGCAGTTATTGTATAATTATTGAATATATGTTACTATTAAATTAATTTGACAGACATTATGAATATGTTTGTAGTATTTGAAATTAGAATTTAATATTTATGTATTAGCAATAATGATTGTTCTCAAAAACAAATTTATAAATCTGAAATGGCATTAGTGTTTGTCTTTCTTTTGTTTATACTAATTACATTTATCCTTTCTTCTTCTTCTCTTTATAAACCATCACACAAATGTGTGTCAATTTAAAAAAAAAAAAAGAAAACTATAATTTTTATAATTGTGACTTGAGTTATATCGACCAAAACACAAAGACGGTGCTTACAAAACACAGAATATAACACATATATGATAAAAGCATACATAATATCATGACAAAGCTGGCATGTGAACCCGCACGTGGGCGACACGAACTCGTATTCAGTCCTGATATTTAATAAAAAAGATATTATTGATTTGTTTTAATACAATGTTTTATAACACAAATATTATTTGCCTCTTTTTCATTTTACATAGAACAATGTAGTAACGTTAAAATTATTGCCATGATCACTTGTCGGACGATTGTGACATACTGCACAATGATTCTCTACTGCACATTATTTATAGACATTCACCAGTAAAACAAGGATTTGGTATTTACGTATTAGTTACTTTTATTAGACTAGTACTGTAGTAATTAATTAATATCTAAATGGGCCTTTTTGGACCGGGCCTTTTAAGCACTGGTCCGTTTTGGTCGTGGGCCTTTTTCGTACCGGTCCGTTTTGACCCGTAACCACTGCAGACAAGCGAATCTCGACTGCTGCACTTGTTCTTGCAAACATTCCAATTCTGGTAAGCGTATACATGTATAAAAGTGCAAACCTTAAAGCAATGTATAGCAATGGAAACACATTTTAAACTTTGATTAAGGAACTATGTAACATGTGAAGCATACGCACGGAATTTGATTAAAGAACTATAAACATTCGTACCCTCACAGAAGCCGCCATTGTTGTTGGAATTAGAATTTGAAAAATTGCGCATGCTCAGATTTAAGAAGTAGTTTTGACGTTACTGTTTTGTGCGTTCCATTCTGAGACATTTTTTGTCCAGTAATATACCTCCCTGAGAGTGGGAGAATGGTCATTTAAAGGAACACATGAGAATCTGTTTACTCAGAATTGGGATTTACAGATGCACATGAGCATACATACTGGAGAAGAAAACATTCAAGGTGAAGCTTGTGAGAAAATGTTTACTCATAAAGGTAGTTTAAACAACGCACATAAGAATACATACTGGAGAAAAAACATTCAAATTTAAAGCTTGTGAGAAAATGTTTACTCAGAAAAGTAATTTAAAGCAGCACATGATCACACATACTGGAGAAAAAACATTAAAATGTGAAGTTTGTGAGAAATTGTTTTCTCATAAAAGTAATTTAAAGCATCACATGAGAATACATACTGGAGAAAAACCATTCAGATGTGCAGTTTGTGAGAAAACGTTTACTCAGTCTGGAACTTTAAAGCATCACATGAGTATACATACTGGAGAAAAACCATTCAAATGTGAAGTTTGTGAGAAAATGTTTACTCGGAATGGTCAATTAAAGCAACACATTAGAAAACATGCTGGAGAAAAACCATTCAAATGTGAAGTTTGTGAGAAAATGTTTACTCATAAAGGTAGTTTAAACAAGCACAAGTTAATACATACTGGAAAAAAAACATTAAAATGTGAAGTTTGTGAGAAAATGTTTATTTATAAAAGTATTTTAAAGAAGCACATGAGAATGCATACTAGAGAAAAACCATTCAGATGTGAAGTTTGTGAGAAAACGTTTACTCAGTCTGGAAATTTAAAGCATCACATGAGTATACATACTGGAGAAAAACCATTCAAATGTGAAGTTTGTGAGAAAATGTTTATTCAGAATGGTAATTTAAAGCAACACATGAGAATACATGCTGGAGAAAAACTATTCAAATGTGAAGTTTGTGAGAAAATGTTTACTCATAAAGGTATTTTAAACACGCACATGAGCATACATGTTGGAGAAAAAACATTAAAATTTGAAGTTTGTGAGAAAATGTTTACTCAGAAAAGTAATTTAAAGCAGCACATGATCACACATACTGGAGAAAAAACATTAAAATGTGAAGTTTGTGAGAAAATGTTTTCTCATAAAAGTAATTTAAAGCATCACATGAGAATACATACTGGAGAAAAACCATTCAGATGTGAAGTATGTGAGAAATTGTTTACTCAGAATGGTCATTTAAAGCAACATATGAGAATACATGCTGGAGAAAAACCATTCAAATGTGAAGTTTGTGAGAAAATGTTTAATCATATAAGTAATTTAAACATGCACATGATCACACATACTGGAGAAAAAACATTCAAATGTGAAGTTTGTGAGAAAATGTTTACTCACAAAGGTAATTTAAAGCATCACATGAGAATACATACTGGAGAAAAACCATTCAGATGTGAAGTTTGTGAGAAAACGTTTACTCAGTCTGGAAATTTAAAGCAACACATGAGTATACATACTGGAGGAAAACCATTAAAATGTGAAGTTTGTGAGAAAATGTTTACTCAGAGTGGTCATTTAAAGACACACATGAGAATACATACCGGAGAAAAAACATTCAGATGTGAAGTTTGTGAGTAAATGTTTACTCACAAAGGTAATTTAAACACACATGAGAATACATACTGGAGAAAAAACATTCAAATGTGAAGTTTGTGGGAAAATGTTTGCTTACAATGATCATTTAAAGCAACACATGACAATACATACTGGAGAAAAACCATTTAAATGTGAAGTTTGTGGGAAAATGTTTACTCAGAATCGGTATTTAAAGTAGCACCTGAGAATACATACTGGAGAAAAACCATTAAAATGTGAAGTTTGTGAGACAATGTTTATCCAAAATGATAGTTTGAAGATCCACATGAGAATACATACTGGAGCAAAGCTATTCAGATGTGAAGTCTGTGAGAAAATGTTTACTCATCATGGTAATTTAATGAAGCACATGAGAATACATACTGGAGGAACACCATTGAAATGTGAAGTTTGTGAGAAAATGTTTACTAAGAAATGTGATTTAATGAAGCACATGAGAATACATACTGGAAAAACACCATTTAAATGTGAAGTATATGAGAAAATGTTGATGCAGAATGGTGATTTCACATACATTACTATTTTCACATGAATTACGACTGGGAAACACATTTTGGGGGCTATTACTAAAGACATCACAATACATCGCTTTCCAAGCAATTTCCATTAGTATAATGCGTAATTCTGTTAAAAGCTATATTTCCGATCTGTTATTTTGCTCATGCAAGGGCAGGAGGTGAAAAGTTGGGATTTTATTTTTGTGTTGGTTAGTTAGTAAACCTATTGTTTTTGTATAGTTTACTCTTTATTCAGAGTTAAAAGTGCCCACCATATTCTACCTTATTCCAAAGATTCCGACTAGTCTACCTTAAATCTGAGGCCAAAAAGTCTATATTCTGGACACAAAATTGGATTCCAACCACAAATTTTGGGTGAAAACAACTGATCCAAAAATTTTGTTATTCCCTCCGTATTTTTTAGTACAACTAAAATGTCCAAATTCTTGGTTTCACTGTAGAGCTAAATCTGTATACCTTTCTATAATACCACTCAATTTAGTGTATTTACATGACCTTCATGTTACAGAGCTTGGCAATTGGCCGTAGGCTACTACCTCCTGCCCATAAACGTTGTGCCATGGGTTAATGTGTTAAAGGTGCACATGAGAAAACATACCAGACATTAAGCTTTCATATGTAAGTTTGTGAGCAAAGTTTTAAGCAGAATAGTGATTTAAAGATGCACATGAGAAAACAGAATGGAGAGATATCATTTAAATGTGAAGTTTTCGATAGAATGTTGAGGCATAATAATATACTGAAAAAATATGGTCATGCTTGTTTCAGATGTTTATAAATAAACAAAGGATAGACATTTAGATGTGAAGTTTTTGATAGAATGTTGAGGCATAATAATATACTGAAAAAATATGGTCATGCATGTTTCAGATGTTTGTAAATAAACAAAGGTTAGACATTTCAGTTTTAGTTCCAAAGATTTGCTTTAACTCGTTCAGCCTCGATCCTGTCAATATGCGTGATCTATTTTCTGCATTAAGTGACCAATCCTGCCAGTAGTCGAAGTGTGTTGACTGCATTCAATGGCCGATCCCGTCCGTTGTCGCTTTGAATGTGTGTAAGATACAATGTCTCTTACTGGTTAGAGTTTTTCCAAAGAATCTGACCAATATTAACCAAGTTTCTAAGGTTTAATCTTGAACAAGCAAAGCAAAAATATGGTCTGCAGTTGGATATTTTGCAAGATTTAGATTCAGACTTAAACTGAATAATTAGAAGAAGATGATGCTAATAGTGATGAAGATAGAGTTCTCGCAGATCTAGCAGATTGAGGCCATCATGATAATTTTATAAAAAGTCTGTAAATAAGTTGTGAAAGACTCAGACACATAAAAAAAGTTATACATTTCTGGGGCTGAATGAGTTAAATAGTAATAATGACTATTGATTTTTGTTTATAAAGCATATATATATATAGGAATGCTGCTATTTGGGGACATACTTGCATAAAACCAATCATTCGGGGACATTTGCTTCACATGTGGTTTAAACATAATTATTTAACGTTTACTTGGTAGCTGCCTTTTTAGTTATCAAGTTGAAGAACAAAATTAAACCTCACTGATAATTCACTTCATGATATATCATATATATATATATATATATATATATATATATATATATATATATATATATATATATATATATATATATATATATATATGTCCCCTGATAGTTGTCCCCCGATAGTAAAATCCTATATCATATGGATATAAATGTCCCCTGATAGTAAAATCCTTTTCATCCATGCTCATTGCCGAACTTTAGGGTACAATGTATATATTATTATACAAACATGTACTAACAATGTCATTGGGGGGCCTTACTATATACATATCCACCTATTCGGGTAGATTCACAAATATATAGAGGGTATTTGCCTGAAACAAGTGAATAATGGATATATTTCATAGAGTGGGTGAAAAACTCTTTTCATGAGCAACTATAAGTTTTCCAGATGACCATTTTTACCTTTACATTACGCAAGCATCATGAAACATTGAAATTTCTTTTATATAATATCTAATGATGGTTGGTGAACATATTGTTTTTTTTGCTCACATTTTAGCAATTAAATTTGTTAAGGAGCTACAACATGTACACTATGTACTAGAAATATTTATTGATAGAAAAGATGAAAAATTGTATGACTATATGGATTTGATATTATTGCACAGGTGGCTTACACATTATTGGTGTTTTTTCTGTCGATAGTAAAACTGGACTAGATTAGAAATAAGTGCGACCCGGGCGTTTCAAGCGTAAACAATGACAACATCCAGAAGTGTGGAGAAACAGAACTCAGGCTAACCTGACTGTCGACGAAAACACGGTTGATCAATTTGACTTTATCTACTTTTACGTAACACGGGTTCTGATTAGATGTTGGAAATCTTGATTTCAAGCTCGGCCTATTCTCACACTGATGTAAAGTACAACTAAACTATTTGGCAATTCACTAATTACACAGATACTTAATACTTCATTTTCGAAGTAATAAGATATAAAACCGATTGGATTCTGTCTTTAACTAGAGTGAAACAATTTGACAAACTATATTTCCTAAACCGGGTGCCTTCCTGCTTTGCCGTGACCCGACATGTTACTCTACGGCGAAACTGCCATTTAACGCGGGTTCCGGGGAGACTGCGACAACACAGCTTAGTGTTGTCAAAGTTACCTTTTGTCCCAACCAATTAAATAGCTCGACCCTCGGGCATTAACTGGTCGCGAAAGCACATAGTTGCGCATGCGACCTTAATTCATATTAAAAAAAGACATTAGAATTTGAATTTTGGGCCATCCTTGAATCATTAAAATGGAGAGAAAAAAACAAACCAAATAAGACACTGTTTATTAGTGACTCGCTCAGCGTCCTTACTTCTATTCAAAACAACAAGACCAAATCTAGAGAAAATTTCCTAAAACAAATTAATCAAATATTAAAAATACTAAAGTCTCAAAATCTAGTAGTTGAGTTTATGTGGATTCCATCCCACATAGACATAAAAGGAAATGACTTAGAAGATCAACTAGCTAGAAACAAACTCACCGAACCAAACTACAAGCCACTCAAATATAGTCAAACTGAAATATATCATTTAATCTACTCAATGATTAATCAAAAGTGGCAGACTGATTTGGACAAAAACAAATAAGGGAGAATTTTACATAACATCATTAAGGAATTCAATAGAAAAATCATACCACCTAGGTGCTGTAGTTATGAATAGACCAAAATAAATAGAATAATCTTGGGAAAAACAAAACTGGCAAACAGTTTTGGGAAATATAAAGGAACCTTTCCACATAATATTAATTGTTTCAACTGTAAGATCCCTGAAGATTTATCTCATATCTTTAATAACTGTAATAAAACGCAAAAGGAAAGGGACATATTCAGATCGAAACAATTAAACATTTATGCACCAAGTACATACCCAGAAGTAATTCAATTAACCAACAGTAACCCTTAAAACACATTTCAAAATATAATTGAATTACTCAGAACAACAGGGCTCGTTGATAAAATATAAGATTAAAATAATTACATCAAGAGCAAATAACTCACTCGTCCTGGATTTTAACCTTATATTTTAAAATAATTACATCCTCGCGGAATGGGAGTGTACAGGTTCAGAAGGGATTCCGTTACCCTCAAGGGGAGCCAACCTATACTTCGCTGGGCATAACGATCTCATGACGATACCTGTGCAACGCAACCTAACAGGATGATGTAACACTCTAATGAAATTGCCAGGACAAACAGAATAAACACTGAAGTATGTTAGAAATATCAACATATAGGACATACAAAATTATAAAACAAGTGTCCAGGAATCCACCTCTCTTCTGTCTGCTCCTAAATCTCTCCGCATATACAGCCTCATTGACAGCATTAGTATACAACTAAATTATGATTAACATGTTCAAATTAGAACCCCAACAATCCGGGATATCGTCATGGTCTAAACTGAGACATCTAAATCGTGACCCGTTTTATGGCCTCAAATAGATATTACGAGGTAGTCTCAAAGTCCAAAGACTATCAGGACCAGCGACACAATGTTGCAATATAAATTTTTTTCACTCTAAGTCAGATCCTCAAATTAGTATTACTATAAGGTAGTCAAAACCAGACTATCGGGCCCTGCAGAACAAGGCTGCATGATAAACTAAGCTATAAGAACTAAGGCCCATAACATGGGAATAGGTGATCAATACCAAACCATCTACTGGCATCACACTGCTGCAATAAATTTCTTTCACAATAGCATTAATTAATTTAAATTTTTACGTTGAATAACTACCAACGCGAAAATAGGCTGTCATACGAGGTTGTATAAGCTATGTTAACAGCAAAAAGTATCCCAAATTGTTAGGGAAAAGTCGGAAATGATGCGATGAAAGGAGGCGAACATCAAGATGGAGGATCAATAATAATCAAGACACGCTAGGAATGAGGGAACATCGGTTACACCCTGTAACCCTCCTTCAAAAGAGCCCTTTTAAGGGCTATTACCATTTATGCTTACAGAGTTTTCGTTTGGCTCGAAATATCTATTCGACAATCTCGTTCTTCGAAAATCAAACTTGATCATTTTTGGCTCTCCACCATCAAAATTAACAATCCACAAATCATGACATTGACCAACCTTCACGTGTCACTAGGCATACATAGTTTACAAAATTTTTAGGGATAACACCAACTCAACTGTACACTCTGTACTAGACAAAATTGGAATGTTAGGATGTTAGGAAAAAATATAACTTGGAAGATTGACTCAATTGCACAGGTGACTTACACAATATCGGTATAGGGTGTCCACTAGCAGCAACTGGACTCGATTTGATATGGCTAGGGCGTGAAAGACGAACGACATCAACGTGCCAGTTTACATATCCTTTTCCGCTGCCGGTCTCCAACACCAACACATGACTAGAAGTGGAAAACATTTTCACTAGTCAACAACAGTAGAAAATAAAAGAAGAAGTACCCAAAGGCCCTTTTCAGGGTCACTCATATGCCTCGAAAAGATATTAGCCTTCTTTGCCTCCATTTTCCTCTTGTTGCTAGACAGACATATATACAAATACAAATACAAATAATATTTAATATGTTCAATTTTCCTTGTCGCTATACAGACCCACCATGTTCAATTTCCCTTGGGCCTAGAAGGTCCCTCGACCTTTTTGGGCCTAGAGGGTCCAAAGCCCTTTATGACTAGATTTTCCATTGAGCCTAGAAATCTTGGGTCTAGAAGGTCCCAAGCTCTTTTTGACTAGATTTTCCATTGAGCCTAGAAATCTTGGGTCTAGAAGTTCCAAAGCCCTTTTTGACTGGATTTCCCATTGGGCCTAGATCGTCCCATATTACTACTGTTATCTTTGTTTTGTGGGAATATGGTTGTATTATAACATACCCTCTGTCTCATCATTAACCGGAAATGTGTCAGTTCTTTCCATTGAGCAACTGGTAGAGGTAGCAATCAGTCTGACATTTTATCAATAAAGTAAATGTAACACAAAACCTGTAATAACACAACACGACTTTATCAATACAATAAATTTACATATATTTTTATATATTTATTTTATAGTACATCAAGGAGATTTATTGTAAGGTACTTTACTGACAAAACGTCAAACTCCTTCTGTAGCAACCATACACTAAATGAATATAAATATCATTACTATTGCTAACCGTAACCAGCAGTGTGTTTTTATTAGTACTGGTACAAAATAATATAAATTGTGCTTGATACTATTGGATAAGAAACTAATGTGGTAGTAAAAAAGATTAAGACACAATTTATAATTGTATCTTGACAGATGATACGTGATTTTTTTCTGTCTGAAAATTAAGACCCCTACCCTATAATTAATTTAAAAGAAACTTTGGAAGTGTTTAAGGTTACCCACAGCTCGGGCTGTTGTAGCATCCATACCACCTGCATAAACATCTTCATTTTGTATTTGATTTTACACTGTTTAAAGAATACTTTAATATTAATATGACGAGAAATGCTAACACAATCCAACTATTCAATAAAGCAAATAAAAAAAATGAATTTTGAAAAACGTTTATACAGTACCAAAAAAATGCTAACGTTTTGGAGAATTCTTTTTCTTATGCTGGCAATAAAATAAGTTGTTTGCACTTGCACTTGCTATAAGTAAAAAGCAGGTAAAGGAATATACTTTATCTGCTAATTTCTTATTTATTATGATTCTCTAAAAACACCACATGTATTATCCAGAGATGGAATTCTAAATTTGCCTTGTTATTTATTATATTGTAGGACTACTGGAGATGTTGGGCTCCAACTTGGAATAACGCAACAATTCAGAATCCCGAGTTGTTGCGCTTTTTCTCGAGAAATTGCGTGACCATGCGAACCGATATAAATATAGACCGAGCTGCTGGCTTAACATGAGTTTCATTAGAGTGTTAAGAATGGAGGATGTTGACATAGATATTTATGAATCGTTTTGCACGGAAAAATACGTAAGCAACAAGACCACAAATAAATCTGTGACAAAGGTGTTTGTCAATAATGTATTCAATCTTCTGGATGGGAAAGTTCAAGATGTTGTAGGTTTCTGCAACAATTCGTCAGCGAAATTGGCGAAGTTAAAACATAAAGTAAGTATATTTTCCCCTCGCTTTCATCGGTTTATAGTGGAATTTAAGACAGGTTGTGACATTCACTTGTGAACAATGTCATCAAAGTACAAATATAGTATAAACTGTATTAATGACATCTAAAATGAAGTTTCTATATTTTCTAAACTCAACAGCAATTGCTGAGCAGTGATTAAATCTTTGAAACATGTTTTGTTTATATTTGGAATCAACATTTATAAACCTATCAAATTAATTTTGATGTACGCAAATAATAAAAAAAAATATGTTTACATAACATCTATTAATTTAAGATTGAAGAGAGAATGAATGACCCAGCGAAATTATGAAAACAGTTGAATTGTAATAGTGTATTGACTACTGATGGTAGATGTAGCATCCACCGAAGTCACGGTCGTAAGGAAAATCATTTTTAAATATTTTAATTTCATATTCCCTGTACATTGGTAACCATCCCAAGGACTTCTTTACAATTATTTTTCAACACAAGTCTTGTCTTCTGTAATTTCGAGTTAACAAATTACATTTTTTAAAATCAATCATTGCGATTTTCTTCATAATTTTTATTTATTATTTTTCACTTTATCTTGTCAGCTGATTCTTTCCACAAGTAACTCCCATAACTGTGAAATGGATTAAACACCCTAGGCTGTGAAATATTACCCTATTGGGCAACAGTAATAGTCCCTTGAGATGTTTAATATGTTCCAAATATTAATTTTGTGCTACATCTCCACTCAAGACCTTTCCTACCTTTAAATCCATCTTTCTGGGACAAAATTCCAAAATGTTGCATGCAAGCATCATACAACAACTTGGAATAACCCCAACTAAGTTCAGTGGGACAACAATAACAAGATCCTTAGACCTTCAACATGTTCCAAATAGTCTATTTCTGCAACAACTCCTTTGAAGACCTTTCCTAGATTTACAATAGTATTTCAAAGGATTAATTTCTAAAACATGGCATGTATGCATCATACAACATTCACTGAAGTAACATTAAACACCCTAGGCTGTGAAATATTACCCTATTGGGTAGCAATAATAGTCCTTTGAGATGTTTAATATGTTCCAAATATTAATTTTATGCTACATCTCCACTCAAGACCTTTCCAACCTTTAAATCCATCTTTCTGGTATAAAATTCCAAAATGTTGCATGCAAGCATCATGCAACAAATTGGAATAACCCCAATTAAGTTCAGTGGGACAATATAAATAGTCCCTTGAAATGTTTAATATGTTCCAAGACCTTTCCTAGATTTACAATACTATTCAAATTTATTAATTTTTAAAAAATGTCAGAAGACAGGAAGAAACAATGTATACAAAGTACATCTATATTTAAATATAATATTATTTTTATTAAAGATTTTTACAAACATATATTTCAAGCACAAATATTTTTTTCGAAACATATTTCAAATACAAATATTTTGTGAAACATATTTCAATTAAAGTTATTAAAAAATTACAGAAAACAAAAATCAGGTCAAATCAATATATATATATATATATATATATATATATATATATATATATATATATATATATATATATATATATATATATATATATATATCTGAAAACTAATATAAAATAATGCTTAGAATTTACAAAAGTAAAAGGACGCCAATTTATGTGTAATTCCAAGTTGTTGCGTGCAATGTCTCGAGAAATTGCTATTCCAAGTTGGAGCCAACGGCCATGCAATTTCTCGAGAAATAGCGCAACAATTAGAAATTCCAAGTTGTTGCGCGCAATTTCTCTAGAAATGGCGTATTCCAAGTTGGAGCCCAATAGAGACAAGCGAATCTCGTATGCTGCACTTGTTCTTGCAAACATTCCAATGCTGGTATGCGTATACTTCTATAAAAGTGCAAACCGTAAAGCAATGTCTAGCAATGGAAACACATTTTAAACTTTGATTAAGTAACTATGTAACATATGAAGCATACGCGTGGAATTTGATTAAAGAACTATGAACATTTATAGCCTCACAAAAGCCGCCATTGTTGTTGGAAATAGAAATTGAAAAATTGCGCATGCTCAGATTTAAGAAGCAGTTTTGACGTTACTGTTTTGTGCGTTCCATTCGGAGACATTTTTTTGTCCAGTAATATACCTCCCTGTTTAATCAGAATTGGGATTTTCAGATGCATATGAGGATACATACTGGAGAACAAAACATTCAAATGTGAAGTTTGTGAGAAAAATGTTTACCCATAATGAAAGTTGAAAGATCCACACGAGAATACATACTGGAGAAAAACTATTCAGATGTGAAGTCTGTGAGAAAATGTTTACTCAGCATGGTAATTTAATGAAACACAAGAGAACACAAACTGGGGAAACACCATTCAAATGTGAAGTTTGCGAGAAAATGTTTACTCTGCATGGTAATTTAAAGAAACATATGAGAATACATACTGGAGAAACACCATTCAAATGTGAAGTTTGTGAGAAAATGTTTACTCGGAAAGATACTTTAAAGGAACACATGAGAATACATACTGGAGAAACACCATTCAAATGTGAAGTTTGTGAGAAAATGTTTACTCGGAAATATCATTTAAAGGAACACATGAGAATACATACTGGAGAAACACCATTCAAATGTGAAGTTTGTGAGAAAATGTTTTCTCGGAAAGAAAATTTAAAGATGCACATGAGTTTCCATACTGGAAAAAAACCATTCAAATGTGAAGTTTGTAAGAAAATGTTTACCCGGAAAGATATTTTAAAGAAACACATGAGAATACATACTGGAGAAACACCATTCAAATGTGAAGTTTGTGAGAAAATGTTTTCTCGGAAAGAAAATTTAAAGATGCACATGAGTTTCCATACTGGAAAAAAACCATTCAAATGTGAAGTTTGTGACAAAATGTTTACACAGAAAAGTGCTTTAAAGACGCACATGAGACTACATACTGGAGAAAAACCATTCACATGTGAAGTTTGTGACAAAATGTTTACTCAGACAGATAATTTAAAGAAACATATGAGAATACATACTGGAGAAACACCATTCATATGTGAAGTTTGCGACAAAATGTTTACACAGAAATGTGCTTTAAAGAGGCACAAGAGACTACATACTGGAGAAAAACCATTCAAATGTGAAGTTTGTGAGAAAATGTTTACTCGGAAAGATCATTTAAAGAAACATGAGAATACATACTGCAAAAACACCATTCATATGTGAAGTTTGCGACAAAATGTTTACACTGAAAAGTGCTTTAAAGATGCACATGAGACTACATACTGGAGAAAAAACATTCAAATGTGAAGTTTATGAGAAAATGTTTACTGAGCATGGTCATTTAATGATGTACATGAGAATACATATTGGAGAAACACCATTCAAATGTGAAATTTATAAGAAAATGTTTAATCATAATTTAAAGAGGCACATGAGCATACATACTGGAGAAAAACCATTCTAATGTGAAGCTTGTGAGAAAATGTTTGTCCATAATGATCGTTTAAAGATCCACGTGAGAATACATACTGAAGAAAATCTATTCGGATGTGAAGTCTGTAAGAAAATGTTTACTCAGAATCTAGATTTAAAGAAGCACATGAGAATATATGCTGGAGAAAAACCATTCTAATGTGAACTTTGAGAAAATGTTGACACAGAATAATAGTTTAAATATCGATGTGAGAATACATATTGGAGAAAAAACATTCAAATGTGAAGTTTGTGAGAAAATGTTTATCCATAATGATAGTTTGAAGATCCACATGAGAATACATACTGGATAAAAGCTATTCAGATGTGAAATCTGTGAGAAAATGTTTACTCATCATGGTAATTTAATGAAGCTCATGGGAATACATACTTTAGAAAAACCATTCAAATGTGAAGTTTGTGAGAAAATGTTTACTCAGAATGGTTTCTAAACGCAACAGATGAGAATACATACTGGAGAAAAACCATTTAAATATCAAGTATGTGAGAAAATGTTTATGTAGAATGGTGATTTTAAGGAGCATATGAGATACATGCATTGCTATTTTCACATGAATTGCGTGTGGGAAACACATTTTGGGGACTATTTCTAAAGACATCACAATACATCATTTTCCAAGCAATTTCCATTAGTATAATGTGTAGTTCTGTTATAAACAATATTTTACATTGGTTATTTTGCTCGTGCAAGGGCAGGAGGTGAAAAGTTTTTTTTTTTTTGTTTTTGTTTTTATTTGTTGCTTATTGAATTTACCTATCGTTTTTGTATGTGGACCACTCTTTATTCCAAGTTAAAAATGCCCACCATATTCTATTTTCTTGCAAAAATTACGACTAGTCTGCCTTAAATTTGAGGCCAAAGAGTTTATATTCTGGCCGCAAAATTGGATTCCAACCTCAAATTTTGGGTGAAAACAACTGATCCAAAAATTATTTTATTCCCTCCATAGTTTTTTAGTACAACTAAACTGTCCAAATTCTTGGTTTCACTGTAGAGCTAAATCTGTATACCTTTCTATAATACCACTCAATTTAGTGTATTTTACATGACCGTGATGTTACAGAGCTTGGCAATTGGCCGTAGGCTACTACCTCCTACCCATACATGTTGTGCCATTGGTTAATGTGTTAAAGGTGCACTTGAGAAAACATACCAGACACAAAGTTTTCATATGTAAGTTTATGAGCAAAGTTTTAAGCAGAATAGTGATTTAAAGATGCACATGAGAAAACAGAATGGAGAGATATCATTTAAATGTGAAGTTTTCGATAGAATGTTGAGGCATAATAATATACTGAAAAAATATGGTCATGCTTGTTTCAGATGTTTATAAATAAACAAAGGATAGACATTTCAGTTTGAGTTCCTAAGATTTGCTTTAACTCATTCAGCCTCGATCCTGTCAATATGCATGATCCGTTTTTTGCATTAAGTGACCAATCCTGCCAGTAGTCGAAGTGTGTTGACTGCATTCATTGGCCGATCCTGTCTGTTGTCGCTTTGAATGTGTTAGATACAATGTTTCTTATTGTTCCAAGACTGACCAATATTAACCAAGTTTCTAAGGTTTAAACTTGAACAAGCAAAGCAAAAATATGGTCTGCAGTTGGATATTTTGCAAGATTTAGATTCAGACTTAGACTGAATAATTAGAAGAGGATGCTATAAGTGATGAGGAACCGCTAAGGTGGCCTAGTGGTTAGAGCGTTCGCCGCGGAAGCGGGAGGTCGTGGGTTCGATCCCCGGCCGAGTCATACCAAAGACTTACAAAAATGGTACTAATAGCTGCCTCGCTTGATGCTCAGCATTAAGAGGTTAGTGTTAGGACTGGTCGGCCTGGTGTCAGGATAATGTGACTGGGTGGGACATCGTAGCGATATGACTGAAAAATTGTTAAAGCTACGTTAAAAATTCTAATCAAACAAACAAAAAAATAAGTGATGAGGATAGAGTTCTTGCAGATTTTACAGATTGTTGTCATCATGATAATTTTATAAAAGTGTATAAATAAGTTGTGAAAGACTCAGACAAATAAAAAAGTTATACATCGCTGGGGCTGAATGAGTTAAATAGTAATTGTGACTATTGATTTTTGTTCATAAAGCATCATATATATATATGAATGCTGCTATCGGGAGACATGCTTGCATAAAACCAATCATTCGGGGACATTTGCTTTTCAGATGGTTTAAACATAATTATTTAATGTTTATTTGATGGCTGCCTTTTTAGTTATCAAGTTGCAGAACAAAATTAAGCCTCACTGATAATTCACTTCATAATATATATATATATATATATATATATATATATATATATATGTATATGTATATGTATATATATAAATGTCCCCTGATAGTTGTGCCCCGATAATAAAATCCTTTTTGTCAATGCTCATTGCCAAACTTTTGGATACAATGTATATATTATTATAGATACATGTACTAACAATGTCATTGGGGGCCTTACTATATACATATCCAACTATTCGGGTACATTCACAAATATATAGAGGGTATTTCCTTGAATCAAGTGAATAATGGATATATTTCATAGAGTGGGTGAAAAACTCAGTCTTTTCATGAGCTACTATAATATTTTTGTTATGATCAAGCATATTGTCTAACAACTTTTATAACACACTGAAGTAGCATATTTCTTAATACATCCCCTCAATGTCAGCAGTTTAAAATGCTCCTTCCCCATGCAAGGTAAATAAGCTGATAAAAAAAAAGCAAAGAAAAAAGAAACATGTTTATCGTTTGTTTGATTTTAACCGCAGTCATTAAGTTTTCCAGATGGCCATCTTTACCTTTACATTACACAAGCATCATGAAACATTGAAATTTCTTATATATAATATCAAATGATGGCTGATGAATAGATTGTTTTTTCACTCTATCACAGTGACAGATAATTCACTTGTAAAATTCAGTAATTCACTGCCTAGCATGCAATAAATATATCCATTAATCAGTTATGTATATTTACTGACAAATATCTTACTCCCCTTTACAAAGTTCCTTATTCATTTGTGGTAACCAAATATGCTATGTTTTTTTAAAGACTGTAGATAGTGTTATAAACCTGTAGATTATCCTTCATGTTACTTTAAAAGTTTTCTGTCTCAACAAAGATCCACAATGAATCAGTATATTTATTTTTTCAAACCTGTTTTTTACATTAACCGTTTAAATACAATTACACTTTAAATGCATCATAAAATGTTTTGGATAATCTGATTTTCATGTTCTGAAACAGAAAACAGTCATTTATAATAAATGTCCCCGTGTGGAAATGGTAAATACTCCCGGCATTTAAAATTATTTTTTAACCTTTATATATTTTAAATGACATTTTTTTCCTAGATTTTCTATCGGTTGACTAAATACAATGTTATTTCTCATTTAAAAAATATTTCTCAAAAACCATTTGTTTCCTTATGTCTCAATTTTGTATTCAGTTCAATGTTGGGTTTATATCATGGTTGTTATTCAAACAAGACAATGCTGTGTATCGTTACCTTTTTGTTTACATAACCATATGTAAAGCTTTCTATCAACAAATATCTTCTTGTTTTTCAATGCATATAACATAACAGTTATGGTACAGTTCAGTTTGTACCTTTGAAATAACTTATCAACTTCTTTTTCATGGGAGATATATCATTTTCATTGGAAATCATTTTCTCTGGTGCTAATGGGTAACCCATGAAATAGTCATAAAAATGTAATTTAATCACCAAAAACACTTCAAAGTATCATAGTCATCTTATGTTTTAAATTGATTTTTCCCATCATGCCATGCAATGATTCTATGTTTGTGTGTAATTTGATTGCTAATTACACATCTTACTCCAGTCACAATTATCAGGAACAGGACATAATATGGTACAAATTCAAGTTTTACACCTAATATATCTTTAATCTTATATCTTGTGATAATCATGGAAAACTTTGAATAACCTAACTTTATGAACTCATTGCATATTAATATAGAGATTGTATGTACCCATATGCTATCAACCTCAATATGAAAATGCTATGTCTAATTATTATTAAAAGATTTACTTGTCTAATGAATTTCCAGATAAACTGAAGAACTAAATAGAATGAAATTCAAAAATGTGGCATATGATGGTATAAGGATACGCTGCTTAATTGGGATAACTTATTATTTTAAGCTAAGATTTACATTACATTAGGTGTCATTTTCCTCCAGTCAAAGTACATAGTGGGTCCTGATCTTAAATTAAAGGCTTGTCAATTGTTATCCTGGATTCATCACCTCTAATTTGTGATTTAATTAAATAAAATAATTTTGACAATAAGTAGATCATCAGACCTTGATCCAATTGTTTACTCGATACTATTTATAATTCTGTATAATCATCATTCCTGGATCCAGTTGTTTACTCAACACTATTTAGAATTCTGTATAATCATCAGACCTGGATCCAATTGTTTACCCAATACTATTCATAATTCCTTATAATCATCAGACCTGGATCCAATTGTTTACCCAATGCTATTAATAATTCTTTATAATCATCAGACCTGGATCCAGTTGTTTACCCAATACTATTAATAATTCTTTATAATCATCAGACCTGGGTCCAATTGTTTACCCAATACTATTGATAATTCTTTATAATCATCACACCTGGATCCAGTTGTTTACCCAATACTATTAAAAATTCTTTACAGTCATCAGACCTTGATCCAATTGTTTACACAATACTATTAATAATTCTTTATTTACAGAGGGAACTCGTGTAGATGAAAATAATTTTACCTTGAGGTCCTCTAAAAAAGTGAAACAATATACATCATACAAGAAGTTAATAGAAATTACTATTTAGTTCAACACGTTTTGAGTAAAATAAATTTGACTTAAATATCTCTTTTAAATACTAATATTTTTGGCAGCTTTTACGGCCTATGAAATATTTTTCCACAGAAATATACCAGAGTATTGGAAACATTTTAAATTCTTAAATTCTTGAATTTGATGGATGTAAGTTTCATATGTGATGTTGACCTTAAATGGTATTAAGTGCAGAGTAATAGTTTAATAACTCCTGTAGGTACTCTGGATCAGCTCCATTAAGACATTAGGCACAAAGTATGTCTAGTGAAAATCAATCTTTTGATATGTTGTAAGCCATTTCAGTAATGTAAGAAAGGCTTTTAGTTTAAACATATAATTTCATAACTGTGTAGTTCAAGATTATAAGTTCTGTAATACAGATAGTAACGGATTAGAACGAAAACCAACGGTTTGTTTTTCTCCTTTTGACAATACAAACATTGTAAATATATGTGAATATATATATCAGATGAAATTGAGTTATAATGAAAATAATTTTAAATTGTTGAAGTCATAGTGAAAATTCTCTTGGCTAAAATATCAGCATTTATTCATGGTATATAGAGCACAAAGATGAACAATGAGGGAGTTGATAAAAGATGAGATGAAATAAAAAAGAAGTTAGGAGCAGAAACCTAATTAAAATGTGTATGGCATTATGTATGAAATTGGAAAAATAAGGAGGAAAGAAAGGGAAGGAAATTAAGAAAGTTACAAAAGAGGCAGTTATAAAGTGAGCTGTACTGCTTAATAGAGTAAGTTACATAACTGACATTGTATGTAGATGTTTAGAATGAAAGGTAGCTGCACAAAAACACATTATTTTGCACAACGTTTTCCTGGATTTAAAAAAAAAATACAAACTATGCTCATATGAATTTTATGTAAATGTTATTACATACTATGTTTCAACAATGCAAGAAAAAAGAACACACATTCAAAGTAAGTTTTGTTTATTCAGCATATTTCATCCACAACCAAACGTGAACTTTATTGCCAGATGAGCTAACAATGTAAAAGGTGAGGATGTACTATATAAATATCTGTTCAAGGTAGACAACTGATGACTGACTGCACAACCACACCAAAAGTTCACTTTTAAGGAAGCAATCAGATACAGTGAATTCATTTAACTTTGTGGTTTAGTGAAAGATTTAATTTTCATGGATACTTAATTTTGTGTACTGTGTAAAGTCATGGATGCTTAATTGTGTGTACTGGGTAAAATTCACAGAGCTATAATTTTGTGTACTGGGTAAATTCACTGATTTATAATTTTGTGTACTGGGTAAGGGATCCCATAGTTTTTGCAAAATAAATAGCAATATGCTGAAGAGTTAAAACATGCAAATTAAAACAAAATGGAGTGTCTGAGAATGCAAATGTGTCATTAGTGAATAGGACTTATTTTACATAGGAAAATATAGTATATAAGCCACAAATCATTTGCCAAATTTGGTGATCCTAGCATAAACCTTGCGAGAAGTAAGAGGCTCATGTGTGTCTAAGATCACTCACATGACTGACAAAATAATTAGGGTACAAAGTTAATGTACGAGAACTTTTGATTCACATTTTGTAACTCGAGGAAGGAGTGATACAACTAGAAAACAAGGTTTCAGTACAGTTTTTTGTGAGGTATACAAGGGTTTAAATGATATAGTGAATCTCGTAGCCCAACGTATGATTGGTGTGCACTTTTGTCACAGTTAATATTAAGCATAAGCATAACTGGCCATCCCACAAGATCATGTTTTATGACCAGTGGGGATAAAAATCAGAGGCCTTCTAAAAATCATGGAGCAAATATACACACACACACACACACATATATATATATATATATATATATATATATATATATATATATATTTTTATATATATATGATAAACAAGATCAATTAATCATCTACATATAATACTGTCATTCAACCCCACCCAACCCCCGAATCTAAATCTTTGTCCAAGTGCCCAAAAACCAAGAATCAAATTCATTGGAATACACTCAATACAAACTTTTTACTCAAAATTCATTTGCATATGTACATCAATATATCGTAGATACAGTAGATATTAGTTGGTCAAAATAATATTTCCTAGTGAAGCTGGACAGCAAAAGTTTTCATATTGAACTTTCAACACCCATAACCAAGTTTTTTCTCCTCTCAGAAATGGAAAGGTAGAATGGACGGAGAAAGGATTGTCAGAGCAAGGAGATGTTTGTGTCCTGATTTGAATGACAAAGTTTTTGAATGGTTTTGCACCGGTCGAATGATTCAAGAAAATGCAATAATTGTGTCGGTTGAAATGGGATATGATGACTTTACCGCAAGTAAAGGATGGCTGCACAGATTTCAACTCCAACAATATATTAAGTGTTCTATCCTTAGTCTAGAATCAGCTGATGTTAATAATCAAGTTGTCAAAGATTGGAATAAAAAGATTGAATGATATATGCAGGGGATATGACAGCAAGGATATTTTAATTGTGACGACTGGTTTGTTTTTTTAGACTGTTGCCAACAAGGTCGCTGATACAAAAAAGGGGATTCATGTAAATATTATTTGCATTTGTCATCCCCCTCTAGAAAGACCACCCACCTTATAAAGCCACTTTCCTGCTGCAATAGGGTGGCCTTATAAGAGGGAGACTACTGTATATATGTACTTGTATGTTTTAATGATCCAATTTTACAAAATGTGTTTAATGGAGTATCCTGCCTAGATAAGAAAATGGCAAAGTTCAGTGTTATGTTTTCCATATGAAAAAGGAGTTCATCAGGGACTGACATTCTACTGCCAAAAAAGAATTTCCAGGAATTCAAGTTAACAACCTTTTATAGTAAATTTTTAATTGCTGAGTATTGAAGCCATCTCTAATATTCATCAGCAATAACAAGATTTTCAAAGTAGCTGTTCATTTAGGACCAACAAAACATGAAAGGAAGTCTTCAGGTGGAAACCTCAAGCTGACATGACTTATTGTCATTTTAGAGTAATAAAGAGATTTTCAAGATGGCTGCCATAATGGCCATATAGGAAAACCGGTTGGCACCATTTACACTTAGGACAAGCTAGACATCACAAACCTTTTGGTGAAGCAACAATATCGATATGACTAGACATCTGGAAGTAGCAGGAGATGTAGAGATAACAAGATTTTCAAGATGGTAAATGAAGCAGAAGTATAAGATGTCTCAGCAGCATTTTCATTCATGACCAACTAGACATTACAAGAAGTCATTTTGTAAAAAAAAAAACATGTCAAGATGACCTTCTATTCAGGAAGATCAGCAACAAAATTTCAGGATGGCCACTACAGTGGCCATATCGGATGTGTAATGACACCATTTTAATTTAGGACCAAATTGTATGTGGGATGAAGGTGTAAAGGATAAACTTTCATGGCAATTCTGAAGTAGTTTAGGAGGCAGGGCAATAACATGCTTCTACCAATGAATGGATTGATGACATACCATCCAATAAGCATATGGAAAAACAGTGGAGATCCATATTTTATATAGAGATCTGTGCTAAGGGGCAAGTAAACAAAATATAAGCCATGACCATCACTTGAACCCCAGGTCGATTATGTCTGGTTTTCAAAGTCATTTACAAAAGTATAAACATAGTTGTTTTCATATCTGCTCCATACTTGGATTAGATATACCCAAAATTAGCAGAGATGTATCAAAAACTGCAGGACAAGTTACATGCACATAAATCTGTCATTGTAATAAAAAATAGCAATAATTTAACAACAAAAATTGCATGAGAGTATTAATTTGTTGAAATGTGCATCTTCAAATTGTCATTCATGGTAATGAAATGAAGACTTTGACAGTAGCTGTATTCACAAGATTTAATCATGTACTACATCAAGTTGCAAGAAGAAGACATTAATTCAAGCAACTATTGCAGGAATAAAGTAATTTGTTGAAATGTTCGTCTTCAGATGATAACCATAATATGTATCAAGTTTCACAGATCCATCAGAAACTGGACTATTTGTATTTACAAGATTAAGACATACACTGTATTGAGCTCAAGTAATAAAAATGGCACTAGCTGAAGAGCCAAGTTATTTGTTTATATGCACAACATGTTTTGTTGTCATGACTACAACATTTACCAAGTTTCACAGCAATCAACTGAAACATGTAAGATAATTGTGATTAGAAGGCTTTGCCATACATGGAATTCAGTTGAATGTATGAATGATAACTTATACAAAATGCATAACAAAATAATTTGTCTATATGTTCTTCATTAAGTGATGCCTTTAATATTTACAACAGCTTCCGATTTCACTTCAGCTTTCCATTTACTCAAATCAGGTCTTTGCTGTGTCTAAAATATCTTAACACAAAGTAGAAAAGGCACATAATTAGAATCATTGAAGAGCTTTTGATCGATATATAATATATAACTATTGAATAGCTTTACTTTCTGTTGAAGGAGCTAGGCAGATTTTAAATTAGCCAAAATTTGGATACGGATTTCTGTTGCCATACTCAGTGAGGCTGGTGCACAACTAATGTCCTTTTAGCCCAATTTAGCTTATTCATACAAAGCTGTTCTTCACAGTCTTAGGTAGAAACCAAATCTTAGATAAATGAATGCTTAGCCAAAATTTGACTAGTGTGAGCAACAGCATTTAGTACAAGCTGCATGTATGGCTGTTAGAATCAAAAAGCTTAAAAAGTGTGTAATTTGCCACATTTGTCCATTCACCTAAGTGTTTCATTCCATACTGTTGTTTAAATATACGCTTAGCACAATGTTGGCCATTGGTTACAATGTTTCTTTGTATAACCTACCATATTGACTATTAGAAATTCAAATTTGGCTAAATTTATGGCTAAATCACTCCTAGAATAAATGCGGTATTGGCTAAATATGTGCTTGAATAAAGTTTGTCAAATGCCTGTAGGGTCACTGGTCATGATCACTATGGATGGCTTCCAAAAAGGAATCTAGTATACTATATTTTTATGATCACAAGAGTTTTGACGTATGAGCAATTGCAAAGTTTCAGTTTTGTCAAAGCAATCACAGCTAAACTAGAGCAAGGTAAATCAAAGTGACACGCAATTCAAAACAATGCTCTATAGTATTTACTAGTAAATTGTTCTTTTGTAATAAAGATTTGTTTTTTTACTCCGCTTATAAATATTTGATAACTACATTGGAGAAAATCTACTAAAGCTCCTAAACTGATTTTGTTTTATATAGCTCTTACCATAGTATGAATATACATCCCCATTGGTTTGTACCACCATTCTGATTTAAAAACAAACAAACCATAAATGAGATAAAAAATGTTCTGAACTTGGTCACTTAATTTATTGATTTAGAATTTCAAACAGGATTATGACCAGGGGGACCCTAACTCCATTATAAACTGCACATTTCATCTCAAACAGAAGTGTTCAGCATACCTCGCTCACTGGTCACTTCCAGTTCCTAGACAAGTCTATTTTCAGTGAAGGAGTGGATGCACAACTACATGTGTATGTACACAGAATGAACATACTATGTCATCTACTTCTGATATTTACAATGCCACATCAAGGAAAATAATGACAACCACAAATTTGCCTTTCACTGGGATTTAACAAGTGGTTTAATTTCTATGTACATAATAGTGATGTTGGTGGGAAATAGACTCACCCATAATATAAATAATAATAATAATACTAATAATAATGAGGGCTTTGTATATCACCTAATTTTTAGAAGCTCTAAGCATTTTACATCTATATTGATTTGACTACAAAACAAAAACAAACATCATGAAATTATAATTAAAAAAACATGCTGATAATATTTAAGGTAGGAAACAATATTAAGTCTTTAAGTTTGATTTTGCAGTTTAAAAAGTTCAGTATTAAGAGCACTCTTAAACGGATAACAGTGTCTAATGTCATTGGGCAATTCATTCCAGGTTGTTAGGCCCTGGTGTCCAAATGAACGTTGTACATATGACTTCGTTTTCATAGTGGGAATAATGAGTATATGATTACCAGAAGAAGAGTAAAAGTATCTTGCTGGTTTGTACACATTGGGGAGGCCAGATAGGTAATGCTGGACTGGAGTCCATCAGTGAAATATAGCAGTCATTGTATGGTACAGAGCAGTGGGGAGGTTTGCTTTATAGATATGTGTGTTCTGATCATTTTACTTTAACATGGCACAGTGTTAGTACAGAATGTACATTAAGCATTAAACCTACAGACAATGACAGTTGCTAGGGCCTTACTGGTTAGGGTTGGGTTAGAAATAAATCAGTGAAATGACTAAGTTCTGTGTATTTTTTATCACACCAACGATTTTCGTCATTGAAATTGATTTAGGGGGGCATAATAAAACTAGTATTTAGGCAAAAATTGTAAAACCTACAAACTTTATAAAGTATTTAACAGAGAGAGGGACCAACAGGAAGATGGATGCGTACAAAATCTTGAGAAAACCAATCTATTAAAACAAATATTTAAATATATTTTTAAAAATATTAAACAACATATGACTGAAATGGTGTACATTGCAGTGACAAATTTAACCAAATAATATTTCATGCATATGAAGAAAGAGAACTAAGAGCGTGTAGTGGTCCGATGTGTGTGTAAAATAAAATGCCTATTTTGCTTCATTTGAAATAACATCATAAAACAACTTTTACTTCAACATAAAAGATCTCTTTTCAATAAGTCTTTTTATGTCTATCGGCAAGTTTCTTGAAGCAGGAAGTTCAAATTCCCCTGGTAAAATATTGCTGACTGATGTTGACAGTTGTTTACATGATGTCAATGAAACCTTAAATTGCTTTGAACTGTATAATCTAATTGTAATATCAGCAGGCGCAACTTCCATGACTGACCGATTTGAACGATAGTTGCATCAGCAAGGTACAGAACATGTCTCCCAACATCATATCTTCTTCTGTCTGCTCATTCAGCTCGATGTCTGCCTGAGGCTTATTGGGTTGTGTATACCTGAAAAATTTGGATCAGTAAATTTTAAATGAATTTCATTTATTCTAAACTAAAGTAAGCAAGTCTTTTGAATGATTGTTTTGCTGTCACAATAGAAGAAATTAATATTATAAATAATAATGTTCAAAGTTCATTGCAATTTAGTTGGAAAATTAACAATCAGATTCTTTTAAAATATTGGCAGCTGTCACAGAATTAGGCGAAAATTGAATTTATTTTCTTTCTTCAATTACAAACTAATCTCACCATTTTTTTGGTTTCGTCGTACATGCGTTACCTGGGGTGAATAAGTGGTTTTTCTCCAAGGTAAGAGGCGTGTAACGATTTGCATGTGCCTAACTTTGAATTACATGAAATCCGGAACATTAGATTCACAGGGTGCACGGTAATCTTGCCGTGATTTCTGCTCACCTATTTAAGGGTATACAAGCCAGAATATTTATGATCCATATTACGGGACCAAAAGTATCTAATCACAGGATAGATAGCTCGTCTTTCAATCTCCAGCCAAAGGGGTGAGTGTTAAATTTATATTTCGTTTTATTGTGAATTTTATTCAGTTTATCATTTCATATAATGATGCCTTTATTGCAATGCAGATTTTAAACGTGGAATATTTGGAATTACTAGTCATTATTAGACTTTAAATGTAATAGTGTTATCTAAGTTGTAGATTGTTTTGAGACAACTATTATTAGTCTGGTTTTCTTTATTGTAGCTGATAGCATCTCTGATAGCATCTCTGATAACATCTGATAACATCTCTGATAGCATCTCTGATAACGCATCTAATAACATCTCTGGGAACATCTTTGATAACGTCTTGATATCGTAGCTGATTTGTTGCAGAACATCTCTGAATTATAGCTGAATGTGATTGATTGTGCCGGTTAATTGTGCAATCGAATTGAAGTATCTGACTGTCTGTCTGTCGAACTGTCTGTTCGTCTACATCTGTCGTGACGTGTAAATATCCGGAAATGTAGAAGTCCGAGTGTCGGAGCTGTCTAGAGTTGTAAACATCCGGGATGGCATCTTAAAGTATTTGGGACCGTTGGTTCTAGTAGATGCTGTATGCTGTCTGTACGTATAACTGTGGTGGATCCGTGAAGGGCAAACGGCCGATACAAGTATTGGTCAACCCTAGGTCTTCGGGGAAACTGGGCGGCGATTCAACTGTTGGTGAATCGTACGATTATACAGGGTCGGGACACATGTGTGTGTTGCAATTGTAGTACAATTGAATACATTGTTGTATTTACATGGTTACTTCAAATCACAATAGTATTTCAAGGCATTGCATGAATCTCAATAAAAGCAAGCAATTTGATTAAATACATGTATATGTTCGTGCTAGTTGTCGCAGTCCATACGCGCGATAGTATAGTTTGATGTTTTGTATTTATTTATCGCAATTTATACTTGCTTTAATATAACTTTTGTAAAGGTTCCTTGTATCTGTGTATAGTCCAAGAGATTCCTTTGTATGTGTGTTTTATTTTGTATTAATATTTAATTATTTCTTGTATTGTGAATGGTTGTGAGTGTAATTGTGGGTTGAACGCATGAGTTATTGTGTTGTTACTTCATTATTTTTCATTAATAATTTATTTCATAAATTTATATTTTCTTTCACACATTGTGTTTGTGTTGTTCATTTAATCCACCATCCACTCGGTAACAATAATGTTACAGCAGCAAACATTGAAAAATGAGTAAAAACAAAACAACTATGACCTTTTGTGCATACTTGTTTACTGAACAAACATAGATATTACCAATGTGATCTTAATATAGAAGCTATGAACCAAACTGCAGCAAAAATCATATTTGTGAACGATATAGAAACATAGCTCATTCAATTTTCCATCTCAAATAGTTCCGGAGCATTAAAACTCACCTGCTTAACCTGGGCTCTCTTTTTATAATTCAGATAAAATTTTTCTCCTCTGACATTGTGGAATAACTCTCAACTTCTTGCTAGGTCTGAAGCAGATGGAGTAGACATACTGGTACTTCACTGTTTTGGAAAGGGTTTTCAAAGAACTCTTTCCACTCCACCTCATCTAACTCTGACACCACTTCCAGCTTAAAGTCTTTTTCCATTGATCTGAAGTAAATATATTTACTTAAAGTTAATTTGAAATTAATAATCAACAGGATAAGAATGTGTATTTGTTATATAGCATTCTGCGTTCAGAAATTTGTCTTTAAAGCCAAATCTAATCACACCACAAAAGTGTCAGAATTTACAAGTTGCTGCAAAAGAAATTAAGATCTACAATTTTTACATGGCTTACTTAAAAGAACAAACTTTCAAAATATTTTCCATTTGTCATCTTTTAATAGAAAGTTAGTTTTCAGGACAAACAATCCTAACCTTTTTACTTCCAAACATTCATCTCCAGGTTATATCAGTGGAAATTTCCTTGAACTCGATTGTAACATGTCTAATTTGGTTAGCGAAAATCCCGAATATAAAAACACACACTGATATATAAAATTGCATTTACTGTTTCTTGCAGAGGCAGCATCAATATTTGATAGAAGAAAACTACTATTTTTAAAGTGCCGAAATAATTTATGCCGCTATAATTTCTCTGACAATATGATGATTGATATATTAGATTATGCTCTCCTTCAGATAATAATCTCACTATTTCTATGCAACACCTTGGTAATAGCTATTCCACACAGTTTATATTTGTATATTGTTTCAATTGTGTTGATACTTTTCTTCAGTCTGCATTTTAATGTTATGTAAAGTTAAATATGGGCTTGGTTTGGTTACTTTTTGACACATAAACACAAGTATGTTATTTATTGCCAAGGCAACTGAAGCAAAGTGTCCTGCTTAAGGACAGACCACAGTAGCTGTCACAGTGTAGTTCAATGGTACGATTAAAAAATTTCACCCATGCAAAGCTGACTTGGTAGATACTTATCATAATACTAATACCAAAATATGTGATATTCGCACAGATGGGATTATAGTTAAAAATGGAAATGAGATAAACCTGGAGAAAAAAATATGGTTATGTTTTGAACTGCTGCTGAGTTTTAACGTTTATGCATCCTTTGAGCAGAAATTTTGTCACTAGCAGCACAAACAATGGCAGCTATGTCAAAGCTAAGACCCATCTAGAGAGACAAGAATATCTGTCTGAAAATTAAAATCAGACTATTGAGATCTCTAGTCATCTAAATCTTTCTGTATTCATGTGAGGCCTGGACCCTGACAGCAGAATTACAACAAAGAATTCAGGCACCTGAAATGAGATGCTACAGAACCATCCTTGGCATCTCTTACATGGACCACATCACAAATGAAAAAGTACGCGACACCATCAGGCACAAAGTAGGCCATTATGAAGACCTCCTCACCATTGTCAAAAAAAAAGGGAAAGCTAAAATGGTATGGTCATGTCACTAGAGCCAACAGTCTATCCACAACAGTACTGCAGGGTAGTGTACAAGGTGGTAGAATAAGAGGTAGACAGGGAAAAAAGTGGAGTGACAACATATAAGAATGGACCAATAAAAGTTTTGCACAGACACAGACATTGGCACATGATCGAGTCAAGAAGATCAGTTTGACAAAATAAATATGTGTCACAGACGAACAAAGAAATACTATTCAACAGACAGGTAGATCACGTAAAAATGATGCTAATATCGTAGTAATATATACCATATTTTAAACAGCTTCCTACACTATATAAAGTACTTATGTTTTCAAATATACAAGGTATGTTTATATTCCATACATGATGCAAGATTGACACATATTCTCCAACACAAAAATGCATGTTTTATGACAAAACTATAACAATGTAGTCTTGCTGATGATATAAAGACAAATCATTAAATTCTTAAATAAATGTAACTGTATAATTATAATCATACCAAAATAATTATTTTCGTATTTTATTGAAACTCGATAATTGTGCTGTTTTATAAATCATGCCACATTACACTTAGGTTTTTTTTAAAAACAAGATTGTCTTGTAAAGGGACCAATTGTTACCAAAACAAAATTGAGGTGTATAATCATATAAAACCACATTTTTAATGTTGTTCATTCAACAAAATTCAAGTTGGACCAATACATACAGCTTTTTTTCCAAATACATATAATGTTTGACATCCACAGCCATATACAAAATTAAAATACATGTGCGCAGCACATACATTGTTTTATTGTGAAGCATTATTAATAAACATTGTAAAATGAGTGTGATGTTATTCATTCTACTAAGAGAAAATAGAAAAGAATATAGTTTCTGAAGCAGAAAACTATTTAGAATAAAATAAAACTTTTAGATTTCTGTCAGTTATTTTTGTAATTGTATATTTGCTTTTTAACAGTACACATTATGCTGTGGAACTATTAAATGCAACCATATTTGAAAATTCACAAAATAAGATACTTTTCAGCACTTCAAATTTCACTAATTAAAAAGATAGGATTATTAATTGGTTTTAGCATAAATTTATTAAAAGTGGGCGGGGAACAAACAAGAACATCAAATTCATGCAGTAATGCTACCCAGCCACCATCTACCTATGATGGTCTGGTTGGTGCTGATGGGGTTTGATGTAAGCACAATTACAGTAATTTTGCTTGTTCCTAAAATAGAACATGACTTTAATTTAATTTATTTCCAAGTTTATGAAATGCCATCTGTTGGCATCTACCATTTTAAATGTTGCAGTACTATTATAGAAAACAGCTACAATGCTAACATTTGCAATGCATGAATATTTAGCTGATTGTCATTGGCTAATGAGAACACAAATATAGATATCACTTAAAATATATAGCATATCCTCTCCGAAACAGAAAGATCATGAATTCTGATTAACTAAATGAGAAATACTTGTTGTTATTGTGTGTTTAATTGTGATTTACCTCACAGTGTTGTCCAACTGAATATACAGGACAGGAGGCAGTCTTTGATATTTTGCTTCATTCATCAGTATGTTCAAAAGTTTTGTCAGGACATGTTGGTATTGTGAGGGTATTAATTATAAATTTTATTTAATGCATTCTGTAAAGACATTTATGTTCATGCTTTGTGTTTTGGATGTCTTACAATGTTGTGTCATCTGTATAGAGATCTGTAGATGATATTGAGTCTCTTAGTAAAAGTGGTAGGTCGTTAATAAATGCAATAAATAGTAATGGACCTAGAATTGAGCCTTGTGGTACTTCATATCTAATTGTTTCAGGTTCAGACAGAACGCTATTTATATAGACATGTTGTGTTCTCTCACTTAGGTATGAAGTAAACCATCTAACTGTTTTTTCATTGCATTGGTAGATTTTCAGTTTATTCAAAAGGATTTAATGATACAACATGTCAAACGCTTTCCTGAAATCTATAAATACAGATCCTATTTTTTACCTTGGTCAAGTACTTGAAGCCATTTATCAGTGAGGGAGATCAAGGCAGTTTCAAATGAATGTTTCTGTCTAACGCCTGATTGATTAGGGTGTAACAGCAAGTGTTTGGTTAAATATGACATGAACGAGTAATGGACATTTTTTTCAATCAATTTGACAAGTTTGGTAGTATTGAGATTGGTCTGTAGTTATCAGCATCATTCTTAGATCCAGATTTGTGAATAGGAGATACTTTTGCAGTCTTCCATATTTTGGGGACAGATGAGGTTGCATGGGCTTGACATTTAAATGTTTTGTTGATGGAATTCAGTGATTTGATGATAGGGGAATTTAAATTTTTTGGGTGTCTTGTCTTTCAGTAGAAGCAAATCAAGTCTGATTGATTTTAGATTATTTAAGAAATACTATATGATTAAATGATTATGGGTACTAGGTATTTATCAATGCATAAATTGTACCTATTCATTCATAAAGGTAAGAGAAAGTCTGGACTTAATGAATGTTCAGTTTGTGAGTGATTAGGTTAGATATAAATTTAAAATCAATTAGTCTTAATTCGTCTATACTGAAAGATAGGGCTGTCAAAAACCGCGGAAATCTTACCCGGGTACCCGTTTCGCCGTTTAACGGATACCCAGGTACTCGTTAGAACATGAAAGACATGTACAAGTGTATTGCATACACACATATCTGAGCAACAATTTTTCCCACACAAAATTACGCATTACGCGTGAACGCATATGTTTTACGCTTTTTCGGTATATTCACCTTCCAAAAATCTCATTTATATTAACATTCCATTAATCACACAGACCATATTTTAGAAAAGACCGCATTACATAACTACGATATACGAATACGCTTGTACGTTGACCTGTACTTTCCTACAGTAACATATTCTGTTTATTGGAATCCTTGTTCTACTTTCTGCTCGAATTTCATTTATAGCATATGTATAGCTTAAATACAGCAGTTTGTTGGTTTAGGGTTTAACGCCATTTTTAAGCACACAATGGCTATACATGGCGGCCAGTATTATTGGTGGAGGAAGAACCCGGGAAAACCACCTGAAAGAACCACGACCAACGAGGAGCTACTGGCAAGCTTTCTCACATAAGTACATTAGTCTAATCTTAGACTCAAACACTCGGACACAGAGGTGAGACGGCAGTGACCCATAACGGAGAGCACTTTAAACCACTCGGTCACTCTGGGCCCCAAATACAGTAGTATATAATGTTTTGAATATAATTGAGAAATAATCACAAATTTAAAGCAATTTAACTCCTACAAGAAAAACTGATGATTCCAATAATACATTATTTTAGAAAGATGTCCATCAAAAGAAAAAACTGACCCTAACGTAGAGACTGTCAATCATGAAAAGACCATTAGACTCCTTTCAAAGATTACTATAAATTTCTTCTGATGTAAGTAGTCTCTCAGTAGTTGAATCATCCACTACTATCTGCACTTAACATTCAGCATAATAAATAAGACAGAAGGAAATAAAATAAAGAAAACATTGCGTAACACATGTCATCTATTTATATAACAGTAAACATTTACATCTTGAAGAGATTCTGCAAATAAACATTTATATCTCACACGGTTCTTGCACACAGATCAAACATATTGGTGTATTACACTTTAATGTTTATTTAATTTTTTTAAACACGAAAATGTACAGCAACAGACATTATTCAAATGGATTTAAACTGTATTGAGTTAAATATAAACTATCCTAAAGCAATGACAGACTCGAATATGTTTTGGACTAAATATTGTTGGCTTAAAATATGAAAAGGGGTTTGAAAACAAGATATAATTAATTAAAGTTAAACCGAACATGCAAGATTCAATTTTAATATTGTGCAAATAAGCAATAGGCTCACAACTGAACACATACAACCTCGCATCTTACCTCGGTTTTACATGGTATTGTATCTGGTTGGTCCAATGCAACATGTTTCACTGCTGTTTTTGATGGCATGCCTGATGTGATACCTGGTGGTCTATCCTTCTTTGTTGCATCTCTAGCACTGCCTCCACATACAACCTCGCATCTTACCTCGGTTTTACATGGTACTGTATCTGGTTGTTCCAATGCAACATGTTTCACTGCTGTTTTTGATGGCATGCCTGATGTGATACCTGGTGGTCTATCATTCTTTGTTGCATCTCTAGCACTGCCTCCCTTTATAGCAACAATTCTGATGGAGTCGTACTTTTCCTCACCGACAACATTTTTTTGTTAAGCAAGGATGCAAAACAGCATCTGAAGGAAAAATCGTTACTCAAGAAAACATTTAGAGGTTATCAGATGGTATCAACAATGAACATTATTGTCCATAAACTGATACTTGCAAAATTTAGGACGTTTTATATGGACTAATGTTTCCAATGTGTGAAGTGTTTCAAATGTCCCACATGTGGACAGATAGTGAGAAGGACATTGTCTGCTAAGTTGATTGCATCGGGTTACAGTGACATCCAATCGGAATTGAAACAGAGGGTTGATTACAACGTAAATCCAAATCATAACTTAGTAAATGTTGTCCATCAAACAGAACTTGAAATCTCAAAGCCATAACTGTTCTATGAAGACAATTGTTGCCCATCAAAACAGATTTCTGAATACATCAGCACAATAAGAAGACAGATAGTGTCCTCATAACAGGTGAAGTTAATTTGTGAATATTGGACTCTTCTATTATGACAACTTCTGTGCCAAAATACAACAAACAAATTGTTTCCACAAAACAGATGACTAAAATGAAATTTGTAACAAATATTACTCCAGCAGTCATTAAAGATCTGTCTCACTTGTGACACATATTTTTTCTTCACTTCATCAAACGCTGGTGATAAGTTTGTCTGTGAATCTAAAAAATGAAACTGAAGCCTGAATCACATATTTAAACAAACAAATAGTCATTTAAGAGTTGAAATCTTAAAAGCCTTCATAAGATTTGGCAAACAAAATATCGTAAACAATAAATAGACATGGATCTTTAATATAATGTGTTAAGAAATTTTGTAATTGGCAGAAAAACGTATGATACAAATACAAAATATACTAGCTAAATACCTGTTGTATTTGTTAATTTCTTTATATAGCAGTCCTAATTAATTTGGCTCAGATGTGAATGTGTAATTCACTGTAATCTATGCTAATTTCTGGCAATTACATGAACAAACAAGCTTTCAAATAAAGAGTATTTATTTCCATTTTTAACCTTGTAGCCTTTGAAAAAACATCTGAACCAGTCAAAAAATAGTGGACATCATCTTTAGCAAACAAATATAAATAAGCAAGCAAGTAAATAAATCAGCTATATATTGATATATTTAACTAACTAACACATGTATTGCATGTAATGTATTCTTGCCAAAAGGAAGCAATGCAATGTAAAACTTGGCAAAGAAAACAAATATTTTCTGCCACTGAAAAATTGGTCATAAAAATGATATAAAACTGATGATGTGTACAAACCCATCATGCTGTTTACAAACTGATCTTTCCATTCAACATTATGAAAAAAACTGGTAGACCCTCATGTTCCCAAGTACAACAACATGTCTAGTACTGTCAGTAAAAAGACTAACAATATTTACACCCATGTCATTAAAAGCTTCACACTGATAATAGATGATAACAAGAGTCGCTTAAAAAAGATGCTTTCCTGGGCAAATAGAATCTTCAGGAATTCAAGATAAAAACATTTCTTTCTATTAACTATGAAGTCTTGAAACTATCTCTTGTGTTAATATTATTCATTGCTAAGATTATCAAATTAGCTGATGTGAACACTTTAAATTTTAGATTGAATTATCAAATTAGCTGATGTGAACACTTTAAATTTCAGATTGACATCATTTCCATTTAGACAAAGCATACGTCATTAAAGTCTTTGGTGAAAAGCCACCATTTCACTACTAACAGTAATTAATGGGGAATGAGGACAACACTGTTTTCACGACAGCCATCATGCCAGACATATAGGATGTACCATTGGCAAGATCTGCATTTTCAGGATTATCTAGTTAGCAAAAGAGGTCTTATGGTGAAATCCCCATATTGATATAGCCATCCATCTGGTGGACAGATTGAGAACTAGTTTGTATCATTATCATTAGTACCAACTAGATACATTACCAACCATTAATATGAAAACCTTCCATGTTCAAATTACTTTCTATTTACAAGTAGTAATGACGAGATTTCATGGTAGCAATATTGAACTTGACAACAGCACAATTTTAACTTCAGACCAATAAGACATTATACAAAATCTTTGGTGAAACCACAATGTTGATATGACTAGATATATAAGCTCTTTTGGTCTCTGACATGACCAGTAGAGATAAAAACAAAGTAAGAGCACAGACAAGTTAAAGAAAGAAAGAAATGGAGAAGACAAACAAATGGGAGAGAATGTATTAGCATGCAAACTCTGCCAGTAAAATGGCAAAGAAAGATTTACAAAATAATGACATCTTCAGAATCAAAATCAAAATGCAAACCAATGAGTAAAATGTATTTTAACAAATCAGTTCACAATGAAATTTAGTCTAATAAATCAATGAAATTAGCTTGTTAAAACTGAATTTATTAAAAATAGAAATGAAGGAATCGAAAATGTACATTATTATCTGAAACACTTTAGTAGTAAATTTAATAAATCAATATTTGTTAGGTACATGTTCTCTTTCTTCAGGTTGAAGAATTCACAGGATCTGCAAGATGACCTCATACATGGCTTCATGCTAACTGAACAGAGATAACTTCATACTGAATCAAGAAACATGACTTACGGACTGACTGATCAGTTTTCGGTGGTACCTTATAAATTTTGGGGTGTCCACAGATGCTGATAAATTTTGCCTCCTTTTCTCACCAGTTTCCTGATATTTTGCCATTTATGATGCAGGCAGATGATTCCAATAATTTGCCCACTGAAAAATGTCGGTCCGGAGGATGATGGGTCTTTAAATAATATAAAAGTATTCAGATACTGTCATAAACAAAACTACCCACAAAAAAATTCAAAAGTGATATAGTCAGTTTACGATAGTAATACACCGAATTCACTTTACCATGTAGTTATTAGTTTGTATTAAGAATGACACTGTCATTATTTTTAAACACTATTAGCATACAGTTACAAACATATGTGAATATAATTTAAAGGTGCATTTTTTAAAAAAAATCTCAGAGTATACTGCAAAGAGATTAATGAGTCTCATTGTACATGTACATACACAAGGCTAGAGAAGAATATAAGGAATAATACCTGAATAATAAATTACTAACAGAACATGCCAAAAGAAACAAGCGGTACTTCCACACATTCACTATCAAAACAAGACAAAAAGCAAAATGATCAAAAAGAGTTTAAAATTAAATTTGTACTAAACAAACTGCCAATAACACCACTACCAGAGTGTGACTCAACCCAATTTTTTTTACCCCTCTGACATCTTAAAATTATAAACATACACACACACACACACACACATACACACACACACATACATACATGTTATTGTTGTTGAAGGATTTAATGCCATTTTTCAGCCCACGATAGACCATACATGGTGGCCAGTATTATTGGTGGAGGAAGAACCCAGGAAATTCTCTGGAGAGAGCCACCGACCCACGAGAAACTACTGGCAAGCTTTATCACATAACTACATTAGCCGAATCTTAGACCCGAACCCACGCATCCAGAGGTGAGATGGCAGTGATCCATAATGGAGAGTGCTTTAGACCATTCGGGGCTCCTCATACATACATACGTTCATCTTAATGAAACATCACCAAAGATGATCACTATCTCACCACCAGTGTACAAATAAGTTTACAGGATTATACATTGTAACATTACCAAGTGGAAACATGGTAAGGTATCACAGAAAATCTCAGTGTATGCAAAATAACTAAGCAAATGATGACAACTGAAATCACTATTGTAATAACCTGCCTTTAGGTGGTGAGGTGTGGATGTTTGTTACGAAATGCCCGATATGGCATGGATGATACACTATACTCCTCTAAGCTATATTTTAAGCATTAATTTTGTCATATAATGTGTTTGTCGACGTTCTGTATTTCATGAATTATTATTTTTAAGCTCGTTACGCAATATCCGTTATGGCGTAGAGGGTACACCATACTCCTCAACGTGAATTGTCCTATACAGCGAGTTGCACGTGCCGCGCGGATAATTCACGCGAATTACTTTTTTACAAGTACGGCCGACTAATATATAAGTACAGTGCAGGGTCTTTTTAAGACACAGTGGACATTAGAGCAGACCTCTAAACGTTACATTTGTCGGATTTTAGAGCCAAAGAGTTGGGTGAGTTAAATACATTCCCTTTTGGTTTATTGTTTCAGTTCAATATTCAGTTTCGGAATAGCACGTTCGTTTTATGTATTGTGTAAATTCATTTTTTATTATTTGGAAAATTGTCGATTTTTATATTTAGCTCGCCGGTCGTGTGAATAGATGAGTATTCAAGACCAATGTTGACCGGTGGAATGGAGACGGACAATGAACTACTGTCACACCGGAGGGAAGTGAAATGTTAACACTTGCAGTTTTGTTTTGTTGACTACTTTTATGTAAAACACGAATAGCGTGTTTCTAGTCAATAGAACTCTCCGTTTGTTTTTTGACTATTTATGTAAAACACGAATAGCGTGTTTAGTCAATTGGATAGGATTGTTTGGTTTTTATTGATTATATTTTGTGTGTGTGACACAAATACTATCATTATAGTCATAGTCAATTAAACCTTATGGTTTGAATTACTGACTATGTTGTGTGGGGTACGAATATCGTATCAATAGTTAATATCATGCTACGTTTGTAGATATATAATATAGTAGTGTATGACTATAGATAGAAATACAGTAGTGTATGACTATAGATAGAAATACAGTAGTGTATGACTATGGATATATAACACAGTAGTGTATGACTATAGATAGATAATACAGTAGTGTATGACTATAGATATATAATACAGTAGTGTATGACTATGGATATAATACAGTAGTGTATGATTCACATATATATATATATATATATATATATTATATAGTACTATAGTGTATGATTACCGTCGGGTAGTAGATTCATTTGTGTGTGTATTGTGTGCTCATTATATTTATATACCTATCATGATGATTTGTTTTTATAATATAAGTTTTATTTGAACAAACGTGTTTGTTATTTCTTCAAAACCCAACCTAATCTCAAAGGGTCGGCTCGACTACGTTACAATTTTGGTGGCAGCGGTGGGATTGTACTTTCTATCCGAGCAAACTTTTGGATTGTTAGTTTGAGCTTTCATATCCAACAAGTATCGGGGAAAGCCTTTGAGACAGGAGTGTTTTGAGAAATAGTATTTTACATTTCATTGTAAACGAAACTGAATTTGGTCTTCCCTTAGATCATGTTAATTTAGTGACGCTCGTTTGAAGCGAACGTTTATCTAAACTCATGTCGTCCACTAGAGAATTGTTAGAGCTTGGTAAGCAATTGGGTTATGAGGGGGAAGCTTTACAGCAGTTTATCAAGGACGAACAAAATAGAGAACGAGATCGACGCGCCGAAGAAAGACAGGCAGAACGCAAAAAACTAGAATTAAACGCACGCCTCGAAAAGGAAAAACAGGAGGCAGAACGCGAAAAACTACAATTAAACGCACGCCTCGAAAAGGAAAGACAGGAGGCAGAACGCGAAAAACTAGAATTAAACGCACGCATCGAGCGAGAGGCAGAACGCGAAAAACTAGAATTCAACGCACGCATCGAAAAGGAAAGAATACAGGAAGAACGCGAAAAACTAGAATTAAACGCACGCATTGAAAAGGAAAGGTTTCAACGTGAACAGGAAGCAGAGCGCGAGAAATTAGAAGTTAGTGCGCGGATCGAAAGGGAAAAGCTGGAGTTAGAAAGGTCTAGACTAGAGAACGATAGGGTATTTCAATCGAGTAAATTCAAAAAACCACAACTCCCAGCATTTGAAGAATATAAAGATGACTTAGATAGTTACCTGTTGAGATTTGAAAGATATGCTACTGCGCAAAATCTCCGAAAAGAAGATTGGGCATTACACCTTAGCACTTTATTGAAAGGTAGGGCTTTAGAAGTGTACTCAAGGATACCAAGTGCAGAGGCATCTAATTACGATTTGTTAAAGGATGCATTACTGAAAAGGTTTGAACTTACTGAAAAGGGTTTCAGGGAAAAATTCCGATCTAGTAAGCCAGAAAAGGGAGAAAACTTTGATCAATTTGTATACCGGATATCTAATTACCTATTCCGTTGGTTAGCTTGCGGGGGAGTCGCAAAAACTTACGAAGCGGTGTGTGATTTTCTTGTCAGAGATCAATTGCTTGCAGTATGTAGTAAGGAACTATTCCAATATTTAAAAGAGAAAACCATTAATAAGTCAAGCTAGATGGCAAAACAAGCAGATATATTCGCTGATGCGCATGGAGGGGTTATGAACGTGATAGTCCGGGACACGAGGGATCCTAAGGAAGGTAAGCAGGTCAATTCGGATAAAACTAATTTTGGGAGGGGTTTACCTCAAAACCAAAAGGGTGAGTTAGTTAGGTTAGATCAGAGGGGACCTAGAAGTCAAGATAGACAGAGAAAACAATGTTTCAGTTGCGGGGAGTGGGGTCATATGTCTAGCGCATGTCCAAAGCGTAAAAAGGATTTACCAAAGGCTGTAGGGGTATCGTATATGGTAGGCTCTTCAGCTTGTGTAGAAAGCAATAAGAGTGGCTCCAATCAAAATGCATCAAACGTATCAATACAGTGTGAGGGATTAGTGAATGGGGTTAGGGCCTCAGTACTTAGAGACACGGGGTGTAATACAGTGGTTGTTAAGCAAAGTTTGGTAAGGCCGGATCAATACCTTGGGGAAACGGTATCTGTCAGATTGATGGATAGTACCGCAGTACAAGTGCCGACTGCATGCGTTCATATCGAAACACCTTATTTGACAGGCACAGTGACAGCATGTTGTGTAAAGCAACCTCTTTATGATCTGATTGTAGGTAATATAGAAGGGGTAGCGAATTTTGTTGTGCCAGGCAAAGCAGTGGCAGATGTTCCAACTTCCATGGCTGCTGAAACTAGGTCACATATATCTAAGAGTAAGAAGCCTTTGTCAATATTAAAAGTACCAGATGCCATACCGATGATAGATAAAAGGACACTAATTAAACAGCAAAATGAAGACGAGTCGTTGTCAATAATCAGAAATAAAGCCGCGTCAGGGGAAGTCATGAAATGTAAAGGTGGGGGTAGCTACAGGTTCAAATATCTCAATAATGTCTTGCATAGGGAGCATACTACTCGTGAAGGTCGACGGTTTACACAGGTAGTAGTGCCTCGGAACTATAGACCGCATGTGTTGAAGTTAGCACACGAGTCGACGATGGGGGGTCACCTGGGTTCTACAAAAACTAAAGACCGTGTATGTGCAGAATTTCATTGGCCAGGGGCTCACGGGGACGTAACTAGGTATTGCAGATCGTGCGACATTTGTCAGAAAACACAGTACAAAGGGAAAGTAAAACGCGTACCCATCGGTAAAATGCCTTTAATCGAAACTCCGTTCAAACGCGTGGCGATAGATATTGTTGGTCCATTATCACCTCTTAAAGACCGCAAGAATAGGTACATCTTGACTATGGTTGATTATGCAACCAGGTATCCGGAAGCTGTCGCTCTACCATCCATCGAAACTGTGCGAGTAGCCGAAGCCCTAGTAGAAATGTTCAGTAGATTAGGGATTCCGGAAGAGATTCTGACAGACTGTGGGTCACAGTTCACATCAGAACTCATGGCAGAAGTTAGTAGGCTTCTATCAATCAAACAACTATGGACAACTCCATATCACCCAATGTGCAACGGGCTGGTTGAGAAGTTCAATGGAACACTCAAACAAATGTTGCGACGGATGTGTGCAGAGCGTCCGAACGATTGGGATAGATATCTCCATGCAGTATTATTTGCATATCGAGAGGTTCCTCAGGAGAGTCTAGGGTTTTCACCATTTGAACTTTTATACGGAAGAACGGTGCGAGGGCCAATGAAAATTTTGAGACAATTATGGTCAGATGGCGAAACAGATGACGAAATTCGAACGACATACCAGTACGTATGTGATTTGAAGGACAAGTTGAGAGAGACTTGTGCAATAGCCCATGAAACGTTAAGGCAAGCTAGCAGTCGTGCAGCTCGCTACTATAATTCAAAAGCGCGTGATCGAAAATTTAAAAAGGGTGACAGAGTTTTGGTTCTCCTGCCAACCGAGAGAAACAAATGTTACAGTGGAAAGGTCCATTTACCATCATAGATGAAAAGGGAGGCATGGATTATACCATCGATGTAGGTGGAAAGTCCCGTATGTTTCATGCTAATTTATTGAAACGCTACTACGATCGGACAAATGCAAAGCCAGACCAAGGAATTTTACACGTAGTTGGGAGGGTAAACGAGTTGAGACCCGACCCCAAGAAAATTGCAGCAATCAGGGATTCATTGCCACCCACGTCAAAGAAGCAAGTTAGGTCATTTATCGGGCTGGCAGGGTATTATCGAAAATTCATCCCTAACTTTGCAGCCATAGCCTGTCCTTTAACGGATCTAACCAAAAATGGTCAGCCAAATAAAGTTCAATGGGGAGATAATCAAGACAGGGCTTTTAACACTTTAAAAAAAATTGCTAACAGAAGCCCCCGTACTTAAGTTGCCCGAACGGAACAAAACATTCATTTTGAAAACCGATGCTTCAGAGTTGGGACTAGGGGCGGTTTTATTACAGGAACAAGATGGAATCAAGCTCCCGGTCGCCTAGGCCAGCAGGAAATTACTTCCAAGAGAAAAGAATTTCTCGGTAATAGAGAACGAGTGTTTAGCAGTAGTGTGGGGAATAGGTAAATTCCAAACCTACCTCCAGGGCCGAGAATTCAATCTGGAAACAGATCATCAGCCTCTACTTTACCTCAATAAGGCAAAGATTAATAATTCACGGTTGATGCGATGGGCCTTGTTGTTACAACCTTACAGATTCCGAATCGAGGCAATCAAAGGTACGGAAAATGTAGGTGCGGATATCTCAGTAGACATTGATTATCTGGTTACCCATATCGTGTAATTTCGTGGTTTTTAAAGTAAATATACTTTTTTTTAGGGGGGAGGTGTGTTACGAAATGCCCGATATGGCATGGATGATACACTATACTCCTCTAAGCTATATTTTAAGCATTAATTTTGTCATATAATGTGTTTGTCGACGTTCTGTATTTCATGAATTATTATTTTTAAGCTTGTTACGCAATATCCGTTATGGCGTAGAGGGTACACCATACTCCTCAACGTGAATTGTTCTATACAGCGAGTTGCACGTGCCGCGCGGATAATTCACGCGAATTACTTTTTTACAAGTACGGCCGACTAATATATAAGTACAGTGCAGGGTCTTTTTAAGACACAGTGGACATTAGAGCAGACCTCTAAACGTTACATTTGTCGGATTTTAGAGCCAAAGAGTTGGGTGAGTTAAATACATTCCCTTTTGGTTTATTGTTTCAGTTCAATATTCAGTTTCGGAATAGCACGTTCGTTTTATGTATTGTGTAAATTCATTTTTTATTATTTGGAAAATTGTCGATTTTTATATTCAGCTCGCCGGTCGTGTGAATAGATGAGTATTCAAGACCAATGTTGACCAGTGGAATGGAGACGGACAATGAACTACTGTCACACCGGAGGGAAGTGAAATGTTAACACTTGCAGTTTTGTTTTGTTGACTACTTTTATGTAAAACACGAATAGCGTGTTTCTAGTCAATAGAACTCTCCGTTTGCTTTTTGACTATTTATGTAAAACACGAATAGCGTGTTTAGTCAATTGGATAGGATTGTTTGGTTTTTATTGATTATATTTTGTGTGTGTGACACAAATACTATCATTATAGTCATAGTCAATTAAACCTTATGGTTTGAATTACTGACTATGTTGTGTGGGGTACGAATATCGTATCAATAGTTAATATCATGCTACGTTTGTAGATATATAATATAGTAGTGTATGACTATAGATAGAAATACAGTAGTGTATGACTATGGATATATAACACAGAAGTGTATGACTATAGATAGATAATACAGTAGTGTATGACTATAGATAGATAATACAGTAGTGTATGACTATAAATATATAATACAGTAGTGTATGACTATGGATATAATACAGTAGTGTATGATTCACATATATATATATAATACAGTAGTGTATGACTATGGATATAATACAGTAGTGTATGATTCACATATATATATATATATATATATATATATATATATATATATATATTATATAGTACTATAGTGTATGACTACCGTCGGGTAGTAGATTCATTTGTGTGTGTATTGTGTGCTCATTATATATATATACCTATCATGATGATTTGTTTTTATAATATAAGTTTTATTTGAACAAACGTGTTTGTTATTTCTTCAAAACCCAACCTAATCTCAAAGGGTCGGCTCGACTACGTTACAATGTTTGTATAGGGTAAACACCATTTATACCAGCCGTCCAATTCGGTCTCGATTTGTTTTGTGTGGTTCTTGTTAAAATTAGTGTATTACCAGTGAATTGCTCAAATGAGTTGACATTAATATTTTCTAGGATTCTGTTTTAGTTAATTCGTCAATTAATAGTTAGTTCATATAGTCTACATGTTTTGAGTTAACGAAAATAGGGAGTATCATACCCCTATGGTTGTTCCATAGGGGTATCTTGTAGTCCAGCTTAGAACACCAGATTGACAGCAGCAGGATTTGGCCCAGGTTTATGTTTTTATATCCTCATACAACTTCTACTCTGGTAACTTAAAACAGCAGTTTTTACACATCATAGTCTGCTTCCAAGCAAGTTCCCATTTTCTTTCATTATTACATACTGTGTAGGACTGTCAGGGGGCATAACCGTTTCTGGCTTCCCGTTTTATGCGGCCGATTCGGTTCCAGAACAGTGGTCTGCTTTTACGGCATATATATTTAGAGATAAATTTTGAATTTTTGAACATAAAATCATTGGAATCCAACAAAATAAATATCCGAATATATGTTTATAATACTAAGCGGCTTGTGGAAGTAAAGTTAGTATTTTCGCGAAGCGTTGAAAATGTTTAAAGTTTTATTTTCATAAATTAAGAGGAGGTAATAATCATAAACATAGTAGGTCTTAAGCTGCCAACAATTTTTTGAATATATCCATGCATATATCATATTTCTGAGTAAACTCCATTTACTGTATGAAGGCTCAATTCGGGAGTCCTATCAGGTCATTTCAGCCACAGGGGCGGTCATTTCATATATTTATTTTTGATTTCATTCATGTAAGCAAAATAGTGTTTGTGTTTCTCCTATTGAAATATATGTATTTAATTTATTAAAATGATCGGTGTCATGGTATGATTATACCTTTATGAATTTAGTCCTAGAAATCTCTATTCAATAATTGAAAATATGGACATGCATATATTTCTCTGTACTGAATGTTCTACCAAGTGACAGTCAGTAGAAATCATATGTTAATCTAAAATATCTCCAAACATTACTTCACTGTGAAGTTGTTGTGAAAGGTTCACTGGCACTTTTTGAGAGGTTGCACTGTAAACAGAGCAGCACGTAAACAGAACAGATTTCACTTCCAGATCATCACCAAGGCCTTATTAATCAAAGTGCTCTGTCGCCGAAATTCACTTAGACAATCACTCTCTGAGCTCATATTCTTGAGAATATACATTTACCTTTAAATCCCTACCAAACATATATAAATACAACTCGATTATCACCAAAATGAGAGGAAAAATGTTATAAAATGGGCACTGAGCTGGCAATACTAATTGTGATGCGAGTCCAAATGTTGGTGATAGGAAAAGACCCCCTTTTTATGGCCCTTTTACAGATATTTTTCATTTCTGAAGTTTAGTATTTATTAAGCATGGCTATATTCTGCTGAAATAATTTATACAAACATGAAACAGTTGTTATGAAGGTCCATCAATTGTGTTAGATTTCATTAGGGCATAACCGACTTCTTTTCCGGAAATCAGTTTCCACCGGATAGTATGAACTTCCGATTAATCGGAGTCGGACAAGGCAGGAACGACCGATTCGGATAATAAAACTAATGAAGTTGAATTTCTATAGCACCGTGTCTAACACTGCGTGTCATTGATAGTGCGTTAATAAAGTTAAATAAGAAGTCAGAAAAGTCCAATATGGTAAATAAATACTGAGGGCGCCATAACACGTGGATTTCAGTTTGCGAGTTTTATTTGTAAAATCGTAAGTTTTTATAATTATTATGTATAACAATGTGATCATAGAAAAAACGTTTATAATATTTCAGTGCATTTTACAAAAATAAAAAAAATTCATGGATTCTTTGTGGCTTTGAACTTCGTTGCATTTTGCTATAGTCCTGCCATATTCTTCCCCTTGTGACGTCGGTGTGATGTGCAAAACGTGTGTAACACGGTTTAAAAAGTTAATGTGAAAAACGTTTTAAGTTAGCATTTCCGATTAATTGATTCGTATAAGGAATCGGAAAAATTTCATGCCCAAAATCCGGAATCGGAAATCAGTAGAAAAATGCTAATCGGTTATGCCCTAGATTTCATAAAATAAATATGGGGTTGGGAAAAGGGTATGCATATTCCTCAGCTTTCTGGCCATACATATGACTTCGTATAGCTTTCATTGTTTGTCGTAATTGAACTAAAGCATTGAATATCTTTTCATTCACTATCAAGAGTTGTAGACTTTGTTAATTTTCATGAGATTAAAGTGGAACCAAGTTTTTCTGAAAATTGACAAAAATGCATTTTAAGAATTGCCTACCTTTCATTCATTTCATGTCCTGAAATCATGCCAATCGGCATCACAGAGACAGTTTATACTTAATTTGTATCATTCATAGATGCATCTCCATTAAAAATTAGCTTGATTTTCTTGCAAAAACTGGTATTTCAATTTTCATGTCCTATATCCATCATTAGCAATTTTGAACTCTGGCCTGTCGCATAGGTTGAATTGATTACCACAGCAATGAATTATATCATTCCACATTTCAACATTTTTTTTCATGCATGTGATACGTGTTCCATCGTGCTCACTTAATCCTATCTTTTTCAGGTCCAGTTTTAATTTGGATGATTGCTGTAGAATTTTTGCAGACCCGGTTTGGAAATAGTCTGGAACCTGAACAGATTGAAGACCCCCATTTGTCGGCTTTGTCACTGCTATGAGAGAGAACTTGTCTGCTTCCATTCTACTGGTCACTGGAACTGATGCAGCACTGAAAATTGGTAGAGTATCATCAGTCAGATATCTGACTCATTTGTTATGTGGAATATTTCCAAGTTTAAAAAAAACATTCTTCCTCTTCTTCTACCCATTTATTGTTTCAATTACAATAACTGCATGTAAATTACAAGAATTTCCCTCTTTCCCTCAGCTTTATAACTACTAAAATGCAAGGTTTTAGAGTTCTGTACCAACTCCTCACTGTGACTGGAAGCATACCACAAGGGTTCCTCCCTTTTAGGGGAGTAAATATTGTCATATACATGTTAAGTACCCCTTAGTTAGATTATTAATGTTTTAGGATGTATCGCCATTTTCAGCACACGATAGGCTATACATGACGGCCAGTATTATTGGTGGAGGAAGAACCGGGAATACCACAGAAAGAACCACCGACCCACGAGAACTACTGGCAAGCTTTCTCACATGACTACATTAGCCGAATCTTAGACTCGAACCCATGCAAACAGAGGTGAGATGGCCGTGATCCATAACAGAAAATGCTTTAGACCACTCGGCCACTTGGGGCCCATTATACTTCCAGTAGAGCCTTGACTAAAACCAATGAATTTTACTCTGGGAAAAACAATTTGATAAAAAGCTTATTTTGATGATTTCAGATTTTAGGTCTTACCTTTGATTGACAGACCCTGGTTTAATTGCATCACAATTGATAAGGAAAACCATTGATGTTTATTGTACAGGATTGAAGAGATTTTGCCATAGAACAAACTTTGTCAACTTTTGGCTTCAAATTTGCATTAAAATTAAAATTAAATTTATATTTTCTTTTAATATATTCTTATAAAAATATGCAGCATTTTTTAAAATTACATTTTCTGAGAAAGTTTCACAGACAAGTTTAATTTCTAGTAATTTCCAGCTTGGTGTTAGAACTAAAAACTAATTACAGTTTATTTGAAGTGATTATCTTGATTAACAAACTCACAATTAAATTTTAAGTTTTGAGCATTTTGTCATGCGGCCATTTGGACTTGGCTTGTTTTTGTGTTAACGTGGTGCCAGCTAAAAACATGTAACTGTCCTATTCATGGATGAAATTCCTTCAAACTTTGCAGAATTATTTAAGAGATATTGATTTGATCATGGATGGAAGTTTTGTTCATTGAGGTGAAGTTGTCTAACCCTGTTTAGAATAACATCACAATACTTCCAGTTCAGTACCCACGAATGTAGTTCTATTCTATTTTTAGAACATTTTCCACACTCATTTTATACTGCGTCATCTAAAATATTATAGTTGCAATGAATTCTTTGAATAAATCTATATAAAGATGTATATATCGTTTTCCATGAAATCCCAAATTTTTTAAAATATTAGGATCAGTTTAACAATCCTCTTCTACGAAAGATCGAAAGTGACATTTTGTCAAATATTGCACATTTCGACTGCATCATGTACGACATTTCATTTGCAATCGATTACTTGATAATTATTATTTCGGACTTGGTATAAGGTGATAGATGATTACCTTAATTGGCCAAAGGTTAATATCAAATCCCTTCAATAAAGGCGGTGTGTGTGTGTGTTGGGGGGAAATATTGCCAAAAACTGGATATTTTAGACATCATCATCTCAATGTTCCATTTGAAATCAATTGATCAATTTTACATTGACATTAATATATTGGTATATGTAACAAACTTGTTGTCATTTACCAATGATTAAACGTGATTTAGCTAGGATTTCCTCAACTATGGTAATATTTTTTGCAATAAAAGTACTTGATGCATGTTATTCAGTGTTGGATATCACCAATTTAGGAAATAGAGACAAAACGTTGTTCATGATTTAATGTTAGATTATGTAAACAATAATAGTAAAAGGAATTTATATAAAACAACAGTTTAAAGTAATTGTTTAAGAACTGTGTTCAGAGACAGAGTGGAGAAATTTAAAAGGGCATGGGGTGGGGGGATAAAGGATTCCTTTGTACATTTGTAGCAAGCATTTATTAAACCAAAACACTAGCCATCATTTATGAGTGTTTGCTGGAGTCTTGGATTGATATTATTATAGTATTGAATGAAATATCTGATTTTGACTGATTCATTCAAAATGTTCCAAATTGGTCAGATCTTATTTACTCTGGTGTAATGTGTTTACATGATCAATCTGTCACAGAATTAGGCGAAAATTAAATTAATTTTTCTTCTTGATTTACAAACTAATCTCACCATTTTCTTTGTTTCGTCGTACATGCATTGCCTGGGGTGAATAAGTGGTTTTCCCAAGGTAAGCGGCGTGTAACGATTTGCATGTGCCTGGTTCGTTATTTACATGAAATCCGAAATACTCGTTTCACGTGGTGCACGGCAAGCTAGATGTGATTTATGTTCACCTATAGAGAGTATATAAGGCGAGATATTTCTCATAATAATGACGGGAACCAAAATATCTAATCGAAGGATAGATAAGCTCGTCTTGCAATCTCCAGCCAAAGGGCTGTTACCGTGTTTCTGATACTGTAGCTGACAATCGCTGCTACCATAGATCTGATAATCGCTGATACCGTAGATGTCAATGTTTCTGATACCGTAGATCTGTTACCGTGTTTCTGATACTGTAGCTGACAATCGCTGCTACCATAGATCTGATAATCGCTGATACCGTAGATCTGTTACCGTGTTTCTGATACTGTAGCTGACAATCGCTGCTGCCATAGATCTGATAATCGCTGATACCGTAGATGTCAATGTTTCTGATACCGTAGATCTGATACCGTAGATCTGATACCGTAGATGTCAATGTTTCTGATACCGTAGCTGCTAACGTAGTTGATACCATTTCTGATACCGTAGCTGTTAACACATCTGATACCATCTTTTGATAAACGTCTTTGATATCGTCTGATTTGTTGTGGAACATCTTTGTATAAATATCTGAATGTGATTGTGCCGTTAATTTGTGCAAACGGAATTAAAGTATCTGTCTGTGTGTCGAACTGTCTGTTCGTCAACATCTGTGTAACGTGTAAATATCCGGAAAGCTAGAAGTCCGAGTGTCGGAGCTATCTGAGTTGTAAAACATCCGGGTCGACATCTAGGGTAGTGAGGAACCGTTGGTTCTGGTAGATGTTGTATGTTGTCTGAACGTAAAACTGGTGGGTCCGTGAAGGGAAACGTCCGATAATAGTATTGGTCAACCCTAGGTTTTCGGGGAAACTGGGAGAAGATTCAACTGTTGCTGAATCGTGCGGTTATACGGGGTCGAGACACATATGTGTATTGAAATTGTAATACAATTTAATACATTGTTGTATTTGCATGCTTATGTCAGATCACAATAATATTTCAAGTGATCGCATAGATATCAATAAAAGCTAGCAACTTGATTGAATACAAGTATATGGTCGTGCAAGTTATCGCAATCCATCGTGCGATAGTATAGTTTGTCGTTTGTGTTCATTTTTCGTAATTTATACTTGCATTAATTTAACTTTCGTAAAGGATCCTTGGATCTGTGTATAGTCCAAGAGATCCCTTTACATCTGAGATTCCTTTTGTATTAATATTTAATTTGTTCATGTATTGTGAATGGTTGTGATTGTAATTGTGGGTTGAACGCATGAGTTATTGTGTTGATACATCATTATTTTTCATTAATAATTTATTTCATAAACTTACATTATCTTTCACACTTGTGTTTGTTTTGTTCATTTAATCCACCATCCGCTCGGTAACAATTCTGATACAATGGTGTCAGAAGTGGGATCGCTGGATTAAGTGAACTGTCAATCATTTTTGTGAAGTATAAACATATTTAAAGTATTGGTTTGGTTACCTTCATCAGGAAGATAAGGTCAGCCTGTGGTATATGTATATTTATATTTTTATATTACAATTGTCATTGTCATGTCATCCCTTAAGGACTTGGTAGCCTTAGGCAAAGAATTTGGATATGAAGGTGAAAGCTTAAGGAAATATATTCAAGAAGAACAAGCCCGGGAAAGGGAAGAAAGGGTAAGGGCAAGGGAATCAGAAAGGGAATCCGAAGAAAGGAAACGGGAATTAGAAAGGGAATCAGAAGATAGGAAACGGGCCTTTGAGAGGGAAAAGATAGGATTAGAGAAGGAAAAGATAGAATTAGAAAAGCAGGCCGAAAAGGATGGGATAGGATGGGAAATGGAAGCGGAGCAAAAGCGAATAAAGTTAGATGAAAAAGCACAGCAACGGGATCATGAGCGTAAGGTAGAATTAGCGACATCTGGAAGAGAACACGATTCTGCCTTTAGCAAATTAAAAGGCCCCAAATTACCTCCCTTTGACGATGAAAAAGATAACATGGATAGTTATCTTCATCGGTTTGAGCGGTATGCCGAAAACCAGAAGTGGAGTCAAAACGACTGGGCATTGCATCTTAGTGCGCTTTTAAAAGGTAAAGCGCTGGATGTATACTCTCGACTTCCTAGGGACGATGTGTTTAAGTAGGACGTCCTAAAGGAAGCACTTCTAAAAAGGTACGAGCTCACTGAACGAGGATTTCGTAAAAAGTTCAGGTATAGCAAGCCCGATAAGGGAGAAACCTTTGGTCAGGTCACCGTCAGAATTGCGAACTATTTTGAGCGGTGGATTGAATGCGGCAAAGCGGTTAAAACGTTTGAAGGGTTGACTGATTTCTTGCTCAGAGATCAATTATTTAATACAGTTGGGCGAGAATTAGATCAATTTCTGAAGGAGAAAGTCTTCACGAACGTAAAAGATATAGCTAAGCAAGCCGATTTATTTGCCGAAGCTCATGGGTGAACCCAGAACGTGGTTTTGAAAGATTTTAAGTCTGGAAACCAGTCTGTAAGACCTATGCCTAGGGAGCCTGTAAAATCAGCTGAGGTAAAAAGGTCAGTTAGGAATCCAGTTTTTCAGCGTGTGAAATGTTTCTTGTGTAATGCATGGGGTCATGTTCAAAAAGACTGTCCTAAAAGAAAGGCACTTATACATAAGGTAGCAGTGGCTATACAAAGTAAAGGTATATCTGATAACATCGTACATGTAGAACCTTGTATTCATTCGCTTGGCACGTGTTTATTTCCTGAAGCGCGTGTACCAACCGCGAGAGGGTTTGTCAACGGTCGAGAAGTCGTAGTATTACGTGACACTGGTTGCACTGGCATAGTGATCAAACGTAGTCTCGTGCAGGATAACCAAATGCTCGGATGGGAGTCCCCATGTATGTTACTTGATCAGACGATGGGTCGCATTCCCGTAGCAAGGATCACAGTAAAAACACCTTTCCTAACGGGAACTGTTGATGCCCTTTGTATGGAAAATCCTATTTACGATCTGACGATCGGTAATGTTGAAGGTTCCCGTCTTCCATCTATGGCCGATTTTAAAATACTTTTGGCATTTGCAGTCGAAACGCACGCGCAAACACGGCGAGAGAAAACCGCGTTTCATAAATTAATAGTCCCTGAATCGATCTCGGGAATTTCGCGTGATGATTTCAAACAAGAGCAAGAACATGATGAATCCATCAGAACAATTGTTGAGAAAATCACGTCCGGTGCGATTAAACATTGCAAGCGTGGGGGTAGCTCGAGATTCGTACGCAAGAACGGATTAATTCATAGGGAGTTTAGCGCTCGGGAGGGTAAGAAGTATTGGCAAGTGGTCGTACCCCAGAGATATAGATCTCAAGTACTTAGGGTGGCGCATGAGTCAAGCATGGCAGGACACCTAGGTAAGGCTAAGACCACTAGCAGGGTAGTCGCTGAACTCTACTGGCCCGGTGTTAATGGCGATGTCACACGGTTCTGTAGGTCGTGCGACGTATGTCAGAAAACCGTCTGTAAGGGAATGGTCACAAGGGTGCCCTTAGGACAAATGCCATTAATAGATACACCGTTTAATAGAGTGGCAGTAGATATTGTAGGACCAATACACCCAGTTACCGAAAGAAAGAATCGGTATATACTTACTCTGGTTGATTACGCGACCAGATACCCCGAAGCCGTAGCGTTACCAACCATTGAAACGGAAAGGGTAGCTGAAGCATTAGTTGATATCTTCAGTAGGGTAGGGGTGCCAGAAGAAATCCTCACTGATTGTGGTGCCCAATTCACCTCTGACCTCATGGGTGAAATAAGTAGGCTGTTATCCATCAAACAGCTAAACACTACCCCATACCATCCGATGTGCAATGGACTGGTAGAGAAGTTTAATGGTACCCTGAAAAGCATGCTGCGAAAGATGTGCGCGGAACGTCCGCAAGACTGGGACCGTTATTTAAACGCTGTTCTGTTCGCGTACCGTGAAGTACCGCAGGAAAGTTTAGGGTTTTCACCTTTCGAACTGTTGTACGGTAGGACAGTTCGAGGTCCGATGCGGATACTACGCGAACTATGGACTGGTGACGTCGCGAACGAGGAAATAAAAACAACTTACCAGTACGTGTTAGATCTAAGAAATAAACTTGAGAGTACATGCCAGATGGCACGTGACGAATTGATTAAATCGGGGCGTAGATATGCCAAGTATTACAACCGCAGAGCGCGAAATAGGAAATTTCTTGTGGGAGATCAGGTGCTATTGCTTCTTCCAACGAGCTCAAATAAGTTACTAGTCCAGTGGAAAGGTCCCTATGAAGTTAAAGAGGTAAAAGGTGAGATGGACTATAAAATTGACATTGACGGTAATTTAAAGACCTTCCATGCTAACATGCTCAAGTTGTATGTCAAGAGACAGAGCGACAATGTTGAAAAGGGGGTTTTAAATGTCGTTTGTACGGCAGTCGTAGACGATGATGAAGCGGATTCGAATATCGAAAGTTCCCTTGAATGTCCATTGGGAGTTGCGGGGGAAGGGATAAATAAGGTCGATGTGAGTGCGGAGTTGACGAAAGACCAACGTCAACAGATTAATACGCTCTTGGCTAAACACTGTTATGTATTCACAGACAGACCAGGTTGTACAACTTTGTTGGACCTCAAATTAAACTGAATACGTCTGACCCTATTCGAATCAAGGGCTATCCGGTGCCGTACAATGCACGTGAAGCTGTGGACGAAGAGGTGGGTAAAATGTTGGATCTGGGGGTGATTGAACCCTCCAACTCACCATATTCGTATCCAGTAGTGCTAGTAAGGAAAAAGGACGGGACGAACCGATTCTGCATTGATTTTCGGCAGTTAAATAAAATCACTGTGTTCGATGCAGAACCAATGCCAGATATGGAGGGTCTATTTGCAAAGTTGTCGGGAAACCGATGGATTTCCAAATTAGATCTGTTCAAGGGATATTGGCAGGTTCCCATTGTCCCTGAGTCCCGAACTTTGACGGAATTTGCGACCCAGAAAGGATTGTATCAATTTAAAGTGATGCCATTCGGGTTAGTTGGAGCCAGCGCCACCTGTTGTCGTTTGATGCGAAAGTTGCTGAAAGGTTTAGCAAACGTTGATAGCCTTGTAGACGACATATTCGTGTACACGAATACTTGGAGTGAGCACGTGTCCGTCCTGAGCGAGCTCTTCAATAGACTCCGCAGAGCGAACCTCACAGTGAGACCCACTAAATGCAGTATTGGTTATACAGATTTAGATTGTTTGGGTCATAGGGTCAGCGGTATGTGTCAGTTAAAACCTCATCCCAAGCAAGTTGAAGCAATTAGAGACGCACCAAAGCCAACCAATAAAACGCAAGTAAGATCATTTCTAGGTTTAGTAGGTTTTTATAGAAAGTTTATACCGAACTTTGCAGCCATTGCTAGCCCGCTGTCTGATTTGACCAAGAAGGGGCAACCAAACAAAGTTGAATGGGGACCGCCACATGGTAAAGCATTTTGTACTCTGAAAGAGAAACTGGTTAGTGCACCTATATTAAAATTGCCAGATGTCAGCAAACCGTTTATTCTAAGAACAGATGCTTCTGAAACTGGGTTGGGGGCCAGTTTTACTGCAAGAGCAAGACGACAGTAAGTTACCCGTAGCTTACTCGAGTAGGAAATTGCTACCCAGGGAGAAGAATTATTCCGTCATAGAAAAGGAATGTTTGGCCGTAGTATGGGGAATTGGGAAGTATCACGCATATCTATTTGGGAGAGATTTCGATCTCGAGACTGATCACCAACCCCTACTGTATTTAAACAGGGCCAAGGTCGCTAACGCTCGGTTGATGCGTTGGGCGCTAACACTACAACCTTATCGTTTCCGTGTAGAAGCAATAAGGGGAGTTGAAAATATAGGCGGAGACTACTTGAGTAGGGTATGATGGGAAATTTGTATGAATTTGCCCAGTAATAAAATCCAGTTTGTAGTATAACCAGTATAAATGTTGTAAGATATCATCAGTAGTTATTTTTCTTCTATTCTGTGTTAGTTTTAAAAATGTGTACATTTTTATTCTTAGGAGGGAGGTATTGTCACAGAATTAGGCGAAAATTAAATTTATTTTTCTTCTTGATTTACAAACTAATCTCACCATTTTCTTTGTTTCGTCGTACATGCATTGCCTGGGGTGAATAAGTGTTTTTCCCAAGGTAAGCGGCGTGTAACGATTTGCATGTGCCTGGTTTGTTATTTACATGAAATCCGAAATACTCGTTTCACGTGGTGCACGGCAAGCTAGATGTGATTTATGTTCACCTATAGAGAGTATATAAGGCGAGATATTTCTCATAATAATGACGGGAACCAAAATATCTAATCGAAGGATAGATAAGCTCGTCTTGCAATCTCCAGCCAAAGGGCTGTTACCGTGTTTCTGATACTGTAGCTGACAATCGCTGCTACCATAGATCTGATAATCGCTGATACCGTAGATGTCAATGTTTCTGATACCGTAGATCTGTTACCGTGTTTCTGATACTGTAGCTGACAATCGCTGCTGCCATAGATCTGATAATCGTTGATACCGTAGATGTCAATGTTTCTGATACCGTACATCTGTTACCGTGTTTCTGATACTGTAGCTGACAATCGCTGCTACCATAGATCTGATAATCGCTGATACCGTAGATCTGTTACCGTATGGAAAGCCGCAGGTACCCCGGCGGAGATCATAATTTTCCCTATTATTTTATATGGGCAACAATTAGCGGCTCCAACAACAATTAGCGGCTTCTAAATGACGGTGATTACAATTTTTCCCTATATTTGGATATGAACTACAATTAGCGGCTCCTACTACAATTAGCGGCTCCTACAACAATTAGCGGCTCCTAAAATCTACAGCTCCGTTTATAAAAAACACAATTAACGGCTCCAAAACATCTGAAGCTCAGTCTACCAACTACAATCACCGGCTCCTTAAACCAGCAACGCCGCTGATAATTTTGATCTCCGGCTTTACTGACGAACGAGATTTCAACTCCAAAACGAGATCTACTAACTACAATCACCGGCTCCTTCAGTAACGCCGCTGATAATTGTCAGCTCCGTTTTCACAACAGAACCGAACGAGATTTAAACTCATAAACGAGATTTTAATCACCTGATGTCATATTCGGAATACTCACATCTTATCCGCATCATTGTCTTTAACTTGTATCGAGAGAAGTTCAATATTTGTTTCATTTAAATTAATTTGTTATTTCCAGCTGTTTGTGTAAAGTTGCCACGTCAAGGTAAGACTTTCATCATCATTAGTTTTCAACATTGTTACAAGGTATTTTCCATTAGGGAAGAATATTAACTTTTTTTTTAATGCAATTATTTTGCTTTGACCAACAAGTTCTCATGTACAGTATCTACCTCTAAATTAAGTTTCGGAGAGGGGGAGGGGGCTTATTGCGTGATTTATAATTGTGTGTTATAACCATTGGATAATTCTGTAAATTTCGATTAAATGTTAAATGTAATTTTTATTAAAATTTATTAATTAAGGAATGAAATAAGTTTTGTACGTTTTTTTTTTTTATATCGTTCTTGTTTGTTTAAAAACTATTATTGGGGGTACAAGGTGCAGTTAGGGTGAGTATAAACTATAGTGTCTGAATGTGACAATTATAGATTGATTTAAACTTATGTTGCCATATTTTTGTTTATAAAAAATCTGTAAATTATGTTTCCCCCACTTTCAGATGTTTTGCATTGGATGTTCAGAAAAGCTCTACGATGGAGCCAAGTTTTGTCACCAGTGTGGAACTGCGGTTCCAGGTAAAGGTACATACCACTTTTCATTTACAGGGTTCTCAATAGATGTAAAAAATTATGAATCATTTGATAAATTAAGTCATTTGACCCTTGACACCAAACTTGCATGAGTAAATATGAAAATCTTGTGTCAAAATTGAAATCTCAAGAGACATTTATATCCGAGTCATGATTTTTTTTCCACATGTAAAATGAAGGGAAACAGTAAATTTTAACTGATGCATAAAATTTCTTACAACTTTATGAGCTATATTTTCTTTATCCTCACAATTGTTACTAACTTTTGTTTGTATTCTTTGGGTCAGAATGATCATCATTGACAGGAAATAAACTATACATTTTGAGTCATTGTGATAAATTGATATCAGCCAGTGAGTGTAGAGTTCAGTAAAGTAAGAATTCAGAATTGTGCTGTATGGTACATAATTAAGAACTGTAACATGAAAATTAAAATAAATCGAACCTATTTCAGGAGACTATCATATTTATGTTACTTAATCATACACTGTCAATGTCTTATTACTTCTATTTTAGCAGCCTCAGTGTCTAAAGGTAGCACATTGTCGGAAGGTTTGTAACTGATCATTTTTTTTACATTTTCTTCACTGAGTTCAGGTCATTGACTACAACTCATTTTAATATCAATGGGTGATTGTACAAGACAATTTTAGTGTTAGGTATGATTGCGAAATGTGTTGTACATTGCTTCATTTAATTCATGGAAAGAATTTGTATTTGTTTTGACTAATGGGGGTGGGTGCAGTTATGTATCATGAAGTCTATATCTACCCTAGATAGTACCTTGTTTTAACTTTGTTACAAAATAACAATTTGCACAATGAAGAGAATATTGGCATACCTCTATATTACTTTCATGTACTGTGGCTGAAATATAATTTGATATTGTACTTGAGATTGTAAATGTAAATGTGTCATATAATTTTTATTATTAATAATGCATGACGCGGTTAATACTTGTAGATGTTGCTGTGTGTATGTATATATATATATATATATATATATATATATATATATATATATATATATATATATATGTGTGTGTATATGTGTGTGTGTGTATGTATGTATGTAAGTACTTTTGTGTTTAATTTTTTTTTTTGTAACTTTATTTTTTTTTAGTTTACAGGTATGGACTTTGTAGTCTGAAATATAGAATTCTTATCTTATCTTAAATGATCTAAGCACATAGCTAAGCTAATTAAAATGACTGTTCCATATAATCAGCCTGATTTAATCAAAAGTATTTTATCTTTAGCAGTTATTTAAATTGGGAAAATGAAATTTGCCAGACTTGACAAAAATAGCTTCTGCAAGTGCAAATGAATTACCAAATATATAAAATGTATTTTTAAAAAACAGTTATCTGCTTTTTGTTTTACAATTTACCTCGGGGCCCCGAGTGGTCTTAAGCGCTCTCCATTACCGATCACTGCCATCTCACCTCTGTCTGTGTGTGTTTGAATCTAAGATTCGGCTAATGTGGATATGTGAGAAAGCTTGCCAGTAGCTTCTCGTGGGTCGGTGGTTCTTTCCGGGGGGTGGGGGTGATCCCGGGTTCTTCCTCCACCATTAATACTGGCCGCAATGTATAACCTGTCATGTGCTGAAAAATGTCGTTAAGCCCTACAACTACTACAACAACAATTTACCTCTGATGTCCAGGAACTGAAAATTATCAAGTGAATCTAGCAGTTTTATTCCTAAAGGTACATATTTGAAGTAATGTCATACTGTATACTCTATATCCCATACTACACCCATCATTCATATACCAAAATAAAAGGAATTAAAGGTTCTTTGAATAATATCTAAGATATACAATGTCCTTTTTAAATAGCCAGTATAACCAGTGAGGACACCTGGTGAAATCTTTTTCTTTAAGATTCTAACTATGCAAAATACAAAACTGGTGAGTGCTGTCACGCTTGTGATATTCCCATTAATACTAAATAAGAACTATACAGGCCACTGTAATGAGTCATAAAACCTTTCCTGTTGTTGTTCTATTTACCCATATGTATCTTCATAACAGCAAAAGATCCTGTTCTTCAATCCCCAGTTAAATTTGCTTGTTTAATTTGTGCAGTTATAAAATGTTTCATTATTAGGGTGAACCATGTTGTGTGAAGATACTTTCTGTTCAAGCCATACCTTGAGAGTGGTATGTGCATATAGTGTTAACTTATGCATTATTAGATGTCTTTTTGTATATTCACCTTTCAAAACCTTTGTTACATTTTGTTTGCAGTTTATTTCATGGAATGTTGTGGGGGTATTGATGGTTTATGAATGCATTTGTGTTAATTATATTTTAGAAGGTGAACAGAGCCTGCTGTCTCTGAGAGAAAAGTTCCACAGCTTCAAGGAGAAGTCACTAAAGAAAAAGAATGTTGTTCACAAAGGGTCCAGACTGCCAGAAAGTTCGAGTCATGTATGTATAGTGTGTTCTTGTGTAATATGTATATCACGTTTTCCTAAGTGTTTACCTTTATCATACATATATTTGTACAGACTTAAATGACTAAGATCTAGAAACTCTTTAATGCATCACTTTGTAAAATTTAAACACATGCTGTTAATTCACAATTAGTTCTAGTATTCACTTTTACTTGTCATACTTTAGAGGAGCTTAAGAGTCTGTTTTCCATCTGTATCTTAGCACATATTTGTTATCATTACTACTCCTGAACTACTTAGAGGGTTGTCACGAATCTTTATACACATTCATCCCATAGTCTACATTCTCCTCAATGAAATTAGTGCCACTAGGAAATCAAGTAAAGTAGTAAGGTGGCCATATTGAAAATCTTGTTGTCACTTCTTCTTATGACAATATCATTGGGTTTACAACAGAAGACTTCTTATGGTGTCTGGTTGGTGCAAACTCGAAATTGTACCAACTGGATATTCACTTGGGGCAATCCTCTTAAAATGAAATTAATACTGACATGGAATTCTAACTAGAAGATTTCTTATGATGTCTAGTTGTATCTTAATTAAATTTATAATGCATCTGTCATGAAGATCTTGTTATTGCTCATCTTCCTGAGTATAATGTCATAATGATATGGTATTTCCAACAGAAGACATCTTTTGATGTTAAATCGCTCTAAAAGAAATGAAGCTTGATCTGATGTCAAAAATGGCTTTCATAGCTGTCATCATGATAAACATGTTATTCATAAAACACTAGAATGCATGGTTATATCAACATAGTCCTTTATCTTTCAAATATGTTCCCTTATCACATTACAGATATATATTGGATTGCCTATGTGAATGATAGCCTGCTCTCCTACTTAAAGTGACTACAAAGTGGTAAGAGTGCAGGATGTCATGTATTTGAACCCTAGCCAAGTCATAACAAAGACATTTAAAAATGTTATTAATAGCTAGCTGCAACACTTTTACTCAGAATTAAGAGATTGCTGGTTATCCTGGTGTCAGGATAATGTCACAGGGTGGGACATGATGCCCCAGTGCTATACGCCAGTATAAACTACTACACCAGAAATCATAGTGATATGACTGAAAAATTGTGTTAAAAATCCATATCACACACTTTCAGCAACACAGTATTTGGTCACATGAAACGTGATTGATATATCAGATTTAGAAGCTGATTATCAAAATGTTCTTACCATCAAAATTTACTGGCATCTCCAGTGAAGCTAAGATGCTGTATTAGTATGATTTGATCAGGTGGTAGTCTGGAACCATTGAGATGCATCCTATTTATGTTTCAGTCTTGTTGCAAAAAGATGAACTTATGATGCCTCGAATCGAATGTTTGATGGGACCATTCTATATAGATGACCTGCCCTCTCATGGACAATATTCTTATCTGTATTCCCTCTCCAAAATATCCATTTTTGTAATGTTAATGTGATAAGGGAATGTATTTTTGTAGAAGAAAGCAAAATTTTTAAGTAAATTATGTTTCTCAGGTTACCTATCCAATCATGTTACTTAAAAACTCTCCCACCCACACTGCCATGCTAGCATCCTCATTGGTATTTCACTCGGCTTGTTAGCTAGTGACACCAGGTAGTGGCTAGGTTAGGTACTGGGCAAGAGTTATTGCCCTTTAAAAGAGATGTAAATTGTTAACAGAAATTCATTTATTTAGATATTTTGGCCAATACTTGAAATTTATTAGTGGAAACATACAGTGACAATAAAAGTATTGCTTAAAAGGATGTTATGTTATAAATATATTTCAGATTCACTTTGTCCTTGTACCTGTAAAGTTGTGACATTACATAATTTTCACAAAACTTGTACGTACACTTTATTCTATCAGTACAGATACCATAAATCACCTTTATGTCTTTCAGAATTTAGGTGTCCAAATATTGGACAAAAATTATAAAGCCGTGAAACGCATCTTCCAGGGACCAAGTGGTTTCACTGGAATAATTCACATTTCAGTGGACGGGGCCAGTACTGGCAAAACATGGAAGGAGCTTATACAAGAAAAGTTTAGGCATTGAAAATTGGCCGTGTGTCGATATGAAGAAGGTGTTTTTACTAAATGTGTAAATGACGAAGATTATAGAATCAGTGATCTTTTAGAAGAAAAAAGAAAAAAACATCTGAAGGAACTCAGATGTTACATGGTGGTGGAGGGAAAAGGTAATATTTGTACTGGTTAGATATAGCATGTAAAGAATTTAATTGTTTTAAGAACAGTTTAGTTGTTCCATACAGCTATGCTAAAAACATTTAATGCCCATTTTTATGAAAGTTTATGCTTTAATGCTTGGATATTGTGATATCATCTTCTGTCTGTGTGTCATTAGCTCTATCTTCTCCTAAATCCCTAGTTGTAACATTGACCAAACTTGGTAGATACAATGACGAATTGAAACCGGTAACAAGAAGTATATAATTATTTGTCCTTTTGATGAGGTGAAAGGTGTTATAAACAAATATACTGCAAGTTCCTTAAATGTTGTGAGTATCCGGTCTCAGTGTTTGTGACTATCAATTTTCACGTCTTGCTTTTTAAATGGTATGCATAATTATCTTTGATTGAGGAAATGAAGCTTCTGTTCTCCACAAAAAAGATAATTTTTCATTAAGCACTTACATTTTGTTTCATAAGGACAATGACATCTTATAAAAATTAGTTTTTGTGAAATCTGTGGAACTAGTGATGATGAGAATGAAACGTTAAACAAAGAAACGTTAAACAATGATGAATCATTGAATTATCACTAATGTCAGTTTTTATTTTATAATAAATTGTTTGCACAGACACATGTACACCATAACCTTGATTATATCAATGTATATAAAGATTAATACTTTGGTCACTGCAGTATGCTTATACTTAATCACAATTTGTAATAGTATGGCATCATTGATAAATAATGTCCAGATGCAGTCATTGCTGCAGATCCCTCATAAATTTAGCTGATGCTGGTTGACACTGAAATCGTGTCCCTAATATTTCTTTTCCAGAGGTTATAATGTTGAAAAATACTTCCGATATTTCACCCATGAAAATGTAAATGTTCTTACTGAATTTGATGCACATCATTTCAAGGTTCATATTGAAATGGTCATGACAACAGTCCTGCAAAGTGTAAAATTTTAAGGCATTTTCATTGTATGAGTGTATTTTTTGAAATATTGAAGTTTTTTTTTTGCTGCAACTTCTAGCTTGATATTTCATTACCACTAAAAGTGTATGTTGTATATTTGATTCATGCCTACGAGTTTTGCAGAGTGTGTAAAGTGATTGTTGTTTTGACATTAAAACCAAATTACTTTTGAATTACAGGCCACACATAATTGTTTAAAAAATTAATCGTTTTAAAATATTTTTTTACATTGATTAAAAATTGAGGTATATGTATTTGGTAAAGACATGTACCTTTTATGGAATCATTTTTATAAAAAATTAAGAATGTTGCTTTCAAAATGATATTTTACGTGTATTTATTTTTATGTTTCTTTTTTCATTGTTGTATTAATGTTATGTGGTGTTTTTGTGTGGTTGAGTCATATGTTTTCTTGCCACTTCATATTGTCTATGTCTGCTATCATCATCATCATCATCATTATCTTGATAGAAAATATAATGCTACCTATTATTTTAAGACTGGCTGTATTTATGTTAATGTTACATTGTAGATCACATAGCATGTCTCAATGCTCAGTTATTTTCAGCAACTTGTCAGAAATAATTCAATAAAGTAGTTGTAAAGTCAGCTGTAGTATTCTTTTTGTGGTAGATTTATGCATGTGTGCCAGTTGGAATGGGTAGTAATAATTGCAAGAAGAATTTGATGTAGATTACTGGTTGTAGCATATTAATTTATTATGACTATGATAATCATTCTTTTAGATAGGGATCAGATTGAAAAGTGCTTCCTGGGGCAAAACTCCAACACATCAACCAAGGTTTTGTTTTATTTTTTTTTATTAAGTCGTTAAATTATATCTGGGACCAACAGATACAGGAATTGGAAACTATTTTGTACAAAGTCAAATGAAATATATTGTTATATATAAAACTTATTCAAATCAGGGCACATATCACCTGCAAACTCATTGATTTGCAAAGAAGATTCAGTGACATATCCAATATATACATGGATAGGTTAAAAGGTTCTTAAAGACTCCTTTATATGTGATGCATTAATGGAAATAGTGTTATTGAACTAAATACACTTAAACACGTATTGGTACTAATATTGCTGATAGTTTGTTATTTCTATTCATTTTTAGACCATTAACTAAAATCACATTTTATACATGGTCAGACATAATACATTGCTAACATAACTCAGTTTATATAACTTGAAAATTATGGTACAAAATTCTTGGAGTGGAGTGGTATTCCCGGTGGCAGTACAATTGCAGCTGCATATGAGGTATTTATCCATATTTTGTCTTCTGTATACTTAATACTTGCTACAGATAATCATAGGGCCCCCAAGTGGCCTAATAGTCTAAAGCGATCTCCGTTACGATTCACTGCCATGTCACCTCTGTCTGCCTGTATTTTGCGTCTGAGAGTCTAAGATTCTGCTGATGTGGATATGTGAGAAAGCTTACCAATAGCTTCTCGTAGGTCGGTTTTTTTTTCTGGGTGTTTTCCCGGGTTCTTCCTCCACTATTAATACTGGCTGCCATGTATAGCCTATCGTGTGCTGAAAAATGGCGTTAAGTCCTACAACAACAACAACAACAACAACAGATAAATCATAGTAGATATTTTTGGCACCCATATATGGTGCAAAATGGCATGATCACTCCTGATTTATATTGGTTTACAATGGGTAATGACAGCCATATCTGCAAATCCTTAAGGAATGGGTAAATAGTTTATGTTCATATTTGCATAAGAAAACTGGTAACAATGAGCAATTTTAGTGATGTGCAAAAAGGTTGACTTCAAAAGTTTGAGCAATATTTCATCAGTGCATTTGAAGATATGACAGATTAAAGTTATTATATATTATTTATCTATTATTTTTCAGTATACCAAATAAAATATGCCTAAAAATGTATGTACCAATGCATAACTTTTTCTTAAAATCAGGACTGATAAAAATAATATCAGTATCTAAATTGTAAGCATTCATATACAGGATTTAACAGTAGAAACTTGTTAATAGTTGTTAGGAAAATACACCCATCCCTACAAACATAAATATATATATAGCTACAATATAAATGATCAAAGGTAAAAATGTTCAAAATTGTTTAAAAAGATAAGTGTTAAAATGATAAAGAATATGGTTAAAAAAGGTAATCCTTAAAATATGGTGGTCAATATTTGTTATGTAGACTGCATTCTTAACAATGTCAGGAGATGTTAACTAATTACTTTCTGAGAGTTCAGTGGAGTTATATCTGAGAGCTCAGTGGAGTTTCCCAAACCTGTAAGAATGTTAGTCCCAGATGATATATATGTTGTTCCTTTTTTCCCCAACTTAAGTAGATTTATTTTTAATTTTGTTTACGTTTTTCAAAGTTTTTACTGCATACTATTTTGGGAAGTTACCACATTTATCTTTTATTATGTTCAAATCTTCATTATTTTGTAAGAAATGCAGCTGGCTATCTATATTGGTATACAATTACCCTTCAATGAAAACATAATGCTACATTGATATGGTGTTTTATTTCCTGTTTGTTCACTGGTTCATCATAGATGATTACAAATTTTGAATTAAATATTGTTACAAGTCATGGTGTTAAATGATGGTTACTATATTACTGAAATATATACAAGTTATTAACAATATTTTTGCTACCTATATCAAATTTACTGCGTTACGTTTTCAGACATGGAACTTAATTTTTGCTGAAGACACTTGACTCTTTCCCATTCACGTCTCTGTGAAGTTATTTCCCTTTACTGCCTTCACAACAATGATAAATCTGCTGTGACTTCAAAGGACTTATTTTGTGGCAAGAAAAGATCAGGCTGTATGAAATTTATTTAATTTCTTGTGATTATGTTTATTCTATTCCTACTGCTTTCTTAGGTCACCAATTATTTTAGGAGCAGTCCATGAGAATAAGATGAACATAATGGAAAGGCAGTTTGCATGTTGTGCTGAAGAGCAAGTTTCATTTTTAAGCTTCAGTTATGGAGCAGCATTTGTATATAATTAAAAGAAGTTCTTATTTGGCATAAATACCTTCCTGTGGTACCAAAAATTATATTTTTTACCGTCTGGTTTCAACAGCCATTAAAATATGAAATTTTTAGTGCCACATCATTTAATATATCCAATGCTAACGTAGCGAAAGAATTGTATTTTCCCCAAAAAGTATCTTTAGCACAAGTTTATTTGTCTTTCATATTCGAGGATCAATAGAAGCCCAACGTAAATCTTCAAAAATTTTGGAACAAGTACATTAAGAAAAATGTTCTGCATCACAGGATTTAAAGTGATATTAAATAAGAATTTTTCCTAATATTGATGAATTTAGGCTTTTGTGTCATGTGATATGATAGCTGGCTACATTACTTTCAAAATGTTTGCGTTTTTTTTTGCCCATGTTGTTTTTACTCTGAATTGTTATATATGAAATCATTGTAGATGTGCTGTCAAATTTCTACATTCATCATACTTTTTGTAGTGTTTTAATAACTTGATCTTAATTCATTGATGCAGTTGTCTAAAAAGTTTATTTATAGTGGTCAGCTGAAATGACAATAAAAAGTACACTGAAACCACTTGCCAAATCCTTTTTAGAATCCCTAAATGTTCATAAATGTTTTCAGATATACATTGTACTCATTATTGCTTAGTGAACTATTGTGCATTGGTTTCTTCAACATTTTATAAGAACAAGATTCAGAAATAAAGTTTTTCTTTCTTTCTTTTGCACAACATGAACAGTTTGAAATTTTAGATGGCCCAAAATATAAGTTCAGATAATCTTTATGATTATATTTTTTAACAATGTGCATAGTCAGACAATGTCAAATAAAGATGATGGGAAAGTGAAAGGTGACTATTTATAAGAGTGTGTATTTAAGTGGTTCATATCAATATGTCTTTCGATCATACTTTTGACTTTCTATGTGCATGGAATCTCAATTAATAATTCTTTATATTATGCTTTCTTATTTGGTCAGTTGAAGTTTCTCTCAAGTTAATCATAAATGTAGACATAATAATATTTCTTAATACAGTAATGAAATGTTAAAAATTTGTAGATACTTGAATGCATTTGTTCCTCCTTTAAATTGGTTCAGAATTTTTTAGAAATGTGAAAAATAGACATTACAAATATTGGAGATATATGACAGTTTTGACTGCAGTAGACTATTCTGGGAACCAGAAAAGGACAGTGAGCAGTCTGTATTTTTGAGAGATTGCATTAATTATAAAATGTCAACAAGTGATACACTTTCTGCATTTTTTATATCAGATGGTCTTGATTTTTAATATTGAGGTGTCCAAAATACTATATATTCTTTGTTGTTGGCTAAGGCACATGGCTTTCAGTTGTAGTAGCTATAATATAGTTTGTGTCATTATATACTTGCATAATACTTTGTCTTACTCCTGCTCCCCCCCGCACCGTTCCATGCATACTACCCCCTATCACCAGCCATATGTTTACTTACTAAATGGATGGCCCCATTGGTAAAAATGGTGGAGAAATTATATCTCAAATTGTGTACAATATACACAAACCGCTCCGGTGGCCTAGTAGTTAGAGTGCCCGACTGGGATGCAGGAGGTCGTGGGTTCAATCGCCGGCTGAGTCATACCAAAGACTTACAAAAATGGTACTAACAGCTGCCTCGCTTGGCGCTCTGCATTAAGAGGTTAGTGTTAGGACTGGTCGGCCAGGTGTCAGGATAATGTGACTGGGTGGAACATCATGCTACATGTCTGCGGCATGATGCCCCAGTGATAGACATCACTATAAATTGTCACACTGCAGTCATCGTAGCGATATGACTGAAAAATTGTTAAAGCTACATTAAAAATCGTAATAACACACAATCACATTGACCCCCCCCCCTTTCCATGCACACAACCCCCCCCCAGCCATATGTTTACTTACTAAATGGATGGCCCCATTGGTAAAATTGGTGGAGAAATTATCTCAAATTGTGTACAATATAAACAAACCGCTCCGTTGGCCTAGTAGTTAGAGTGCCCAACTGGGATGCAGGAGGTCGTGGGTTCGATCACCGGCTGAGTCATACCAAAGACTTACAAAAATGGTACTAACAGCTACCTCGCTTGGCGCTCTGTATTAAAAGGTTAGTGTTAGGACTGGTCGGCCAGGTGTCAGGATAATGTGACTGGGTGGAACATCATGCTCCATGTCTGCGGCATGATGCCCCAGTGATAGACATCACTATAAACTGTCACACTGCAGTCATCGTAGCGATATGACTGAAAAATTGTTAAAGCTACGTTAAAAATCCTAATAACACACAATCACACTGACCCCCCCCCCCCCCTTTCCATGCACACAACCCCCCCCCAACCATATGTTTACTTACTAAATGGATGGCCCCATTGGTAAAAATGGTGGAGAAATTATATCTCGTATACAGTTATTATTTTTTTATGATTCTTTTTCTCTTGTTTTGACATAGCCTGAAGTTTTGGACTTGGCAGACATAACTTGGTTCTGGGGCCCCAAGTGGCTGAGTGGTCTAAAGCGCTTACCATTCTGGATCACTGCCATTTCACCCATCTGTGTGGGTTCGAGAAGGCTTGCCAGTAGCTTCTTGTGGGTCAGTGGTTCTTCATGGGGTTTACCAGGGTACTTCCTCCACCAGTTGTGCTGATTGCCATGTATGGCCTATCTTTTGCTGAAAAATGGCATTAAACCCTACAACAGTAACAAACTTTGGTTCTCATGCTGCTCTGGTAAATTTGTCTACATACTACATTTATATGGCTTTTACCTGAATTTTTTCAGTTTATGGTTTTTAGTATGTTATTTAGAACATTTTCCTGATTGCATTAGTGCATATTATATTCTTTACAATAATATAAAGTTGATTAAACAGATTGTTTAGATTGATATCAAAGCATAATGGATGCAGAGTAATCGGTAATAGTCAGTTTCTTTACTTTTAAAATTGTATAGTTTAAAACAAAATGCATTTAATGAAACAGTTAAATTCCAGTTTCATTGCTGTAAATAGACGGGTTTCAAAATATTTATCATAAACCTATATTATTGTAAAATGAACAGAAGGAAGAAAAGAATGTGCAGCCCTCAGCATTGTGCAAGTCTTCAACAAAGTCAGCTGTGTCTTCTGCCACTACAGTAATATGTACATCAGATTGTGTAAGTTCGGTGAGGATACATATTTATATTTTAGAAACCTTAAAACAACTTTTATAACTATTACATGTATATGTACTAGTATGTAAAGACATTTCCAAAGAGAGCCTTCAGCCAACTCAGATATCTTGGCAAATTACTGTTATGTGATTTTTAAACAGGTGAGTGATCTCAGGCCTCTTTGCTCTTTTGTTTTCTTTAGACTTGTATTAGATACAGTGTAACAAATATGGTTTACAAGTAAAACAAAGAGCAGCAGAGAGGGTGAATCAGACAACATTTTTTTGTTTTTATTTTTGATTATATCCCCTCCAAAATAACACTAGACCCTTCTCGCGAAAAAATAAGTCTCTGACCCTTGTCTGAAAACATTCGCGAATCATAATGTCGCAACGTCGTTGTCACTCACCCCCTCTGCTGCTAGAACTTTCAGTTCTGGGTTAACCGAATATTTGATCTAGTCCGATACGATATCGTGTTCCAGACTTGTCTGGGGGCGAAAATCCTTTCAGGATTTCACAAATAGACTAATTTGTAAAACCTCCTCTTGTAAATCAATCAGATTATTAGACTGGTCAGTGAGTTTGAAATTAATTCTGGTTAATGAATTATTATGACATCGCATATAGACTGGATTCACCGGGGACTCAATTATTAAAAACCCTGGAGGGGCTGTTGGTGCAAATGAATACAAAATATATCCTTGCTGAGCTTGATTTGATCGTTCTAAATTTATTTGATAGCTTCCTTCGATCACATCACACACTAAATTGAGCGCAATCACCGATGAAATATTCACGTTGAACGGAGCAATATGCCTGCCACCACCATCTGGGTCATTATTGTGTTTGAGGATTTTTATTTCCGGTGATGTTTTTTTCCATGCATCATGGATTTTTTTGAAACCTTCATCGATGGCATCACTGAGAGATTTTTGTAATTCTGAGATATTATATCCTGGTAGTTTAAACTCACGAATATCTTATACGCGTATATTACTTTTCATCGCAAACTCTGTTCTCGTTTTAGGATTATCGTCACCTAATATCTCTTGAATAATTTGTGAATGAAATAATTCCATGTCATTGATGATTTTGTTACATATTTCTACAACGCTGATAAATTCATCTCGGGTGAGAGTGCCGGATATAATGGATATTAACAACAGTAAAAAATCATATTCCATCGCTGTGAAATTTTCAGTAATTTTGTTCTGTCGGGGTACGAATTTGACAACGTTATTTTCTACTATTCCATTGAAAAGTTCCCACTTATTATAATCTTTATAACTCTTTATTGGATTATCAGATTTTATCCTGTCTGTGATATAATCGGTTTTTTGTGGTTCTGGTAATTTAACGGTTTTTCCACCGGGTGGTAATTCAGGCCATCCTAGTACGGTTCTAATAGAACTCTGATAGATATCTACGACGTATCCTTCTGTGCTTATTTCAATGGCAGATGATAGTGTCGGCACATGAACTGTTATAGCTATTTTTGATTCTTTTCCAGTAATCGATTTTATTCTACGCGCGAATTCATCATTGATTTGTTCTTATTTGCAAATACCAGTGAATTATTGGGTTGTTGACCACCAAATGATTTTGACCTAATATTTGGCCAACTGTGGTATACTCGTAATTTTGCTAGCGCTATCTCCTTCACTGGGACTGAAGAGGGGAAATTGACACTGAATTCTGGATTCGTTGAGGTTATTGAGATCATGCTTGTTTGTACTGGGTTTGTGTTCTCCACTATTTGTTGAAGTAATTCCATCTGTGTTGTCATTGTTATTATATTCATGATGTATTTCTAATTTTGACATCGCAGAATCATATATATCTACCATCGCTGAAAACTCACTCTCTGATATAATTGTATCATCGAGCGATGACGATATCAATGAGGATAATTGCGAGTATGCAGTGGACACAACATGAAATTGAATTATGTAGTCTTGTAGGTTCCGTTGGCTGCATGAGGATATTTTTTTTGTGATTATTGAAATTATTCCAGCGATTGTTGTTGCCGCAGAAATGCAAATTGGAACAGCTATCGGGGCCATCATTGTCACTGAAGACAGTATAATACCGGCTCCGGTGATTACACCACTCACAGCGTACACAGTAACATCAATTGCGGTAATTCTCCTGCGATATTTTTTAATTTTCAATTCATACTCCTCAGACAAGGTTTTGAGTCTAGTTTGATACTCTCTGACCTGATCATAGCGATATTGCGATGATGAAATCATTTTTATTTTAAATACGCTATCGTTTTCAATTACGATTTACTTAAATTCGCTACGAATTCCACATACCACGTTGTTGAGACCCTAACCAAATCTTTATCAGTAGATGTAATTGTAAACTTTTCAGTTCTATCCTTGTCGATGATCGTTGAAATCGTATTATTGACCCCGGATGAACTGGACGATGAAATATTAAATTGAGACAATGGTGTTACTAGTGTTAATCGATAAATACCCTTAACTGTTGCAGTGATATCTAATTTGTTGTTTGTAGGTGACCACTCCAATGATCCGTGTTGGATCGTGTATACTAAGTTGTTGGTTTTCTCATGAGGAATTTTTGTTTTTTCAATGGTTGTTATCATCCTCGAAAGATCACCTTTGACGGCTTCGATGAAGTTTTTCGTCTCATCGATGGACTTTTTAATATCAGGGAGTTTTAGTTCAATTTTATCGAATGTAGTTCCAATAAATTTATCAATGATATTTCTACGAAATGCGGTAAACTGTTTTATGTGTTCTTCGGTTTTAGATTGAAGTGTTTCTAGTTCCAACGCAGAATCGTTGAGAGTTTTAAATCGATCTGTAATCGTCGAAAAAAGTACACCCGGTTTGAGTTTACCCTGATCTGAAAATAACGCAACGGTGTTCTCGATTGCGTTTTGTTGTTTAACTAAAATATCATCCAGAGAAATATTACTGGTTTTCAATTTACCCTGATCGGAAAATAACGCAACGGTGTTCTCGATTGCGTTTTGTTGTTTAACTAAAATATCATCCAGAGAAATATTACTAGATTTCAATTTACCCTGTTTGTCCTGAAATACAACTATTTCCCCGGGGTCAACACTTGTTAAGTTCAACGTCTCAGCGATTTCATCTTTAATTTTTTTTTTTATATCCTTGATAGAATCAGGAGTTGCAGTGTCATCGGGTTAGGGTTTCAGAGGTCTTCCCCAAATATCAATCATGATATTTTATATATCTCTCTCTAAAAAGCGATTACTAGTGTAGTCATTTACGACAATGTGTGGTGGTTTTCTAGATGCTGAAATAGCGTCAAGGACATTTAATACTTCACTGCCGCATATTGGTGGGTCATTGATTTGTTGTGTTGGTAGCGTAGAATACCAAGTCTTCATTGGAAATTGTTTTATGTAACGCATAAACTCTTTTGGTGGGGCTAATCCATATGAATCAAAATAGACAATCCCACGTGGATCAATAGCGTATGCAACCCAGTGAGTTCCAGGTCCGGTGCTGTTATCGAGATTAATAATACCTGTTTCAGTTTTGTTTGGTTGATGTGGTAATTGATCTTTCATAAAAACACCTCTGAAATTTTTAATCACTAGTTTTTTAGCAGCATCCATTAAATCAAAATTGGACATTGGAACCATCGAAGATTTGGGAACCATAGGTTCGGAAATTGAAGATTTCTGAATTAATAAACCGTTCCTGGTAGTCTCAGGCCTGATCCGTGAACGGATCTCCCGCTGTACCATGAATACGGGGTTCCTGGTAGTCTTAGACCCTTTCCGCTGTACCATGAATACGGGGTTCCTGGTAGTCTTAGACCCTTTCCCTTTTTTTTATACCCTCGACCTTTCTTCGGTTCATATGATTCAGCAATGCTCTGTACCGCTTTTGTTCCCAAGCCTCCAACTACCCCCAATGCGGCCGCTTTTGCTACTGCTGGGGCTGCTGCCGCAACCAATGCTGGTATTGCAGCTAACAATGGAAATATACCACCTGTTTTTATCATATTTTTGATAGCAGCCGCAGAAAGAGTAATCTGAACACCTTTTTTATCCTTGAAAGCATCATTGAAATGTTTCACTTGACGAGTTGTCAGCGATAATTTATTTGCCCCGCCATTCATTTGATTAGGTTTCAACGTGATTGTGGTTCCACATTGTTTAGCGGATTTTGATTGCAATTTTTTTAACTGACCAGGTGTCAATGACACATTGATATTACTATATGACATTATACAAATACAGATTGATTCTAAATCGTAAAACGATTCAATGGAAATATCCTTCGGATTTTCAATTACATATTTTCCACTGGTGCATCTACCACTCTCATTCTTCCACCAACACCTTCAAGTAGCATTGATTTATCACTGAGAATGACAGCAACCGCTCTATAATTAGCAACAGCACCAGGACGGGTTACACGGGCTCTGAAGTGTATATCAACGACAGATTGTCTTGTTAAATCAAGATGTTCCAGTGAAAAGTAATAAATCGGATAGAGGCTTTTAAAGTCGTATTGTGATATTTGCAAACCGGTATCCACATTTTGATCACGTGCCATAAATGACAACAGGTTATGATAGACACGTGCAATATGATTTTGATCGTAATCAAGTTGCACATCTTCAGATGGTTCCTGTTGTCCGTTTATTTTCAGCGAGACTTCATTAACACCTAACTGATCAAATATCATATGACTTCGTTGTTGATTACCAACTCGCGCAGCATTCTGTAATGCAATAAATATATGACGTGGAGCTGAAACCCCTTGTTTTGATGCCAGGTGCCATGTGAATGTACCATCAACATTGTCTTGTTTAGTATCCGTAGTCACTGATAACCAACTCAATAACGACTTTCCTCCTTGGTCCATAAATGATAACAATTTTTCTTCTGCTGTGATTGATGGAGTTAACACTGGCATCCACAATGATAGTTTTGTTAAAACGACTTTACCATCAGGAACACCAGCCTCATGCCATATTGCATCATTATCAGTACCCTTTCGTACAAGCGCTACTGTGTGTTTAGCTCCATAAATAACTTTTCGGACGTTTCTACAGAATCCGAATATATGATGCAGTGGAATTGCACATGAAAATTGTCGACGCTGTCCTTGTAATGTTGCTACACGTGTTGCAAATCCTAGATTGTAAGTAGTAATAGTATTTATGACATCAAATTCAGTAGCTGGTCTTACATATCCGGCTGGTGCTGGATCAAGTGCTGTAGCTCGTGTTGCCTTGACTCTAGAATACTGGTTGTGTTCAGGGTGATCAGTAATATCCTTTGCAAACATCATAGATGGACCCGCTGATCTTGAATAATCATCAGAATATCTTGCTAACCCTATGATTGTTGTAGCCACATCAACTTCACGGTCAATGGATTCAATTTCTTTTCCATCAATGAGATATCTAGCGCTTTCAAATAACGCCATGATACCGTTATTAACAAAACCAACTCGGGTAGTTGGGCTAATGTCATATGGAGGATCATTATGTGCAGCATTATTTGTTACAAGTTCTCCTTCTACTTCAATAAACGCTTCACAAGGCAAAAAGTATTTACTGGTATCATGAACTTGAAGTTCAATTCGTGATCGGAGATCTGGTTGTACTGCGTGATAAGAATAAAATTGAAAATCGCGTACAGAATCATCTTTACGCACTGGGGCATCCATATCAAATGCTGGATCAGGTGACCTTTTGAACATTTTATTCTATTTATCAGAGTCTAAATCGGATTTTCCATTTCATCGTGAAAAACGCTAGCGCTTTCTACGTGGTTTTTTAAAGCCACTTCCTGCTATCATGTTTGCTGTCATGTTATTTTGGTCCTCTTGATTTACCATCGACGCTAGTTTTTCATCTACTGCGTTATTTATTATTTTACTAACACTTGCAGGCATTTCTTCTGTAGATGGCAATGGTACCTGTTTCTTTTTTCGCCTCACTAATGATGTTATTTTATCCTTCGCAGTTGAAAACGCTTTCCCGGCAAGATCTCCAACAGTACTAATACCCTTATCACGAATAACATCAATGGCTTTCATTGATAATTGTTTAGCTAACGGCATCACTTTTGGGGCCGTTCTTGAAAAGAATCCTAAAATGGTATTACCTAAACCATCTCCATAGTATGCCTTATAAACTGGAAACCGTGAATTAACTACATAGACGGGGGTTGGTTTATCATGATTGTAGTACGATTATTATTATAAAAACAGTAGTGTTTTCAATTGTTATTTAATCGCTATGATACCCATTTGCTAACTCGTCAATGAGTTCTCGATATACATTAATGTCCATGATACCACCGGCAAATAATCGTCTACAAATATCAGCTGCTTCATTAATTATTTCTGGAGAGTTATTTCCAGCTCGGAACCCTCCTACAAGAACATCTAATCGTGATATATCATTGATAACACTATCAGGACAAGTGTTTCCAATCCTTGGATTTTGCAGTCCACTTCCGCTATAACCAGTTGCTTCATCTAGTTTGTCTGTATCCGTGGTTTGTAAATAATCAAGAGTATCATCATCATCATCATCAGGTGGTAGTTGTTGTTTTTTAGGTGAAAAAGATATTTTCTTTGCAGGTTGCTGTCGCTTTCTTTGCAATCTTGGCGGTTTTTGTTGTTGTTTAAACTCTTCGTATTGATTATACACGTGATCCACCATCTTGATATATTCAATGTATGATGCACTATCTGTCTTTTTTTGACTTTTTCCAGTTTTGATTTTATAGAATATATCAGCCCAGTGAGTGAAATTCTTAACAAACTTATGATGTTCTGGTTTCAACATTTTTTTTCTGTCTTCATAGGACGTAACAACAAGCGTAGGAATTTCTGCTGGATCAGTCTCATCAATTGCTGCTAACCCTTCCTCGTTAAATCTCACGCGTAAATCATCTACTGTTCTTTTTGATTCTATTTGTTTTGTTTGTTCAGTTTTCGCTGCTAGTTTTTCAAGCTCACCAATAACAGATTTCCCCGTCTCGGGACCATCTCCCAGTAAAGCACGCTCTACCCCCTTCGTTGCTGTGGTTACTGGTTTAAACAATTCTTCAGACCCCAGAGCAAAATCAGTTTGTAAACTCTGTCGTTGTTGTAGTTTATTCCGTACAGAGTCGCGAATTGGTATAAATTTCTTAATTGCATCTAGTCGCTCACGAGCCAATCGGGTCGTTAATGCTTCATTGACCATTATTTGAAATCAGAAACCATTTTTCAATTGCGAAACAATTTTTCCCATCGATGATTCCATCCTTAACGGTCCAATTTTTTATTGCTGTGAAATATTTTTATTTTCGCAGTGTGAAATATTTTCACTGATTCAATCAAAAAATGACAAAAAAAAAAAATGAAAATCTCAAGGAGATTTTACTGTCTGACAAAATCTTTTGAGGGCCGGTCAATCAAAATAGTTCATTTTCTTGAATTAACGCTCGTAAGTTTCTAATTTTAGAATTAACTTCCTTTTTAAATTCATATTCGTTACCCAATTCTTTTCGTATTCCTTCCACGATAGTATATAACGGAACAAACACATCTACTTCACTGGAAAATGCAAGAGAGTCTCGAATAGAATTTTGAATTTTTTTGATGAGTGCATATTTCTTTGGTAACATATACTTGTTAGTGCTAACTCCGTATTCTATATCCTGAAAATCCGACTTGATTTGATCAGGATTTAACCCATCTGACAATTTAATATTCTGATTTTTCAATTTTCCAATTTCAACTATGATGCTATTCATAATTTCAGAATTCATATATGATAATACATATTTCTAATTCATTTTTCAAAAATAAAAGAGCCGTTAATATTTTTAAAATTCAGTCTGTATATATAAATATATTTTTTAAAATTCAGTCTGTATATATAAATATATTTTTTAAAATTCAGTCTGTATATTACTATCTTTTTTAAAATTAAGTCTGTATATATAACTATCTTTTTTAAAATTCAGTCTGTATATATAAATATCTTTTTTAAAAATTCAGTCTGTATATATAACTATCTTTTTTAAAATTACGTCTGTATATATAAATATCTTTTTTAAAAATTCAGTCTGTATATATAAATATAAATGCAGACAAAAATAAATATCAACCATGATGAGCGATTATCAGTCATTTGGCCCCCTTGATATAGGCCGTTGTGGTTCTATTTGCATTGATTGGGTCCCTTATTAGGCCTTTGTGTCTTTCATAGTGTCCCTTTGTTAGAGCATTTTTCTGTTTCTGTTTTATATCAGAATGTTTTTTTTTTGTTTTTGCTCTTTCAGATATGACCCTATGACCGTTTCTTTTAGCCTATAATTCATTCTGGGTTTACCCAATGTGCATCCACGAACCTTTTTTTGGCCGGTAATTCATTTTGAACACCATACGGGGCTACCCAAATGTGACGGAGAGCTAATTACATCCATGGATGTTATTTATTTTAGGGCATTTATGTGTTTACACATTCAACATGCAACCCATGAAATCAAATTCATGGTTGCGTAAGTTGTCAAAAACCGACAACCCACCGCTACCGTAAATTTGATAGCATGGGTTTGCATGTTATGTGAATGTAAAAAACAGAGGGGGTGCCTTCCTCCCCTCAATTAAATAGAAAAAAAAAACATCCACCCGTTTCACCATCAGACAATTGTCTGCTATGGGGCGCGAACATGTGAAGAATAATTGTCTGGGTTTACAAGCCAAACACGATACCGTTAGACCACTGTTCACGTCTATAAAGAATAACGTTTTTTAACGTATATATGTTGTATTGAATTGAATAATGGGCTTTGAGTGATTCGTCCCGAGGGCTCTTATCACTGTTTTATCTCCTAAAAGAAGTTATTTAATTATCCTGTGGGTGGGAATTGTGCCGCGCACCCACTAGGCGTTTATGTGATCAAAGGATCACTTATTTAATTTGGCCGTCACCACGGGACAATTATTGAACTGCCTCTGGGTGAATGTAAGGCCGTAGGGTGGGTAGGAATAGAACCTACACACACCCACCCAATCAGTATTCTGTCTGCCTATCCAATCTGCAATAGCAGTAAAGCAAAGCGAGAGTAAAATAGTTTAACTCGTATCGCCTTTGTCTGCATAGTAAGGTCGTGCAAGCACGAGAAATTACTGCAGCGGGAAGCAGTGGTGCGAAGAGCCAAGCACGCTCTTTTTATCAAATTCAGTCCAGTTATACTAATGGACAACCTAACAACCAATAATGTGTAAGCCACCTGTGCAATTAACCAAATAGCTGAGTTGTAAAATATTAATTAACATCCTATAAAAAATAGGGACTAGTACTAAGTGTACATACGTAAGTCCCTATTGTATTTAAACTAAGTGTCTAAGCGACACATAAAAGTGTAGTCAATGGTAGGAAATTTTGGTTATAAATTTGTTGCGGCAGTGCCAATAAGGTCAAATTATTCCTTTCAGGGCCATAAAGTTAGTCAAAGAGGGGTACTCTAAGCCAAATGAGTCCCCTATTATTCAAGCAAGTGACGGCAAATATGAAAATTATCATTTCCTTTGCGCAGGCGGGCACCGGGGTGTAGCTTGTCGTTCCCTGCTCCAGAGTTACTCATGGGCGCTACTAGTCCAAGCTACCGCTGTATGGTATTTACCCATTCTGCTTTCTTATATTCTAGGGCTCCTGGCGTGTTATTCAGGTGGTGCTGTTCCGTAGTCCCTTTATTTAAGTCTTCACAGTAGTGACGCCTTCTGGCCTCTTGTGTAGACCGCCATATTGGTGCCACGTTGCAGTCGCCATTTTCCTATGTGCCAGTCCAGTCGTAGAATTATTTCTCCATGTTGTCTATTTTGGCGTCTCGCTGTACTCGCAGTGGTTTTTTCCTGTAGAGCTATTTTGTCATACAGGTCCCTTGAAGTTCCTATGGGTGAGTTTATTCTGTTATCACGCCTATGGACTTCATTTATCTGCGGTCGCTGAGTCGCCGTCAGCCTAGTGGATATGTTGTAACTATTCATATGGTATATAAAGGGAATTAATACATCAATCCGCAAGGTATGCTATTTTATTTTCTTGAATTACTTATTAATGGTGTTTCACAGTATTTAAATGAGACAGAATATTTGACTTAAACACTAAAACAAAGAATATAATTGTTTGAAAACATTTCTTTTCTTACAACACAATGCCCAGCGCTGAATCACAATACCCATTAAACAAGTTAACACAATCTAAGGGAGAAAGTATACACGTGTGTTATCCTGTAACGCCTGCATCTCCGAATCACATCCTATGTTTATGAAATACGCATTAATCGCACGTGAGACAGAATATTTGACTTAAACACTAGAAAAAAAGAAAATATTTCTTTTCCTATAAAACAATACCCAGAAGCTAAATCACAATGATAACTCCCTTGGTTATATCATTTAAGAGTTGTCTCCCTTGGTGTTATAGACATACGCGTGTACTGTATTTTGACACGCGAAAATCGAATTTTCTGATAATACCATTACGGAATGCTTCATAATTAACAAGCACGGGTGAGGTCTGAATTCTTGGTTCATTTGTATAATAACACTATTTTTCTAATTCATTGTTTGGTTTAATTATAAGTCTCTGTATATAATCTTGAGCAGTCTTTATTATTTTGTCATCGTTGGGGTCAATGACAGTATTTTTTATTCTTTTATCATAATAGCGTTTTAGTTCCCTGTATCGTTTGCCGCCACACATAACGCATAATTGCGACTTCCCCCTGACCCCAACCCCACATCGAATACAGGGTAACGGACCAAGGCTTCCACGACGAAAGCTTTGCATATGATACCAACAGAATTCATTTCTGCATGATTTGTTACACGGTGTCACTGATCCAATCATAAGCCATTTGCAATGATTCATTATACTTAAATCTTTCATTTAAATACTTGTTTTAATTATAGTATGGAGGAGTTCGAGAGATTATCGAAAATTAAGCCCTGGAAAAGTGTTCAATTCAATCTTGATAGAGTTTCTGATACACCAAAGAATAAAATTCTTGATAGAACCTTGATTAGTAAAATCAGAGACTGTTTTAATGAATTCAAGCGTGATGGGGCAGCTCATTGTTGGTCAACATTTCGAATTGATGGTGTTGTTGACGCTACCATGAATGATAAAAAAGCAGCAGTGATAATCTCACGTCTTGGGGAAAAAAGAAATTTTTTTCGAATAAAATTTCTTATCCGTGATAATGGAAAATGGATCATTAGGGACAAATACGAGCCTATTCTTAAGGACAAAAAAACTGTCACTGTGACTCAGGATTCAAAACCAGGAATTTTGACTGGAATTGACAAACCCTACTACGAAAGATCTTATCCTGTCACAGCAGTTGTTTACGGGATATATCCACTCAATGAAAAACCTGATATTTCAAAACTAGCACCCATGAAATATTCGACAGGGCTCAATTGTGTAGCAGCACGAATAATGGAACACTTCACAAATGCGTCCCGGGGAAATAAACTAACTGATCTAAGACGAAAAAAAATAACCGAATGGGAACTGACAGTGAAACAGCATGGGGCAACAATTCAAGATATAGCCAAATTAGAAACATCATTGAGATTTCCAATATCGGTAAGGACAATCACCGGAGAAGTATTATACGAATCGAAATATAAATCACAGGGAGCTCCCATTGAAATTATTGATCATAACGCACACGCGTGGTCATCTGCAGTAACAATATTCCCACGGGATAGAACCGTAAAATATCTATCCCAAACTCTGTTTGGAACCGAAGAGTTTTTTTCAGAGCAGAAATTATTTGATGCTATTTACCATTTGAGTAAAAACGATTCTGTGTCAGTGTGGCTATTTCATAGTACTTCAGACGAAGAATTTAGATTTGATCAGTTTGTAAGGCCCAACGGAGAATTATACCGTACTGAAGAACTGCAGAATCAAATGAAACAACTAGCTAGTGAGTTTTCTCCCCAGAGTTCTCTGGGGGAAGACAACGATCAATTATTAGCAAACTGTTTTACAGTACCATCAGTTGCAGCACATTTTGCTAGAAAGAAAAACGCGTGGAAACCAACCCGAAGTGAGTTCTTATCAGATGTCAAATTGTCCTGTCTTGAATACAGCCATGGAGGATTATGGAACACAAAATACACCGCTGATACCGTTATTTCAGTTGATATGATTGCATGTTATCCAGGAAGTTTTCTTGGGTATGGAGAGTGTGAGAAATATTTCAAACGATTTGGACACCCTACACACGAAATGACCCGTGTTGCTATTAATGGACCACTGCCACATTTCGATTTAACCGGATTCGCTTGTGTAGTATCATTTGAAATGGCTGAAGGACTTCATCCGTGTAGTTATCTTTGGATTGGTAAACACATGTCTGAAAAACACTGGATGCCAATAGTGTTATTACGGTATATGCTTGATTGTAAGATGTTAAAATCATTAATTGTCAGTGAAGCAATTATATCCTATCGAGCACAGAAATCAGTCTGGTTACCACAACCTGATCTAGAAAAAATAATTAGCGAAGAGCGAAAACTGTTTCCTGATTTTAATGAACAACAAATCATGGATTGGTCCAGACAGTTATTTGAAATCAGAAACAATGAAGCAAAAGATCTTGGACGAAGAATAATCGGTAAATTTACCCAAGGTGGCAAAGATGATAATACGAGATATTCTTCACGATTGATTATAGACAATGCTGAATACGATTTTGTAATCAAAGATTTAACGAATAGGGGCTTATATGTCAATCGTAAGGACGCATTTATGTCCGATGGAACCAAATTGGGTACAATTGTTACTTACACTGATGGAAACCATCCGCAGTACACATATTTGAGAGCTTCTATGCTTGGTTATGCTTCTATCAATCTGTTTTCAATGATCAATAGATTTCCTACCACCGCAGTTAGAGTTGCTACTGACTCATTTTACATAAATAGCAAAATGGCTGATTTTAAGGCTACTGGCAACGAGAATTGGGGGTCATGGAGAATTAAGAAGGAAATTCTTCATGATTATATTCCATCAGCAGATGTTACCATTGAAAATAATTACTTAGAAAGCAATCAGTGTTCAGAATTTTCTAGTGCACCACCGATTTTTGATCCAATCTGTAGATATAAAACAGTTTATTTAAACGGCTGTGGTGGGTCAGGAAAAACAACCCGGGTAATTGAGTTATTCCGTAGAAACGCTAGCGTTTCTAACATGATTGTACTAACACCGACTCACAGACTCGCCAGAGAGATGAAACAACGAGGGGTAAATGCCTGCACTTATCATAGTTTCTTTAGATGGAAGGGAGATAAATGGACTCCTGAGCGCATGGGAGAGAAATTTATTCCTGAATTCCTCATGTGGGATGAAATAGACACAGTGTCAGAAGATGTCTTAAAAATATTTCTTGAGTGGTTGTTATTGAAGAATACAAAAGTCGTCATGTGCGGTGATCACGGCCAACCTCCACCATTTGTCGGTGCATCTCCCCATGAATGGCTAAAGGGTTTTGTAGACTATTATGAAGAAATTGATACTGATCATAGATCACTTGATAATAAATTAAAAGAGTTTAAGAAATTAATTAGATTACAACCGGATAGAATCCAGTGTGAAATAGCCCGTGAAATAATTTCGGAAACTCCCATGAATGAGTTTTGGGAAGCGTGGAGACCAAATGATTTAATCATTGCAAGTAGAAAAATAGTCAGGGACACACTTCAGATGAAGTTATTTGAATTGCATAAACAAAAATTTGCAACACTTCCAGTACCGTTATGTTATAGGCCATCGGATACACGAAAACAGAACATCGAAGTTGATATTCCAGGACCAAAATCCGAAGGATTTCAAAGACAGATTCTCGTATTAAATGATATTGTGCTGGTTAATATCAATGTCGTTGAAGATGCATTGCGTGCTAATAAATCCCCATGGACGCTAGGTTATGCAGCAACAATACACTCTTCACAGGGATTGACTATATCGGATACAATTGTTTGGATAGTAGATAATCGCATAGAATGGTCGAATTTAGTCTATCTCGCAGTGTCTAGAGTACGAAAAATAAATCAACTTCGAAGAATTGTCCTGACAGAGTCAGGCGATGATGAAATCATTGGTGGCGATGATGAAATCATTGGTGATGATAATGACACCACAACAGATGATATTATTGATAAAAAACTCTCCGGTTACAAACAACAAGACAAAAAAAAAACAACGAGAATTTGATATTGATGCTAAATTAATAATCACTTTGAAGAAACAACAGAATAATCACTGCGCGAGTTGCAATTGTATAATGCGTTGGCAGTATTCGGATAAGGATCCTCGCCAATTCACCGTTGACCGAAAAAATAACAATCTCGGTCATGTCAGAAATAATGTGACGTTGACTTGTCTTGAGTGCAATAGACGCAAGGGTGCTAGTTAAGCCCATGCGGTGGTAATTGAGTATCCTCAGGTATCACTTGTAATTGTTGTCTAGTAAAACCCCGTTGAGGGGCAGTTGAATCCAGTTTATAGATTGGAGGTCTACCCGTAGATCGTGTTATACTAGATATCTTGTGTGCAGTAACACTCCAAATAGGATCAGTAGCCCTTTTTGTGCCACCCTCAAGCTCTCCTGGTTCGTATAAGTACCTCACAATGACATTACTACCAAGAATTGGTTGGGAAACGCTAAAATCTTTTTGAATTTCCATTTCAGGTATTGACTTCTTTTTAATCGCATTGATAGGTTTCATGTTGATGGTTATAGTAGTCTCGTTATTCAGTGCAGTAATCACAGCTGGTAACCTTTTAACCCATTCACGGGATCTTTTTTCTTGGATGAATTCTTTTGCGTATTGATATCCAAATAACCGCTCAGCAAGGGTTTTATTAAACCGTTCTACAATGGCCTGATCACGATGTAGCGCAGTATGCCCTCGTCTGATAGCGACATTGTGATTTTTCATTATTGATAACACTGCACCCTGAAATTCCTTTCCCGGATCAACTTGTAACAGATTTGGCCGGTGCAGAGGGCTCCTTCGATAAATCCTTTCAAATGCAGAAGCCACTTCAGTGGCTGATTTTGTTTTTAACGGTTCTGCTTCTTTGTATCGACTTGCAATATCAACTACGGTTAATGCGTATTTGTAACCACGATCATGTGGCAGAAATAATAGATCAGCCTGATGAACTTCATTGGGTCCGGTCACATCAAAATGCGAGAAATTGATTTGTTTAGGCGGTGGTAGATAAATTTGCCATAGTGCCTGTTTGGATAACCAATGAGCCGCAGTGGTTTTTTTCACTTTTGCAGCGCTAGCGAGTTTATGGATTGCTGATTTACCCCTCCAGTATCCTCTTGGGGAATAATAAATAGATTCCATGTTGTTATTAATTACCAGCACCTAACATCAATTTACTTTTCATAGCCAAATTTATCAAAAAGGAAGCCAATTTTTCTTTGAAAGATTTATCAGAAATAGCATTTAACGCATGAATTAATTTCACATCTGCTAGATGCCTGTGCTGCAGTTTACTGCTTTTATAAGATACATCATGAAGGTGACAGGCCTTATCAATAGCGTTTATTGGTTCCTCACCGGGTCGGGGCTGATTTTGATCATTGAGTCTGATATCAAGTCTTGTTCCCGGTCCACAGTAGCTATATCCTGGAAGGTGCTTTTCTCCAGGGTATTTTGCCCATGGGGTTCCAGGGAGTTTAGTTAGCTTGGCTGCGATATCACCTCCTCGTTTTTTTTTAAAGGTTCCTTGAGTTCCTTGGGTTTAGGAACAAATCTAAATTTCTTTGTACTACATTGTACGCATTTACCAGAAAGCGCTGATCGGTTATTTTTAGTTGTAATCGTCGTCAAGTCATCTGTGCCAGTACGCGCCTTACACTTCACGCAATATAGATCCATAATTTATGTATAGAGATATGAATATAATTGATTTTTCAGCGACTAAAACAAGAGAACCAGTGAAGCATCATGCAGCGCTACCAAACTCTATCCGCGCAATTATAATCGGACCATCTGGATCCGGTAAAACGCAATTGTTGCTCAATTTAATAATGAGATGGATGAAGTGGGATAAGTTGTATTTAATTGCCCCTAGCGTAGATGATCAACGATGCTATGAAGTGCTAAAAGATTTTAATGAAAACGCTTCAGAGATTGCCGGCGAGGATGTTATTGAATTTATAACCGATATTGACGAGGCGCCATCCGTGAATGACCTCGATGGAAGTATCAACAATTTAGTTGTATACGACGATGTCATGTTAGATAATCAAAAAAATCCTGCTAGAATATTTTCCAGAGGCAGACATAAAGACACTGATGTGATTTATGTCACTCAACGATACACTCAGATTCCAAAAGTGATTAGAGATAACTGTAATATGCTTGCTGTATTCAACGGCGTTGATACACATACGCTACGAAATATTTGGCAGACATGGTGCTCCGATATGGACTTCAATCAATTTAGAAATTTCTTTAGTCATGCTCAGTCTACCCCACACGGATTTGTACATGACCCTCGAACACGATATCGTATCGGACTAGATCAAATATTCGGTTAACCCAGAACTGAAAGTTCTAGCAGCAGAGGGGGTGAGTGACAACGACGTTGCGACATTATGATTCGCGAATGTTTTCAGACAAGGGTCAGAGACTTATTTTTTCGCGAGAAGGGCCTAGTGTTATTTTGGTGGGGGTATAATCAAAAATGAAAACAAAAAAAAGTTGTCTGATTCACCCTCTCTGCTGCTCAAAGTAATGCGGGTATACATATTTTGATTCACATAACAATCTGGTGGTTGCAAAGCAGTTACCTAGTAATTTTAAAATTATAAAAGTTTGCTGTATTTTCTGAATTTTGAAAATAATGCATGTATTGAAAATAGTAAATTCCATCTACCTTTATTCTTGTATAATCAGCAGAATGAAGATGCAAGTCTTGAACTTCCTACAAAGAGTGAATCAACAAAATCAGCTGTACCTTCCCCAGCATTAGTTGATGATAGTTTGGTGAGAAACTTTATTGATATTAAATGAATCCTGAGAAAGTGTATCATTTTCTTACAAATAAAATATTTGTATTCATTATTCGGTAAACTGTAAAATATACGGGATATATGTTTATTGCTGATGTAGAGTTTAGTAGTTTCTCTTATGTTGAATAGAGTTTTATTTCTCTACAATTGAAACCATACCATAACAGTGAGATGAGTGAAGGTTTTAGATTCCCAATAAGAGTACAGCATACTGTACAACTTGTATTTTGGACATTTGACTTTATTATGGAATTGTCCCCCCTCCCCAATAATAAAGATAATAAAGCAATCAATGTCCATCACCTTTGCTCTTACAACATATATGCCAGTTAAATAAAAAGTTGCTTTTGTCATATTATCATCTCTTTAATTCCACTCATAAAATTGAGAGGATTCTGAATAAAGTGAGTGCTGCATAAGAATAGCGTAATAGTACTTTCCTTTTTTGCTTTTTGTAGCAACTGTATATGGCCCATTTCCAAGAAAATAGACTTGTTACTTCAGAAGTGAACTTTACCTAACGAATTCATTTTATTGATAAGGTAGCTAGTTAACCAGTCTATATTTTTCAAGAAAATGATTCCCGATGTTAAGTGAAATGCTCTACAGTGCCAGTTGTGTATGTTACTTGATGAAGGTGTTAGACCAGGTGGATCTTTTCATACTTCAAAACAATACTCCGAAAAAAGGAAAAATCAACACTTCTTTAAAACTTTAAGAGAAGAATATGAAAGTAATGTAATAAGCTCACTCTCAGCACCTGACCACAATTATTGCAGAATTCCAGTTCATTATCATTCAATGAGTGCTGAATGTAAATAATGTTTCAGTATATTTTGTGCTTGTATTCTGTTTATAATCAATATGGATTTTACGCTTTGCTACAAAATATTTTATCAGCTGCAAGTTAGTAGTAAAAGTGTAACTTTTTTATATGTGCTATATTTCTGAAATGTAATATATAGATTACACTTATTATGTCCAAATTACGCTTTTTTGCCACTTATAATACAATAATTATATTTGTACCTCATGCTGTGATGGCTTATATCTTATAGTAATAAGTTGCATACATATTCTTCCTTTACTTTTATTATAGTTTACAGAACAAACAGAAGATGCAAGTCTGCAACCTTCAGCTATGCCAGATATTGAATCATGGACAAAGGGAGCTGCATCAAGTTCATCAGATGTTGCAATTTCAGTGAGTATCCTTTTTTATTCTGAAATGTCTGTTATCTGTCAAGTTGAGCACCTTTGATCAATCAGCCATCATGGTACCTTTATATCTGACTAAAGCAAGTCAGATTGTCCAAAACATGTCTGGTAATATCACATTCTTCAATACAGAGCAAATGTTCTTTAATTTTGGTGATTGGTAAAATTTACATTCTGGTAATTTCTTTTTGTCATTTTGATAACAATTGTATGGAAATGTTTTGGTAAACATATTACCACTGGTGACATTTTTCATAATGTTCAACAGTTTCTTTACTTTGCTGAATGCTTGTTTTCATATTTATCAGATTTGCTTGAATGACGCATAGAACTCGAAAATTTATCCATTTAACTCTGATAGGAATCCAAGGAAGGAGAAATGGTATCTGTATGTACACAAGGTTCATTCACAGAAATGCAGTTTTATAACGAGTACAGATTTATCGATTTACTATTTTAGACTAAAATGTCATGGTCATTTCACCCCATGTTATATATGTGCATTTATATTTTGATTATTAATTGAGGGGAGGCATATACTATACTATATATGGTAATTTAAAAAGTACTTGTTTTGATGCTATAGAGTAGCTGCCTGTAGCAAGCAAAACCAATAAAAAGAACATATTACAACCATTTGATATTAAATATGACTTTCATGATGTCCACATGCCTTGATTTGAAAGTAAAACTGGCATATGAACAATATAAATAGGAAGAACTGATTTTTGCAGATGCGCCAAAAATTTTTACCATTTAACTTCCAATGTAAATGTAAAGAGCACTCTTATTGGATTCATTTTTTCAGCTGCAGTCAGTGAACTAAACTTGCAAAACTTCGTAACCTAGCAACATAACTAGGGTCATGTGGACCAATGTAAATTGACATTTTGTGGCTCATGAAGATGATGGTTCTTGGTCAATTCAGTTTTGTCTATCTGTACATTTTTCTCAGCTCGAGTATACATCAATTGTTCAGGCATTCTGTCATATTATTTCACTTTCAAGAACATATTTTCATTTTCTTGTCACTTAGCTGTAAAACGTATACAATTTAGTTACAATGGTTACATATTTAATAAATATCTTTTCTTTTAAGAGTATGGAAAATGAGTTACCTCATATGACATTTGGTCACAGGAAGCGCCAAAAACCTTTGATGAAAGTGGTTGACAGGAAGAAAATGCGATATGATGTAAGTCAGTGATGATGCAAAGTAAATGTCCTTCTAATATCTGTATGTACTTTACACGTAAATAATTGCAGCTTAAGGTTTATATACTTATAATACCTTTATTACCATTTATGTTACCATTTAAACGTAACAAGGTAAATTAACGGGAATAGCCAAATCACTTATAATCGAGCATTATTGATCTTATGTCATTATTCATATTAAACCCTGTGTCCAAACCTCATGTATATTTCCAATATGACAGACGTTGTTGTTCTTGTTGTTGTTGTTTTTATAGGGTTTAACACCATTTATCAGCCAAGGATGGGCTATACATGGCGGCCAGTATAAATGTTGGAGGAAGAACCTGTGAAAACCACCAGAAAGAACCACCAACTCCAGAGTTCTCATGTACCCACATTGGCCTAGCCCTTGACTTTAACCCACTCAAACTGAGGTGAGATGGCGGTGATCTGTATTGTTTAGCAACTTAGACCACTCAGTCACTTGGACCAATCCTGTGTAAATCAACTTCAGGATTCAATCACTTTTCTATTCACATATTTATTTGGAGTCTTTAAAATGAGACTGTAAAGATCATACTGTATTTTATTTGGTAATGTTTATGCACACTAGCTTTTTTGGTCTAGTTTCACAACTTGTGTAAATTAAGAAAAAAATTCTTAGGTAATAGTAATTGCTACTTTTTTTATCATTGTTTTACTTTGTAGGCAGCAAAGGAATACCTACCAGAGATTGGTGCAGCTGATGAAACAAGAAATTTTGTTATAATTAATGGTTCAACAAATGATGCCATGGAGGGTCAAATAAATGTTGCAGAATCCATAAAGGTATATTTTTGCATCACTTTAATTGTATGGTTCTGTAACAAAATGATCCAATTTCTGTTGTGATTGCACTGCCTTATGTAAATCACTGTTTAAATGGTACTTACTAATCTAAACATTGCCTAAAAATATGTATCTTTAAAATTTTGATTGATTCTATATGAATAGAGTATGTATAGTTATAAAACTGCAAGACTCTGAATGCCAGCAACATAAGAAATTTCAATCCATTACACACACCCCACAACCCTGTCCTTTTCACTATTCCAGAATCATATTTTTATAGAACATTCAAGTGTTGATGGTTAGGAGTTGTATTCATATGAAATTACATGAGAATACTACCCCTTTCAAGGGCCCCGAGTGGTCTAAAGTGTTGTCCGTTATGGACCACTGCCATCTCACCTCTGTCTGCATGTGTTCAAGTCTAAGATTCGGCAAATGTAGTTATGTGAGAAAGCTTGCCAGTAGCTTCTCGTGGGTCAATGGTTCTTTCCGGGGTTTGTCATGTTTCTTCCTCCACCATCAATACTGGCCGCCATATTTAGCCTATGTTGTGCTGAAAAATGGCGTTAAACAATTAAAAAAAAAATATACTAACCCTTTCAAATAGGAGAGCAAGATATTTTACAAAAGCTATTGCTTGCCAACAAAGGGTCAGTTCCTTATAATGACAACTTTGCTTTTAGTGGTACTTGTTTCTCCTCTAAACTCGTTCAGCTGCCTTTACAATTGTAGGTAATTTCATTTTTACAATTGTAGGTAATTTCATTTTTGTTTTCATTTATATATCCAACACCTGTTACCTTATCATGTGTGTTACTTTACACATATTCCTTTCATTAGTATGACTTATAATACACATTTGCAAATATGGTAGTATATTCAGGAACCATAGCGAGGTGAATTTTTAACATAGCCTTTAAAACCAATTTCAGTCATATCGCTAAAATGTTTGCAGTGTGGCAGTTTATAGTGATGTCTAGCATTGGGACATCATGCCGCTCATATGTAGCATCATGTCACACACAGTGACATTATCTGGACACACATTATCATAACACTAAACTCTTAATGTTGAGCACTTTTCAAGGCAGCTAATAGTATCATTTTTAGTCTTTGGTATAACTTGGCTTTGGTTCAAACTCGTGACCTATCACATCCAATAAAGGCAGTATTAGAGAAAAACAAGCAGGGTCTACTTTTACAGTTACAGATTAATGACATTGCACCTCTGCCTATATGGGTTAAAGTCTCTGACTTGGGTGGGTATGCAGTGTGGGTATGCGCAAAAATCTGCCAGCTGCTTCCTGTGGGTTGGTGGTTCTTTCTCCACCAAATAAACTGGATGCCATGTATAATAGCCCATCATTTGCTAAATAATGCCATTAAACTCATAACAATAAAATAGGTAAGGAATCAAGTCTTGTTCCTGAAAAACAGTTCAGGAACAAATTTAGGAGTAATATAGTCACTATATCCTTGCACAGCTGATACAATGCTGTGTTGTTATAAAAGTTAGAAATGTAGTATTAATGTTTATTTACAGGCATTGTACAGTTGGATAGCAGGAACAATAACACCAGAGAATCTTCCAGCCCAATTTGAGCTAGTTTGTATGTCAACATTCCATGATGTGGAATGTACCGATTTTGGGTGTGAGCATACATATCCACTTGAAACGGAAGCTGGTAGTACTCCATCATTGGCGCTTTTGCCTGAAGTTCTTGTGATTAAGAAGATTGTAAGTTTTTTTTTCTGTTGCTATTGTGTGGTATTAAATTTTATGGCAGTTGTAACAATATAGCAAGCAGATCCTAATAAACATGCATTCAGTTTCAACTAGCAATTTCGTGCGTGTGTGTGTGTATATATATATATATATATATATATATATATATATATAACACCTCACCTTTTCCTTTGTGTTCTGTTCATAAAAAAGCTATAGATATATATATATATATATATATATATATATATATATATATATATATATATATATATATATATATAAACAATTAGACTATTTGCAGGTAAAACAAATTTTTCCACTTGCATCCTAAATATAAAACACATTTATAAATATAAAACACATTTATAAATTATTTGATCATTGTATATTTGCAGAAATGTCGATATAACGCCAAACTGTTTAAATGAGTAAACCTTTCATTATACTATTGTAGATTAATTAGTCCATGTACAACTTTACTTTTCTCTCATCAATAATTTTTTGTCTGTACTATGTGCAATACCTAGTAATACATAAACAGATACAGAATAGAAGAAATTAGTAAGTATAATTTTTCCATAGTTGAACTTACTGGCCACATCATACCTCAAGTATTTATTAGAGGCATGAGTTACACAGACTCAGTGGTTAGCAGGCCAACTTAGTAACCAAAAAGTGCAGGTTGGAATCCTACTGATGGATTACCCCAAATTATGTGTCCTCTGGCAAGGCACTCTACTTCATTTGCCTCAGCACCAAATAACCAATTTGTGTTGATGTGCTATGAAATACAGAACCACATCTTTTTACTTCTTAATTTAACACATACGCATTTGTAATTTTTCCTTCTGCTTTTTTAGGGAGACGAACTAGATGGAACCCTGACTGGCTTCGATGATGTGTACTTTTCTGTGTGAAATCAAAAGAGCATAATCAGCAACAATGCATAAAAACAATCGAGTCAAAATGGAGGAAAAATGTTAACAGCAACTCATGAATGCTCAGTTCCTTCATCTGATAAAGAAGCTATACACAAATCTGAATTATGCAGAAAATTAATTAATTTCTTGACTTCTAAAATAAATTATAGAATTTTTAGGTAATAATCATACTTAACCACGTGTAATTTTTGCTAAAATAAGATTGCCTAAATAAATGCCTTTAAAACTTACTGTGTGCATCTTGGTGTTGTGGATCAGTTTATACTAAGGTCATGCACCTTTTTTTATTGTATTCAGTTAGGGCGGCTTATATGCGAGTACATGCGGTAATTTAATTGGCTTGGACTATACCTTTTACAAACCTTTAATCAGGCTGGATTATCTCGGGGTTTACTCTATGACAAATAACATATTATAACTACTAAGGAAGAATTGTGTGCAAAAATAAAATTTATTTTTTTCATGGCTCTCTTCCTTCCTCTCTCCTCATTGTATTTATTGTTACCTTAAGATAATGTAGTTATTCATAAAACCATAATAATTATAACTGCACATGTATGCTGTAATAAGCAAAATATTTAATGTGACATGGGAGGAAAGATAATTCTCTTGATATAAATTATAATTCGTTTGAAGTTTTTCAGTTACATCTGATGATACAGTTCTGTAATCACTTCTGAAAGAACAATAAACAAGTTTCTAGCAGTAGCAAAGTCCTCTACTGCATTTGGAATTTGATAAGTCTCTGTCACATCTTGTACAATCCTAATAAAATCTGGATCTAGTTCTGTATAATTATTCTGACAGAGTTCCCTCAAGTCCTGAATTTCCTCCTCTGTCGTTGCTGATAAACAGTCCTCTGCTCCTGAAAAAAAATTGTGTTAAGATTTAATACAGTGTATTCTGTATTTATGTTCATTTCATTCAGCATTAATGGCCACATTTACCAAGCATCTATTCCATCCCTGACTTAAAGCATTTGTTTTTCTGCTTCTTGTAACTGATTGTATACATAAACCTCAATTAAGCAACCTGTTTTAAGAGACCATGTTCGTTAAAGTCTTTGTAATAACAGCTTACATGAGGTTGAAAAATGTGTTATTTGGTTACAATATAAAATAATAAATTTACAAATGTTGTTTTAAATTATCATGTAGTGTGTCAAAGTAGATTTAAAATGAATTCATTTTTAGTGTAATTTTTTAGAAGAATTTTTCTTTTATTTACATGAAATAATGTTGACACCTAGGGGGTTGTCCATAAAGGATGTCTGCAGATGATACCCGTTTTCCTACCCCCAACCACTTGTCCACATTTGTCTGCATGTGGCTTAACCCACCCCACCCCGGCAGCAGACATCCTCGTCTAGCATTATACCTTGCTCTATGGTCCGGCAGTGTAATAGCTGGTGCTTTCAAACTACAACACTCACTGATCTCATCACAGCATGTAGCTCAAAAGAAAGAGAAAAACATGAAGCAGAAAGTTCTTTCTTTAAAACAATCTTTATTCAGGACTTAGAACAAAAGTTGTCGTCTCACAGAAAACTAAATTTGATAGACTGTTAATGTCTTACTCCATTTCAACAAACACAGATGGTAACCAGTCAAATAAGTTGCGAACAACTCGCAGACCATCACTGCTTCAGTTGCGGAAGTTGATTAAGCAGTTGACAGAATAGCACTAACAGATTCAGGCTTCATAGCATCATTGTCTGCCACTTCAGTTTGTGTGCTCAATATGGGCATGATTGCGCTTCGCAGCCCAAGATGGAGACTACAAGCCACAAGTTGGTCATCTTCAAAGCAGGGCCTTCCTACTTTCTGCTGACAGAACTTTTTGAGTCGCTGGCCAATGACTGGATGTTCTTCCGTAACTTCAATCAGCTTTCTCTTGAAGTCAAGCCTGGAGGTCTGTTTGCATGCTCCTTCAGCTGCCAGAAGTTTTAACTTTTTCTCCAGCTACACCTTTTTGCTGTTGAGTTCATCAGACTTTGTTTTCATATCAGCTGTCCACAATCCAGTAATTTTAACTAGTAGAAGACTAGCCATTTGTGTGCTAACAGATTATAAATCATTGCTTGATGCGTCTTGTGCTGGTGTAGAGTGTTGGGTTTTTTCTTCACTAGATATACCCCTTATGTTGTTGCAGCATAAATCGGTATTTAAAAGTTGCTATCCAATGGCAGTCAACAAAATACTATACAGATTATGTTATTGCCAACAGCTTATATTTTAAATTGAGACATGTATATCAACATATCCTTCCTTCCTTCACAAACTGTTGGTACGGTATTTTCAAAAATAACAATAGTTCATTTAGAAAAGAGTTAGGCTGCAAATTTTGTAAATTATTACCTGTTATTTCAGGATTGCTAAAAAGAATGTCCGGAATGCCATTAATTACATCCCCCATTTTCTGTCGACGTATATTATGGCTGTTCCACATTTCAACCACTTCTCCTACATGGTTCTGAATGAGTGGTATATATACAAACTGCAGACACAGCCTGGAATAATGATACAAAGTACAGAATAATAATACAAAGTACATGTTTTTTGAGGTCTATAATCAGTTGATGGCTTCAGTGAACCTAATCAATGTGATTACAGTAGAAAAGTTCGTTTTAGAAAGTGTACATTTTGAGAGCAAAATCTTATAAAGAAAGAAAAATGCTAAACGGCATCTATATTTTTGTGTGTATGTGGGTTGGCATAGTATAATATGGGTCACATGTACATAAATGTAACTAATAATGCCAGTGTTTTAATCTAGCAATTTTAAGACATTTGCAAAATTAACTTTAACAACTTGTATCATAAAGTTCAATGGAAAAACAATATCCATGTATAGAATATGCAAAATTTCTCTTGTATCCTATCTGTCCATATTGATTACATTTTAACTTGTAAGCATTCCAGAGTTTATTATTTAATTACACATTATACTTGATAGAGCCCATAAGGCATTATTAGATTCATAGCTTTCAGTTAATCAGATCTGAAACAATACTGACCCACATGTATATGTGATGTTTAGAGATGTTGTAGGTTCACACATGCCAACCCCCAAGAGAGGCATAATTTATTAATAATATAAGTGGCAAAAAGCATAATCTGAGTATAACACGAGCAATCTATACACTACATGCAATAATTACAGAAAACCATATGAAAAACATACATATTTATTTTATTTAACGTACCTTATACTTTGCTACTTACCTAGATCTGCAGTTAAAAGTTTTGTCAAAATCAGCTAAATTCAAGTGCATTAGTTGTTTTAGGGCTTAATGCCATTTTTCAGCACACGGTAGGCTGTACATGGCGGCCAGTATTAATAGTGGAGGAAGAACCCGGGAAAATCCCCAGAAAGAACCACCGACCCGCGAGAAGCTACTGGCAAGCTTTCTCACATATCCATGTTAGCCGAATCTTATACTCAAACACACACAGACAGAGGTGAGATGGCAGTAATCTGTAACGGAGAGCGCTTTAGACCACTTGGCCACTCGGGGGGCCCTCAAGTGCATTAGTAGGTAATAAAAGAGCATACACAAAATATTTTGATTAATTATTAATGCATAACACTCACTTTAATTAGTGTACATGTGTACATTAACTTTTGAGAGTAGTTGTAAAGTCCACAAATGATCACTTGTAGTATCTTCAGCCTGCCATGGTTTGTCCCTTAACAATGGTCCGGTACAACATGTTTTTACGTTTAACAAAATCACTCTCCTCTGACATTTTTCAGCCAGATAACATTCAATAGTCACATCGATACAACTCATTTTTGTTTTTTTTAATGATATTTGGTGGTTTTTTGTTTCAATTTAGACTGGTCTGCTATGTATGTAGTATCAAAATAAAATGAATCTATGATGAGTGATTTCACATTCATGAATCTGTTTTATTGGAACTGTTACAGAATTAATGCAAAAATTACCATATTTATACAAAATGGGAGTGACAATGACCCAAATGTATTGACCCATATGTAATGATTGAAACTGATAAATATTAAGGCAATTATAAGTTTCAGTAACCAGCCCAAATATGCAGTTTGTGTTTATTTATGTGCCTAGTCAAGACCATAGTAGACAAACAAACAAAATACATTATTGTTACTATGTATAATCTGTAATCAAAGTAAACACCAGAAACTTACAGGTGGATTCGATTGCCTCTGACAAGATGACCATCACTTTCTAACGTCTGTAAATGAAAAAGTTAAATAATATAAGTTTGCTTTTTATTGCAGTTCAATGTTAAGATTCTCTTTGCATTGCTAATCAATAAAGTGTTTGTTTATATTGTATACCTTTCAAGAGGTGTACTGCATAATAAAATAGCGTTCTGATTAACAATGTCAACATCAAATAAAAGGTTTTAGAGTTTTCAAGTTCATCAAACTTTCATTTCTGATAGAAAAGTTAAAGAATTATGAAAAAAATAGATAAAACTTTTCTCAATATTAGGAGACTTCTAAAGGTCATGATCAAATATTGGGGCATATGTTGGCATATATAACCGATACATTTGCAGATGACATGATTAGATTTTTAAATCATTATAGCATTTTTTTTCAATTTCATCTTGCTTTTCATAATTGTTTATGGACATAGAATTTTTTGTTTGCTGTGGGGACATCCATGTTATAAAAATAGATCTAGTTCTTTTCACATTATAACCTCAAAATGTTTGAGAAACTAAACTAGGTATACTGAATGTATCCTTACTCGGAAATGTACAGCTAACGATAAGTTAATTTGTTATTTAGCAGCTTGGCGGTCATGTACGTCACATTAGAGGAAGTGAACTCTATGACAACATCTATTCCTCATGTATTAATTTACAGAACAGCTACACTGATTCCAGCGTAACATTTATATTTTACTGATAAAAGTGACATGCTGCTTCTATACACGTGGATCACTTGCAGCAATTTGTGTTTCCTTAACAGATTTGACATGAAATACACTCCTTGTAGAATTGTTATGTTTGCTGCAAATATGTTCATCAAAAAACAATGAACAGCTTCAAAATTACAAATAAGAGTAATGACCACCTCAGAACTGACTTGACATTTCATACCAAAAGTCATTGTTTGCGGTGTTTCATCCTATGTAAACTGTTTACCTTGAAATGATCAATCCAGAAGTCAGCTTTGCATTGTCGTAATATTCCCCACCATCGTTCGATTCGCTGAAAAACAACACACAGGCATGAGCTAGTCCATTTACCGACCTCACCCCCTCTTTTAGCATAAGAATTTCTTTGTTAGTTATTGGTCTGACATCTGACTTGGCTATCTCATCTGTAATTTCATCAGCAGAGTAGGGATATGCTTACAATGCCTGGTGTACAGATGGACAGCAGCAAAGCAAAGCTTCTTTCTGTTACCACATGTTTGATTTTTTCTATTACATGTATTATGGAATTATGGTGTAAAAAAGGTGGGTTGGGCCAATGATTATATTGTGATGCAGAATGCTGAACATGAAACTCTGCAGAAATGTCAGATATCATTATGACCAGACAAAAACGGAATGGGAACCGATTGCTATCGTACTTGGTCCATTTGTTCAATATTTCCATATTTTAAAGTCACAAAAGGTATTAAAGTATAAACAAGTATTCACATTAATTGTATTTGCATTCACACCATCAAATATGTAGCACTCTTTCACAGCAGTCCTTTGTTTTTGTTTTCCACCAGATGAGGATGCGGATCTGAACTTGAAGGCATTACAACTATAAGATCTTAAACACAAGAATGCAAAACAAGTAAAAAATTCAACAAATACTTTATCTTCCAAGAAAGAATGTAAATTTAAAAGGAGCTTGCATTAGGGGTCATCCATTTAGTATGTACGCAAAAATAAGACAAAACTTGACCCCTCCCCCCCCCCTTGTATGCATGAATACTTTTTACCCCCCCCCCCCCCATGCATACGTACGTATGAATGACCCCACCCCCACCCCACCCACTCATATAGAACTTCCAATATTTCATCCAGGCAGAAATGACACAGGATTAATAATATTCAAATGTTTAATGAAACGGAGTAAAACAGACAGTCCTCAGCTGCTGTATATATAAAAGAAATAAGTTGAATGTTATTAAACCTTTAAAAAGTTCGCCAGTGTCTGCTAAAAGTCAGACAAACGCCGACTGAACCCAGTCAAACAGGTTACGTATAACAGGAATTTAGCAACAAGCTTAACGTCAGGCTGAATCACAACAGCATTAGCTGCACTATGCTGGGCCGCTGTCTCAATATCCACAGCCTCGCTGACGTCATCATCCAGGTTTTGATTCAAGTTCTCACTGTCTGTAGACTCAGTAGTGTGAACGCTTTGGTGTCGTCTTACACTGGCCTGCGACGAGTGATACACGCCGCACACAGGACATGTACGCTTGATAATTTCAGATTGTGCAAGTGACGGACAATGCAGATCAAATGACGCATTAAAAGGAATTTTAGATCCAAAAGCTATCCCCTGTGCAAGTACATTGTCAGTAGACCCCCCCCCACACACACGCAAGCAAGCATACGCATTTGGGTTACCCCCCTTCCCCCTCCATGTGTACATACTAAATGGACGACCCCTTATTATGATGTAAATCCCAAGCAGTCCTCTGAGGTCAAAAAGTAGAGTGGTCCAAAATAATTACAATGGGTGATCCAACTGGAATGCAATCTTTAATGTGCTGATCTACCACTAGTCTTAAATGTGCCGATCTGCTAACAATGTTGATGTATCACAATGATTTAATCTTAAAATGTCCTTAAAAGAATTTACAATAATCCCAAAATAGCAATCAAGTCCAAAATTTTTAATAATCACTTTGCAATTCCAATGAATAATTGAAATATATAAATCCTGTTAAATATAACTGAATACAAAATATAGTCCACTAGACGGATGTTACAAGAAGAATATGTTGTTAACTATGTTGATCAAAAACTTAATATAAAATTCTAACACAATAAGAGGATGTTGATGTGGTTCCTATTCCATCATATTCAAAAATAAAGTACGGTCTGTTTACTTTTAGCTTGCTACCTGGCAAACTAAGAATATTTTGTTCTAAAGGGAAAACAAAAGTTCTGAATTCAAATCCATGTAGACATGTTTACAAATATCATCTTAGACAATAATCTACAATCATGGAAAAAAATTAGCTATGTATCTTACCAATGACAGTTACAATCATGGGCAACAGTTAATATATATATATAGATATACAATGGGCACTTCCAGTGGTTGCTAACTGACCTGTATTACCCTTCTTTCAATTAAAGACCTACCTGGTTTGCATGCGATGTACCATATATAAATGCATTTTCATTGTTATGAAGAGCCATCTGCATTGCAGCAAGCATGCCATTTTCAGTACCTGGGTCACCTCTCACTTTTACGGGACACCCTGAAAAGTAGGTTAGTATGACATTATTAAAGTATCATATGTAACATGTATAGTAATTTATACTGGCTTTTGTTTGTGAAGGTGGTTCAAGCTCTCTTTTGCCTTTAAATAGTCTGTATTTTATTGTTGTACAAGAAATATAAAAGATCTTTTATTTAACAAAATGTTTACAATGTTTATACGAATCCAACTTATCACATAAACAGGTTATGTAAACGTGCAAAATTAGTGTTCATTGCACAAACTGAATAGTGCACAACAGAAATAGTCTGTTAAGTTCATGACTATGCTACTTTTTTTTTCTCCATATAATACCAAAAGCAAATGCTGATCCAGGATATCCTTCAAGGGCAATTAAGATATAATAATAAAGATTTATGAGCATAACATTCATTTGATATGGATCATACATTTTCTAAACCTGCCACTCCAAGCAGATATTGTACTGAAGCCAATGCAAGTTTTGTACAAAATAGTAAGGTTTATATGTGACACCAGGCTTGCAAACAAATAGATGTATCATTTATGGCTGACTAGTCAGCAAATTATATCTAGCTTTGCTTACATCCCTAGTCCAAGAAGAAATGACCTAGTTCTGTTAATCCTGCATCCGAATATCTCATTTCCTTTCTTCATGTAACAAAATGTTTACTGTAACACATGGTTTTGGCATTTAATTTTAATTACCTTATCAATATGAAAAAAATTACTTTTAATAATGTATAAAAGTAAATTGTTAGAAAAGAGTACCCTACTTTAAAATTTAAGTGTGAACAGGAAGACATAATAAGCAATGCAATAAATTTACTCATTTTAAAATCCCAAGACAAATATACAGCTGTCAAGTATATCATTTTCAAAAATGAAACAACACTGAAATGACAACTATTAAAAATTTTAACTTCAACTACAATAATATAACTGAACATGAAATTACTTTATAATTTACATTAGGTGAGTTTATATTGACTTTATTTACCATGGAATTTCTCAACTGTATCAACAAAGTAGGAGGCAACAACCTCTGGTCGTCTGTTGGTGATTCCAGCATGCAGCCATAATATCTTCCTCGAAAAACTGAAAATAGATTGTATAAAAATACACTGTATCACACAAAGTGGAGTTATTTATACTTTTATCATTGGGAGACATACGTTTCCAATTGTCAAGATGAACTGTATGTACATAACAGAAATGAAACAAAACAAATCAAAGAATGAATAAACAAAATTTGCACCAAATACTTATATGTGCTTTTCACATTATTGTCACACTTTAAATCAAAATAGGAAACATCTGGTGTTAAAATAACAAATGTTCTTATAAAATAATGATTTTAAAATGTTACAGTCCAACTGCAAATAAAAATTAATTAAAAACAGTTAAATAAAAAATAAAATGTTTTTATCAGATTAGTTGCATCAATAATCAACAAAAATTGGTCATACTGTATCAACAAAATCCAACTCAAGAATCTACTCTTATACATTTTGGCATGTATTTCTAAATAGTGAATGAAAACTGACTCCATTACACGAAGTTACAACTCATGCCTTTAACAGAAAAAAATAGATTTTAGGTCCATGTGGCAGTCCTTGTGTATGTGTTTCGTGTGTATGTGTGTTCACCGTGTCCGCCATTCCAAAACAGTTCAAGATAAAAGCAAAGTTCAATATACTTTGTGAAATTATTGTGGACTACAGATGTACCTTTGATTTTAAAATGTTAAATCATCATAGACGGTCTTAATGGTTCTACCTAGAAAGGAAAATACTTTGAAGATTTAAGTTTTAAATGTTTTCTAACTTGTATATATATGACTGTTGGGTTACCAGGGTCTCAACTTGAGATCACCTCCACATATGTATTTTCTCTGCTAATCTTGTTTTGGTGCTTTATGTAACAGCAACAAAAAACAGTTATTTAGTACTGTGGCAAACAGAGTTAAGTTTCTTGCCCAAGGACACACCAGGTACCTGATCCAGGCTAGTCATATCTTAAGATAAAAAGAACACTCTTGTGGCCCTGAGTCAAGCACACAAACCACTTGATGCCTGTAGCTTAAGATGAATGGGTGGATGGATGTTTCTTTAGCAGGAGCTAAGTACAATAATGGCAACAAAGTACCAATTAAATAATTATAAAAATGTAAAAACCGAGAATTACACTAAATTTTAAGAATACTCAGTTTATAAAGAAGACTTCACAGATGATTTTGCCCATGGATCAATTCAACACCACACCATTAACCAAGATTTAGCCATGTGGGCTGGACAAATGTGGGAAACACCATGTTTTACAAACACTCTGGTCAAAATCAACTAGCCTGTTTAAATTGTTTACAGCTGTCCATAAATTATAATGGGTACTGTGGTCTGTGCCTCTGTAAGTTTAGATGGTGTAATGAAAAAAATAATGCCATTATATTTACAAGATATTTTAATATTTTAGATTCAATTGACTTTCTTTATAATATACAAATATTTATGAGGGAAATATACAAATAAAATCCAACAGTTATCGTTTTAGGGGTGTTCAGACTTGTGCAGAGTTAGATTCTTGTGCTTCAATTTATTCTTTCAATATTACAATAGAACTTCTGAATATACATACCCATCAATACAACCATGTATGCCAATACCATACGGTGTTAATTTATCATACCCATCTGTAAAAAACGAAATATAACATCATATTAGCAATATATTGAATTAAAGACTATAAAGTGTACAGCATAGCCATAATATCCCTATCTTTTTCTCAGTTTTGTCAAACACCATGATATATTCATATCCACAACACTAGACTATGTTCACAAAGATGGTGAACAAATGATATTCTAATAGTGTTGTACACATCAGCAGACTAAATCCAGTCATATCCAAAAGTTTTGTATTTCTATTTTCAACATTATGTAATATGAATATATGTATACAAGTCTGAAAATTTTATATATAATTGGCAAAATTATTCCTACTCACTGTGTCATTGCCAATTGAGATGGTTAAAATTATGAAATTACGACAACATTAGCATCCTCTGAATAATGTAGCACCTTTGTATATTGCTTTGTACTTTCTAAAGCATATTATCTTGACAAATGTTTGTTGTTGAATAATGCAAACAGAAACATTAATCAGATCATTGATGTGATATGAAAATGCTAAGAAATTGTGTTTAATTTTTTTAAAACTATCTTAACATATCTAGCCACAAACCATGTCCAAGTGAGCAAAGCAGCACACGTAGTTACTGCTTACAAGGTGTATAAAAGGGATATAACTATTTACAGAATCAAATAGTGATAAGTCAGACATATTCTGCAAAAGATAATTTCCATGCCTGAAAAGCTGCACAGTTTCAATTTATTTATATATGTCACAAAATCATAATTCGTTTGCTGTAAATATAACATCTGTGATCAAACGTCACATGGCATAGTGGGAAACTTTGTTTATATAAGCGAATATTTTTACCAAGAATATATAAAAAGGAAAATGGAATAAAAACTATTTCACAAAAAAATTTGCTGTAGAAATGTACAAATGGCACATTAATTGTACAACATTATGACTACAACACTATGACTTTAAAACATCTTAAAGTCAATAATGTTAATTCTATGCAATCTGAAAAATGACCATTTGACACTTGAAGAAATGTTACATATCATATGATGCTGTGCCATTCAATTGCAAGCCATCTCTTACAGAAAGCTTGGAATAACATTATAATACTTACCAATATGCCATACATAATTTGGACCCTGAAAGAGATCATTACACTGACAATAAAAAACAAATTTCTAAATTAAAATGTACCACACACATACAAAGCACAGTCCTTGATAAAAATGTGAAAACATTTTAAAACATGCTTTAAAAGTGTAAATGATTGAATAAGACTGAACAATATTAAAAGTTTATGCTAACACCACATGTTCTAATTAATTACCTATACATTGGTACAAATGTCACATTTAAATTTAAATTTAAACAAGCTACATAGATAGCATTTTGTGAAAAAATACCTATTTACAAAATTAAAGAAATCATAAGTCAGTCAAATATCAATCTAATATATTTCTTAACTGTAAGTCACATACTCTCCTAATGTTTAAATTATATTCATGTCACACAAAGGGACAAATGCTAAATAAGATTAATGCAAACCATGCATGAAAAACCTTTTCATTAAGAACAAATAATTGACAATCATCCTGTTTTATTATGAATAAACTTGTACTGACCTATATTATTAATTGATTTTCCAACCAAACTGATGTAATTGGATGATTTTTTTTTTACATGTAATCAAGCATTAACAATAATCTGATTTATCCTGCATGCAAGTGCCCCAAATGAAGAGATTCCATTTTTAAGAAATAATTTTTTGCAATATTTCATGTTTGCATGTGGTGCAATTTATGTGAATACTGGATGAAAAGATTTGCAATACTGTCCACTGTAACTCACTTTATTGATATATTGTCTTCGACGCAGCCTTCTCTTCTTTCTCCTTTCTACACCATTCTTATCAAGTTCTCGTACAATGTCTCTGGCAAATTCTCTGCAAAATCAAATAGTGATGTGCAATTTATATTGTTAATGTGGCTGATGTCCCCTATACTCAAAACAATTGTGGAAACAATTTTTAATGAAAGGACATAGTTACCTTGTTATTTTTATACAGTATTTAATTTTCAAAGTTCTTCTCAGGTTCTCACACCCATTGCACCCATTTTCTATTTCTTTCTGAAAATATAATATTAACAAGTTATATCAACCAGAAACTCGATTTTCCATGGAACTTAAATGTAACGCTTTGCACAGTGAAGTACTTAAACAGTTGAATCAAACAAAACAAATACTACTTGAATATTTCACTTTTGTTGTTCATGTCTGGATATTTTTTACATTTTTCAGCCCATGATAGGATCTATCTAAATGTAACGCTTTGCACAGTGAAGTACTTAAACAGTTGAATCAAACAAAACAAATACTACTTGAATATTTCACTTTTGTTGTTCATGTCTGGATATTTTTTACATTTTTCAGCCCATGATAGGATCTATGTGGCAACCAGTATAACTTGTAGAGGAAGAATCCAGGGAAGATCTACTGACCAAATACTGGCAAGCTTTCTCATGTACAAGAATAAAATGTAAGAATAATGTTTAGTGATGAAATATGAGAATGAATTGGTTCATACCAGGTTTAAGTAGAATTCATCAATAGAAATAAGCATGTCTCTTTTCGGTAATCTGTAAAGTTAGGACTTATTCCTTAGAAAAAACTGAAGTCCAAAACAGAAAAATTGGAGTTCTAATTACAAGATGATTTTCGCTTAATTTGGGGTATTATGCATAACTAATATAACTATCATCTGAGGGCTAATACTCATACACCACAACATATTTTTGGTCTTACATGCACAACTTCATACAAGGTGATGGACGTATTAGCAATTTTTCAAGTCACATTCGGTAATGAAAATTATATAGGTTTTGGTACTACAAGATGAAATATATCCGGAATTGATGTAGGAAAAGAAAATGTCCTTTTATTATATACAAAACTTACTCCAGTAAGTTTGCTGTTAAGGGGATATAACTTTGCAGATACACTGATAATATCTTATCTAATTTCTTTACCAAAGATTAATTTCCATTTCTGAAATATTAGTTGCTATTTAATTGCTCTACTTCACAAAGTACTCGTTGCTGTTGCAATTAAAACTTCTGTAGGCACACAAAATCAAGCAATGCATGGCATGATGGGAACTGTTATCTGTTCACATGTGAAAATACAGTATTGAAAAAACTTATTACATCAATATGTCTCTATATTTCATACTTAGGTACAGATAATATTCAATGTTTTTTGTTTCATCTTTAAGATTAACAGAATATTGTATTCACTTTTTAAAAGAACCAAACTTTAATAAACTTCTCCACAGACGTGTTCGGATAGTAATGTTAAGTACAAGGTTTCCTCCATAAAACTAATAAGCTTTGTCACATTTAATTAAGTAAACATCCACAGTAGTTAGTGTTGATAAGTGATGAAAAACGTTACTAACAAGTTTATGATGTCATAGATGGAACCAGCTAATTCAAGTGAATCACATCCATACTCACAATTTGTAGCTACTATTAATGTGTTCTTGACAAATATTAAGATCTACCAAAATTAAATAAAGAGTAATTGCCCATTAGTCTATATACCTTTGCTTTTTGAAGGATGTCATCCACATCATAATTTAATGCACTTCTTCTGAACAGCCCCATGCTGGGTATTATCTTTCTTTTAAGCTGTTGAAAGCTGGAGAAAACAGCAAATGTTTAATTTTTTAAAAATTATGTGATTCAGTGAATAATGCAATGAAAATAGAGATTCAAATAGAAATATTGAATTGGGAGAAAATGTTTTTCGTTACATTATCTTAATACTGAAAAAAATACAGTAGCAGACCTGCCAAACCTAACAATACCATCTCAGTAAGGCAGTTGATTTTTTTCCCTTAAGTTTTACCAGCTTTCAGTAAGGTGTAACAAAATATAATAAACTGCTATTGTAATGCCTAACTAACTGCGCTGTGTAGTGTGTTTTGATGTCGACTAACATCATAACGAAAGTAAAATTTTTAGTCAAACATTACTTACTCTAATGTCTTTTCTCTAATAAATTCAAATTCTCACAAAAGAAATGGACCTGTTTTAAAGTTTCATTTGCATACATTTCAGTTGCCTTAAAAGCGATGAAAGCCTGGAATGCTAACATTGGGTTAAGCTTAAATATTATTCTTTAATAAAATGTATAAATGTACATTATGTCTATTGGAACTGTAAGCAATGTTTCGTTTCATTCAAAAAAAAACACATACCCCAAATGAACTTACTTGAGCACAACTCTGCATACCTTGACTACTGGCAAATTTCAACATATTCAAATGTATGTCAATGGAACAGAAAATGCACCCATTTTCATGTGTCAGAGTGTTTCCACCAGGATAAATACAGCACAGTAAGTATCAGTAAGTATATTAATTACATAGCAATTGGTGGAAGAGTGTCCCTATGAGCTGTCAAGAGTGTGAGGATATTTCTGAAACTTTGACTACTCCTTCCAATGTCAAGAGACATTGGAACAGTCCATACAAGGTCATTATTTGGGTAGTAAGATGTAGCACCAAAACATACATAACATGTGCTATGTCTTACGTTGTAGGACTATATTTGAAACTTGCAGCGACAGTTAATATTATGCTCTACTGAAAAGTTCGTAAAGAACATGTAGACCTTATTTACCACTAGTACAGTTGCACAAACTTCAGTTCCAAATCCTATGTAGTTGTATGGCTTGTTGCTATCTATTAACTCTCTAGGAATTTTTTCCATTTCACATGACGATGGGAATCATATCTCCTGCCACAAGACAAGCTCAAATTGACATGCGATTTCCAATAAATGTAATTGTGTCCCTTTTCCTGCTTTTAATCATTAGAATCTGAATATTCCTTTTCATTCTTTCGTGCCGATTATTAACACTTTTTAAGAGGCATACTTTTTGTTTCATCCTGAACATGCATCACTTTCTGCATGCCATTTATTAAAAATTCTATAACCAACAGCTGATCATGCTGATGCTTTGCATGAAAAAATGTGCTGTCTAAAGCGTCTGACATACTGCTGACAAGTTAGTCTGATTCCATGACTAATTACATTAATTCTAAAAAGAAACCCAGATCCAAATCAAACAAGGATGAACCAATTATCCGGATTTTTTGGCAAGAATAATTTTTTTCGTAGTTTTTCCTTTTATTCTGTAAGTTTTAATTTGAAATGTCATTTTCATAACACTTACGGCAAAATTATATGAGTTGACATGTCTGCAAAAGTATGCCAGAAACCACGAGCTAAAGCAGAAATGTTACCTGATTATGAAATCATGGTTTTTCTCTAGCAAATAGTGTATCAAACGATAGCTGAAGTCCTTGTAGAAGTAATTGGATATTGCTTCTTTTACGTCTGAAAAAACAATAGATTTATTTGAAGATTAAAAGCAAGAAGGAAAGCAATGTGGACTGCATTGAAAAATTGTTTGTATACAAATTTAGGAATTTGTTAAGATAGGAAAGGAAAATGTACACTTTAATCTAGAGAAAGGAAAAGCTCAATTTTTTAAGGAATGAAAATGTAGCAATAAAAAGTCAATATCAATAATGGATTTTAAATTTGTGCTTTGTTAATGATTTGCGAGAAAAAAACTCATTTGATAAGAAGTTGATACATATTACTTGGCCTAAATGAAATTAAAACGGTACACAAATTCATCAAAATCCTTTCTTTTCTTCCATTCCCCTCTCTTCTCTCATGCTTAAGGGACAAAAAAAAGCAAAAATCCAGAGTGAGATAGAAGAACATATGGCGTTGGATGAAAACAATAAATCTGAATTTGTATCAAGTAACATACAGTAATCTGGTTCATTGTAATGGTATGTTTACAGTTTCCTTGGGATCTATCAAAAATGTGCATAATATCAAAAATACATAGTTGCTATTGCCAGTCGACACTAGGCCTATATGTTAAATTTGTCAGTTACAAGGCACACATACTGTATCATATTTAATGCTTTGTTGTCTTTGTTTCTTAAACCTATTATAATGTTCCAAAACTTGATTATATATATATATATATATATATATATATATATATATATATATATATATATATATATATATATATATATATATATATATATATATAAAATACCTGCCTACACTAAATTTAAATCCATTGCAATAGGAAACATATGTCTGCCTTATTAATAATGATTATATACATGTGATATGACCTGCCCTTTACTTCTAAATGTAACTGTTATAATGATACAATCAATAAAGATTACGCTTGATACTCTCTATTTTCTTTGGGACTCATTAAGATATATGACAAAGTTTTTTCAACTAAAGAATGTGGTTGAATTAAACTTTGTCTGCCATTTTCTTTAATAAATTATTCCAAAACTGCTAATCAAAATAAAACTAAAAATAAATAAAACACATGTACAGTCCATATTTCTTTATTTATTCAAATATTGAATACACTGATGTTGCAAAAATAGAAAGCTGAGCCCAAAAACTATACAAGCATTGATACAATGATATACTGAGCATAAAAGGGCAACTTTATTGAAACAATGAACTGAGTGTTGTACAGAACTATACAAATTTTATATGGTGACATCATTTTTATTTCCAGCCAAAGCATGCTTGTGATTAAACTTTTAAATGTTCTTCAATAACTAGATCGCAAGGTCACAGGGTACAATAAAAGTTTGTCGCATTTGGAAAAATATGTGCAATACGATTAACCTTCAAATGACATTAGAACAAGAGATTCATAAATACATACATTTCTCTTAAAGATCAGGTGCAAACATATTGAAAATCATAGTTATCACAGTACATCTAATGTACTCTAACAATAATAATGAATCAATGTAATATTTACCACAGTAAGATAATAGTCATATACCAATATGACTATAGTTTAAACCCTTTTCAAAGATACAAAAGACAAAAGAAGCAAATCTCTCTAGTCAAAATTGTTCAAAACAGGGTCTTATCTTATACACACATATAGTGTGAGGAAATAAAAAGAAGTGATTAGATCTAATACATTATTTTTAAGACATATGACTATTGCCTAACAGATTTTATTCCTTAACATTTTTGCTCATAGTCTTCCAACACACATAAACATATGAAGTTACATCTATTTGTAAACAAGAAGTAAAATTGATCAACTGTCACACAAGTCATGGGTTGAAAAGATAGATGACAAGTACTGATGTGACACAACATTTAAAGTTTTACTTTACATATAAATTGCATCCTATGCATGGAATGCACAGAAAAATTCCTATGCAAGACTTTGGCTGTTATCCAATCCCACTTGTGAGAATCACAATCTAAACTTCATACTTATTAAAAAGTATTTGTCATGTGATATGCAGTCAGGGCTGAAATTCATGTACCTCTATTATAGTGTAGTATATATTTTATCTTTACAGTAACATATGTCGCCAGGGAAAATTTACAAATTTGTAGAGAGAAGACAAATTGGGTACATTTGATCTGACGCAAAGTTTATATCCCATGTGCCACATATCTAAGCAGCAACATATATTTCACATTCCTTTTAGGACTGAAAGTTTCAAGTCATGTATCATTTAAAAAAACAAAGTAATGCTCATACCATCTGGGATCATTTTTCCAGAATTTTCCTTCTCTAAGATCTGAAAATATGCGTGAACATACCAAGGAGTATAGTGTGCTGATCACCGAATCAAAAGTTACTGAACTTTAGATGCACTACACCTATAATCTGATTTAGCTTAATGTAGAAGCATGTTAACAGTGTCAGTCATTGACATCAACAATAGTCATGATAGTTAAAACTAACAAACATAAATCAAATATACATAACAATAGATTATTATCATGTAATTGTAATCATAATCATAATCATTCATTTCAGAAAGTTTTGTATTTCCAGTGTAAATGCATCGTCTAATAATTATTACAAAAATCAAGAATTATATTGGTAATAATTGTAAGAATATTGAAAAGTTTCACAACACAAAAATTGTTAACTATTACAATAAGAAATGGGTAACTTTAGGTGGACACATAGTTACAATTGTTGGTGTCTCAGTTATACAATGAATTATATCTGTACATAACAGAAAAAAGATAAAAAGCAAATAATCATAGTTATCATCCCCCTGTAATCGTGATTGTAATCATGGCTTCTAAATAAAGTGCAATCATAATCATCAGTGCCAAACAACCTGAAATTGTATTCAAGCACCAGAAATGGACCCTATGCCTGACAATAGGTATTTTTGTTGGCTGTGACAAAGCTATGCATATTAATGTGAACATTACTATCAGCATAACTCTAACTGAAACATGTCAGTATCTTTTCTTGGTAACTTGGTGGTGAAAGAGTCGGTTTAACTTCTTAACAAATAACTGCAGTACATACTGTACAAAACAGAAACCCTCCAAAAAGAGCTGAACTATCTACAAAATTCTCAAACACATTTTTCTGTTTCCTGCCCTCTCTCTCCAATCAAATACACTGTACTGACTCCATAAGTGGCCATAGGGCCTTACCTTATGGCAACTAATGTTTAAGCAGCTAAAAGACAGGACATTTTAAAGGGGAATGTACAAACATCTGAAACAAAAAACAAGTTTGCATTTTGATTTTTGGTTCACCATGTTATAAAAATTGGTCTTTTACAGACAATAAAGAAAACGTTTCATTAATCACTAACATTGTGAAAATATTGTCACATGAAATATTATCAAAACGTCAATGAATTTCTGTAGAAGTTCACTAACACCAAAATAATCCCAACACTAAATGATATCATGAATGTTGGACATCTGCAAAGGAAAATTTATGTCATACATAAATTTAACCATAGTTTTAAGTATATCATCTGGAGACCTATGTGGTTAGAGAATCTGCCTCAGATATGGGAGGTCATGGGTTTGAACCATGGCCAAGTCCTATCAACGACTTACAAAAATACCAAAGACTTATAAAAATGGTCTTGGCAACTGCCTTGCTTGGCACTCAGCATTAGGAGGTAAGTTTTAGGACTGGTCAGCTGGGTATCAGGATCATCTGACTGGGTTAAACATAATGCTATGTGTATGTAGCATGATGCCCCAGGCCTAGAATTCACTGTAAACTATAACACTACAGACATTGTAGTGATATGACCAAACCTGTTAAAGCTAAATTAAAAATCTAGATCACACACAACATCTGGAAACATGGAACAATCAATGATTAGTCACTGTAACTCCCTCAAAACAGTGCAAACATCCACTAAATGTACTAATCTACTGCTGAAAATAAAAGCTGGATATCAGGATCATCTGACTGGGTTAAACATAATGCTATGTGTATGTAGCATGATGCCCCAGGCCTAGAATTCACTGTAGACTATAACACTACAGACATTGTAGTGATATGACCAAACCTGTTAAAGCTAAATTAAAAATCTAGATCACACACAACATCTGGAAACATGGAACAATCAATGATTAGTCACTTTAACTCCCTCAAAACAGTGCAAACACCCACTAAATGTACTAATCTACTGCTGAAAATAAAAGCCCCTCAAACTGACCTTCAAACACATTTGAACTACCTACATCTGGTTTCTCAAATTTAATTTCCAGTTGTCTGCCCCCTTTCAAATGCACATGATTGGACAATACTCCATTAACTCCATAAAAGACTGTAGGTCCTTCCTTTATAGCAACTAATGTGTAAGTTACATCAGTAGCTAAATGACAGGACGTTTTAAAGGGGAATATACAAACATCTGAAACAAAATCTAGCCTGCATTTGGATTTCTGAATCAAACGTCCATTCTCAGCTTCATGCAATGACACTGTATACAGGAATGACTGGCCTGCACTGCCATACAATGAAACTCCTTTCAGTGCAGCACCTGTGTTAACAATGAAATTAATCCTATCTCCATTCATTGCATCCGATTTCCATGAGGCATCAACCGATTTTCTAAAAAAAATTTTCACCAAAACATCATGTCCTGTTGTAATACACCTTGAAGCAACATTAACCTTAATTCCTTGAACATCAATAGGTTCCAAAACTGTAAGATACATTAAAATGTGGTTGCTTACCTGATTTGGCAAAACATTTAATGGTAAGCATTTTGTTATGAAGTACTCAAGACTCATTGATAAAAAATGAATATGGCCAGAGAGTTTTTCCCAGATGGGCTCCACATCCACAGTCTGCTGATCTACCCACAGAATCAAGTGGTCAAACAACAATTCTTCATGTACAGATAAAGTGTCACGAGATCTGATTTGGACAATCAAGGCTAATGGCAGGGTAAAAAAGCCTTCAAAATTACACAACAATTTTTCCATGTTACAGTCAATAAATTCTAAACATTTGTTCTTTACAGACAATAAAGAAAAAGTTTCACTAATCATTAATATTGTGAAAACATTGTCACAGGATATACCATCAATCAAAAATTGAACACATTTATCCAGTAGTTCCCTAACACCAAAATATCACAACACTGAATTGTATCATGTATGTTGGACATCTGCAAAGGAAAGTTTATTCAATACATAAATTTAACCAAATATTGAACAATATCATCATGAAACATGGAACAGTCGATGGTTGGTGTTTCCTTTGCGGTCCATCTAGACTGAAGTCGTCCCTTGAAAAAATCACTGTTCATCAGAAGGACTACTGAATGACACTTTAGCAAGGAACCACTTCTCAGTTTCAACTCAACATCACAATACTCTTCCACATCAAGAGCTGATCTCAATTTCATTGCAATATCACTCATCTTCTTAAGTCGGGGAATTCTGAATAAGAAATACAAGGATAATCAGGGATTCAAATTGTTTAGAAAAGTCAATTTGCGTGGTGCATGCTGACTGGAAAACTGAAATAGACCTTGGAATAGTTACATAGGCATAATATCTGAGCATCAATAAATGAAGACAAGAAAATAACTGGGACATCTCTCATGGGCGCACTTCCATGGAGACTAATGGATGCCAACAAGAAATGTCATATATATATATATATATATATATATATATATATATATATATATATATATATATATATATATATATATATATATATATATATATATATATATATATATATACACACACACACATAGGTAGCTTAGCCAGATGAAACAAGTTGATAGATTGTTCATTATGGGCGATATGTATAATCTTCCACACCTCACAGGTATTTTGTAAACTTCTCCAAAATAAGTTTGTCACCAACGTTTTCACTAACATGAGCTCTGCCCAAGTTTTGCTTTCCTGAATCAATGCTATAATTACTACTGTGCCACATTTACTATCTGTTCCATAAGGCTATATTGTCATTTTAAAATGATTAATGTCACAAACTGCTTTTTCAAACAAATATCTTTACTTATTAATTTCACTCTTAAATTCTTATTTAAATTTGGCTTGGCCTATATACTAGGGCTATATGGCTTTGTAGAAGAAGATCACACAGAGCTAAACTGTTTAAATTTTAATTAAACTTGTTATTCTATCTGATCTAAATTTGATTTTGCCATACCACTAAAATGGAGGACAGTGACATGCATGAAGTTTGTTTTTTCCAATTAGCATGTAAATCAGACTGCTATTTAACGCCATTTCAGGATTCTAAATCACTCACTGGCATCTCCATTAACACTTTACCAGCTCGAATAATCTGATATGCTTCCTAACTTTAAAAATAAACTGCCTTCATTACAATCATCATATTTAAGAAACAAAATCATGATCTAAAGATGAATTACAATGAAAATCAGCCATTTGGGGTTTTCTAGGTAGGGTGTATTATAAACATGCATTTTTTAAACTTCCTTCATTCAACAACAAAACATACACATAAATCACAATCACAGGACAAATTGACTGGCAAAGTCATTACATATTCTAACAACCAATGGGAAACGGGATGGACACCCACCCATGGGACAAAATAGTCCAATGGGTGGAGAGTACAGACCAAAGCTCCAAGCCAAGGGAAAATGGAAACCAGGCCCAAGGGCAGCCCAGGCCAAGGGAAGGGAGTACGTAATATTCCCAAAAGTTTAAATGACCCAAAAAATCTAACAATTTCATGAACAAAAAAGCAGCTCTGCAAAATTCATATACTATTTATATTATTATTTATATGAAACATAAAAACACCAAGCACTACATGGGTGGACAAGGAAACACAGTGAAATACAAGGCACACATTTTTAGAAAAACTGTGTGTCACTTCTAAGTCCTAATCAGCAAGATATGCTGCAAAAGGGCTAAGAGGTCTCAACAAAGCATGGTTCAAACTACGATGGAATGCTTTTTCTGGGGTCCATCCACTATGCCAATCAAATTTAGTTTAATAGTCATTCATGTCAAGCAAAGGAACACAGATGTGTAAACAGTAATGGGAAAAAACATGCTGTGACCTGCACTGTAACACAGGTGTGACTTAAGCTGTGACAAGCACTTTAAGTCTGAATTAAAATTGTATACTGTGCCAAGTACATTTTCATACATGAGCCATTAAACAAATTTGTGGGAGTTATCGCACATTAGTGGTCTCCAAGTGAGCGAATTCATATAAAGTTTGTGTGACTAAAACAATCACATTCCTTGGTAGTTTATCTGATGATCTGCTTATGACTAATGTGAGAGTTCTTACACCTTGTTCCAGACAATAAATTTTAACCAAAATATTGTATTTTATATTTTGATAAATATCCAATCATATTTATTTAGCAAGCTTTCAGGACATTTCTGCATATTACACTGCAAATGTCCCCTCAGTTTAACAAATCCCCATATCTTGGTCATGATGCAAGATCAGAGGTATATAACATCACAGGAGTCTGACGTTTTATCAATAAAGTACGGCAAAATGTCTGACAAAATGAAATACCCTTATCAATAATATATATATATATATATATATATATATATATATATATATATATATATATATATATATATATATATATAAAACATGTGGTGTTACCTAGATATTTGTCAAGTACTGGAACATTACAAGATGACCTTGATGTGGCTACAACACCAAAATTTGCAGTAAGTGGCAAAGAAGCTTCTTGAACTGAAATAGAATTAGCATTATATAAACACTCTAGGCAAAAATACTGGACTCACAAGAATATGTACATCAATTAAAATGAAAATTTAAGCTATCAATGCAAGGGGTCGTCCATTAATTGTGTCAACAAAATAGGAGGGAGAGGGGGTATGAAGAAGTTTGACAATTGTTGACATGGGGAGGGGGAGTTCAAGATAAATTGACGTCAGCAATGTTATTTTTTTTACAATAAATTTAATAAATCAAAAAATAGGAAATTAAAAAAACGTACAAAACTTATTTCATTCCTTAATTAATAAATTCTAATAAAAATTACAAAAATGGGGATAAAATGTATCATTACATTTAACATTTAATCGAAATTTACAGAATTATCCAATGGTTATAACACACAATTATAAATCACGCAAAAAGCCCCCTCCCCCTCTCCGAAACTTAATTTAGAGGTAGATACTGTACATGAGAACTTGTTGGTCAAAGCAAAATAATTGCATTTAAAAAAAAGTTAATATTCTTCCCTAATGGAAAATACCTTGTAACAATGTTGAAAACTAATGATGATGAAAGTCTTACCTTGACGTGGCAACTTTACACAACCAGCTGGAAATAACAAATAAATTTAAATGAAACAAATATTGAACTTCTCTCGATACAAGTTAAAGACAATGATGCGGATAAGATGTGAGTATTCCGAATATGACATCAGGTGATTAAAATCTCGTTTATGAGTTTAAATCTCGTTCGGTTCTGTTGTGAAAACGGAGCTGACAATTATCAGCGGCGTTACTGAAGGAGCCGGTGATTGTAGTTAGTAGATCTCGTTTTGGAGTTGAAATCTCGTTCGTCAGTAAAGCCGGAGCTCAAAATTATCAGCGGCGTTGCTGGTTTAAGGAGCCGGTGATTGTAGTTGGTAGACTGAGCTTCAGATGTTTTGGAGCCGTTAATTGTGGTTTTTATAAACGGAGCTGTAGATTTTAGGAGCCGCTAATTGTTGTAGGAGCCGCTAATTGTAGTAGGAGCCGCTAATTGTAGTTCATATCCAAATATAGGGAAAAATTGTAATCACCGTCATTTAGGAGCCGCTAATTGTTGTTGGAGCCGCTAATTGTTGCCCATATAAAATAATAGGGAAAATTATGATCTCCGCCGGGGTACGTGCGGCTTTCCATTGTTACCGTGTTTCTGATACTGTAGCTGACAATCGCTGCTGCCATAGATCTGATAATCGCTGATACCGTAGATGTCAATGTTTCTGATACCGTAGATCTGATACCGTAGATCTGATACCGTAGATGTCAATGTTTCTGACACTGTAGCTGTTAACGTAGTTGATACCATTTCTGATACCGTAGCTGTTAACACATCTGATACCATCTTTTGATAAACGTCTTTGATATCGTCTGATTTGTTGTGGAACATCTTTGTATAAATATCTGAATGTGATTGTGCCGTTAATTTGTGCAAACGGAATTGAAGTATCTGTCTGTGTGTCGAACTGTCTGTTCGTCAACATCTGTGTAACGTGTAAATATCCGGAAAGCTAGAAGTCCGAGTGTCGGAGCTATCTGAGTTGTAAAACATCCGGGTCGACATCTAGGGTAGTGATGAACCGTTGGTTCTGGTAGATGTTGTATGTTGTCTGAACGTAAAACTGTGGTGGGTCCGTGAAGGGAAACGTCCGATAATAGTATTGGTCAACCCTAGGTTTTCGGGGAAACTGGGAGACGATTCAACTGTTGCTGAATCGTGCGGTTATACGGGGTCGAGACACATATGTGTATTGAAATTGTAATACAATTTAATACATTGTTGTATTTGCATGCTTATGTCAGATCACAATAATATTTCAAGTGATCGCATAGATATCAATAAAAGCTAGCAACTTGATTGAATACAAGTATATGGTCGTGCTAGTTATCGCAATCCATCGTGCGATAGTATAGTTTGTCGTTTGTGTTCATTTTTCGTAATTTATACTTGCATTAATTTAACTTTCGTAAAGGATCCTTGGATCTGTGTATAGTCCAAGAGATCCCTTTACATCTGAGATTCCTTTTGTATTAATATTTAATTTGTTCATGTATTGTGAATGGTTGTGATTGTAATTGTGGGTTGAACGCATGAGTTATTGTGTTGATACATCATTATTTTTCATTAATAATTTATTTCATAAATTTACATTATCTTTCACACTTGTGTTTGTTTTGTTCATTTAATCCACCATCCGCTCGGTATCAATTCTGTTACACAATCTTTCTTTTTATAAAACTCAATCATTTATTAAACCATTCATACATGTCAACATTTATGATGAAATTTTCATGGTATTAGGTTAAATAAATATCCCTTTTATAAGGAATCATAAATTTAATATTGTATGTTTGATGACTGACAATTAAACAAGATTTGTGAAGTATTGAAAAGATGCTTTCAATAATATCTTTATTATATCTACATTTCTTTCACAATAGAAAATTCTTACAAAATCAGTACCATATTATAATGCTAATTATTGTGTCTTTTGAATGCTGTACTGCAAGACCACTGTATTGTATTTTATGACATCATTTGTGTTCTTACATTGGTATATAAATGACATATAAGTACACATTTCATAGTCTGATAGCTTGTCATTATTTTCATTATATACTCTAGTGTTATGTTTTGTTTGTTATAATAGTTGTTAGCAGGTAATTGTATTTCATTGTCATGCAATTAGCAGCCTTGTAACATTAAGGATTGAAAATGAAGACCATAGATAAATACTTGCATTATTATGTAGCAATAGATATTTATCTAACTGTTATTTGTCTTTCCAAATTCTTGAAGTATTTGTTACTGAGTCTGAGATTGATAAATAGATCGTACAAGATATGTAGCAAAAAAGAGAAGTTAGCAATGATGGAGTTTGTGGAGTAGCATTGAATACCATCAGCAGATGTTAACGAATTCTGCACATTTTCAAAACTACTGGCTTTGTGAAATCAGGTTATATTTAGGAAAATATATACAGAATCCATATTGAGATTTTAAAATATTTTATTAATTGTCTTTAATTAGGAAATGTTTTTTAGGGTTTAATGCCATTTTTTCAGCACACGATAGGCTATACATGGCGCCCAGTATTATTGGTGGAGGAAGAATCCCGAAAAGAACCACCGACCCACCAGAAGATACTGTCAAGCTTTCTCACATAACTACTTTAGCCGAATCGTAGACTCGAACCGACGCAGACAGAGGTGAGACTACATTGATCAGTAACGGAGAACGCTTGAGACCACTCGGCCACTCAGGAGCCCTAAGATTTGCCTACATACATACACTGATACATATGTAGATAAATCACTTTGTATGTAGCTGCATTTGGGCCAAGGAATGGAACTATCAATATCAGACTCAGAATGTCAGAGGTCAGGTTCAACTTGGCATGAAAAGGATTCTTTTGAAACATCATGGTCGTTTATTCGCCTGTTACCTATTAACACAATTTCGGTTTTTGTATAATTTAATTTTTACCCTGGTAGCTTTGGAAACAAAATTGGTACATTCATGCCATTATTAGTTCCGTCTTGCAGTTGGGAATTTTTAAAATTACAATTCTGAGATTGGGTGGTAACAAAATATTAATACAGTATAAGAATATAGCCATGAACATGAAATTAAATTAAAAACTTTTGAAACTTGGTGTGTTTAACACTCCTCTTCGTGGATAACTGAAACTGATGTGCAAACCTGTTTTCATTCTTTCATGCACATTTACTTTGACCTTTGACCTTAACTTCAAAATCGATATAGTTCTTTATTTTAGTAGATGATGATAAACATAAATCATACTGAAGCCATTACTATTATTCTATTCAGTCACCTTGATATTTGATTTATTTACCCTAAAGTTTTGTTCAGGTATGTGCTGCAGGTTAACCCATCTTCTGTTCAGAATCCATGGGTTTGCTTCTTTGCCTCGGTGACCACTAAAGTTGTTTTTTTTTTCTTAGCCCAAGTGCAAACCATATACAAAAATAACTTTATGTGGGGGATAACTCAATGTTTTGTGTAGAATTGAAGCTGGTAACAAACAGCTGGATGGATAGACAGACAATATCATAACATAAAACACTCTATCTGACTGGCATATTAAAAGCACCCCATCCCCAACTTTAATATATGCCAACGTAAAATCATTTTGGAGTTTTAGGCATGAAATCTGATAATGCAGCTATTGCCAATATTAGCACAGATATGTCTTCTATATTTCTCAGAAAAAGATGAGACAAAAACAGGCATCCTAGTTTTAGTAAATATAGGCAATGGAAAGCTTATATTACCATATCTGTCCCAATCCTCTATCTTTTTGTACTACTTAGAGAAAACTAAGTGTAATAAATAGAAACCAACTAATGAATGACATTCCAACAAACGGAAAAACTTTATTATCTCCTGCAGCAGAACAACTTGTTTCATTTTATTGCTTGACAAAAGGGCCGTACGCGAGGTGTAGTGTGTAGAAGATGTAGGGACCAGTTTTCCACTTATTAAAGAGAATGCCGTAAGGTTTAGCAGATCCATAAAGACTCTCAGAAAAATGTCACAGTTATCAACCTAATTCAGTACAAAGATCATTGCAATTTCCAACAGCAAAAAGCTCTTTGAAATTATTAACAAGCTAATGACAAATGTATATTACTTCAACCAATTCTTTCTCTTGTCAACACTCACGAAATTACTAAGAAGCTAATGACAAGGAATACATGTATATTACTTCAATCTATTCTTTCTCTAGTCGACCCTCGGGAAATTAGTAAGAAGCTAATGACAAGGAATAAAGGTATATTACTTCCATCAACCCATTCTCTAGTTGACCCTTAGAATATATTTAAGAAACTAATGTCAAGAAACAAATGTATATTATTTCAATTAACCCTTTCTCCAGTTGATCTTCCGGCCTTTTTTGTAAATTTCTTAAATTACCTAGTGCAAACATCTAGAAATCAAACTGACAAAACAATTGCAATTGACTCGTCAACACCACACAGTTATGACACAGAATTTTAAAGACAATTACCTTTAATAGCATTCTAACCTCCCATTCATGCACAAATCTTTCAAAACTTATAACTCATCTGAACTTAATCTGTTTTAGCAATATAGGGCGCATACCAGTCTCACCAAGTATAAAAAAATGCCCTTCTGAAAGTAGTTAACATATTCGTTTTGGATTGAGTATTTGAACATATCTCAGGTCATCTCCATGTTTGATTTGTCTGCAGTGTTTGACACAATGATACATTACTTCACCATCTCCAGCATATATTAGGTGTTATGATATAGCCTTACAATAGTTCATGCTTTCTGAGTCAACAAGACCCAAATTGTGCCCATAAATGCAAAACACTGAAGTCAGCCGATATTTGTTTTGATGCTCCAAAGTGTTCTGATCCTAAACACAATATATTCATAGACTCAACACCTCCCAGATGTAGTAGATCATCTGTTGTCTCAACAATTGTATATTAATGACACCCAGATATATACCTTATTAACTCCATATCTTGAAACTGACATAGTAATGTGTTCTAACCATACACTTCCTATAGATTTGATAGTAGTAAATCATATTAGAAAAAGTGAGCTAAATCAGCACTGTCAGATTGAACATGTATTGTTTCTCATCCATTTTTCTAATGAACAACACAAGCCTGTTAAGACTAATGCAAAGTGGTTTAATTGAAGTATTTAACATACTTCTACAGTTTATCAATATTGTCAGTACATAGTATATTTTCCTTATGTTATGATGATTACCTTCATGTAATGCTTTTACATACATATGTAGTCATGATGTAATATTTCAGTACAGAGATTTCATCTTATCTGTAGAAACGTAAGTTATAATGACCTATATATAAGAAGTTCTGTGTTTTATTTTCTTGTAGGCCTCCAGGTGTATGGGATTACACCTGACAAACTGATATTGCTAGCCAGGACAGTGTCAACGATTCCCTTGGCAGTCAGCCGCACCAATTGCTGTGGACCTTACACAGGAACAGATTAAATTCAATGCAGATTTTGGTGAGTTATATGAAATGGATTTTCTATTTTACCTTGTTTTTTCTCCTCCACTTTTAAACTTGACACGATTTTCTATTTGCTTTGGATTTGAGTATATGCAGGTTACAATCACTAGAAAGACAAACTTGTCTAATTAGAAACAGCTTTAGTAACACTATGTGCTGGCCAATGTGAAAATGATGCAAAGTGACTTTCTTAGAGTTCTTAAGATATATTATTATCCATTCATATTGTTTTATCAATAGCTGGGATCAATCTGGATATAGAAAGTCATTGTTTAAGTTTCCCAAATGATGTCCAGTTTCGAAAGATTGGTCCATACATTTTATGTTACCTGTTAAGTTGCCTCTCTTACAGTATACATCAGATTTATCTGTTCTAGTATAGATTTGACCTTCTTCATTAAATCAGTGAGATAGTTCTGGGCAGTTTATATATGCTGTGCATCGTTAATATTTTGTTAAGTAGTTACATGCACATTTTACAGTTATTTTACAAGAGAATCAGCTTAGCTTCTTTCTTGTCTTTTATTCACAACCTTCTAAGATTTCATAAATAATACTATCTTTCCTGTGAGATATCACTGATATCACTAAGTACTAATACTACTGTATATATTAGCTATGAAAAATGTTGACATTGACTTGTTGCAAGGAAATTGTAGGTCTAAGAGTGAAAAGTAAAATGAAAATTTGCAGGTGTCTAAAAACTGTTGTTCTATATCATGACTCTCGATCATCGACAAATGCCATTCATCATAGGAAACAGATAATTGTGAATTTTACACATGCTAAGTGTGCATTGTACTCAAGAAATGGCCAGAATTTTGACACTAAGAAGCATCTCACCTAATCTGACTGGGATGTGAATTAATAAATTATCCCTGGATAATTTCGTTTTTTTTACACTTCTCTAGTATTTAAGGTAGAAAGCATGAGCCTCATTATCACAATCCTAGCATTTGTCAATTAACACATAAGCTAAATCTTGAATGTATTGTAGAATTACTTTGAGTAATCCTTGGAAACTGGTTGACTTGTTAGTGACTGTCTATGATAGTTAGACTAGCATTGGAGATGAAAGCGTAACTTGGGCTTCAAATGAGCAGCTGACTTGGCTTGCATATTTACATGTGTCTACTACAGAGGTAAATATCTAAAAATCTAGATGGTTGGGGGGGGGGGATGAAAAGTATGCTAATTTGTTACAGTACTAATGAACTGTAATCATGCATAAGGCACATACTGATTCTTTTAGCTGTCTTGTCACAAGAAAATATTCAAAAAAGATTTTTTCTACTGTGCCATGTTGCTGTTTCTTTCAAGTGATAAAATGTGTTTACTTTATATATATATATATATATATATATATATATATATATATATATATATATATATATATATATATATATATATATATATATATATATATATATATATAATGTGATTTATTTTTTCTTCTTACAGCTGTTTGTAATTTATATATCCTTTGTGCAATATAAGCTTTCTATCTAGAAGGTACAGTATACTGAGTTATAATTTTTGCACTTAAATTTTTTCTCTCTTCCGTTGTTCTGCAGTTCAATATCACATATTTTTTGTGTATACCCATGTTTTAGATAATGGGACATACTGATATTTCTTTTTTAAGAATAATTTAAATACTTCATCTTCAGTTAGCCAAACATCATATTGGCACTTATATATCATGCTTTGCATGGATGTTGACTTAATATTTATCCAGATTTTCATAACTGAGGACGACTTTCATCAGAATTTCTAAATTCCACTTTTCAACCTGTTTTTCTGCATAAATCTCAATTAAAAGTTTGTATATATTGAAATATTTTTCTCAGTGTATATTTTATTGATCTGTATATTTAAGAATTAAATTTTTAATCTAGTATCTCATTTTTCTTGGTTGTTTTATTAATTTGGTTATATTATTGTTTCTGTATGTCACAGACATTTGTTTCAGTACATTTTTCCTCACAGAACCCATGTATCATGTATCATGTATCATGTATCATGTTACTTTTGTATTTCCTTTTTAATATATTTTCAAATTTCTTATGTCTAAGGTGAGGGATATTTAGTCCTCCCTTCATCTTTCCTTCAAATAAGTATTCTCTCTGCATGGGGTAATTTAAATTCCTGCCCCATATGAATAGGATTATTTCTTTGTCGATGGTATATATCTTATTGTCCTAAAAATCTACAGAGTTTAACATCAGGTCATTCATTCACCTGTTACCTATTAACACAAGTTCAGTTTGTGTAAAATTTAATTTTGACCCTGGTAGCTTGGGAAACAAAATTGGTACATTCATGCCATTATTAGTTCCCTTTTGCAGTTGGGAATTTAATTCCCGTTATATTGTTATTGTTAGGTACTTTTATGTGTAGGGCTTCTATTGCTATTACAATTAATATTATTGATAAAGAACAATACTTTTTCGCTGAACATTCAACAATAAATTTCTTAATGTTAAACCACCAAAATCTGATGATTAGCCTTGTTTGAGTGCTTCAGTTAATTTTTTGATAGTATACGTTTCTTTTGCATTGAGATCTAGAGCCCAATAGTATTTGCAAACATTCTACATTCCCATAGTAATTATCTCCCCTTGTGATATATATTTTGTGTTATATGTATGTTAGTTTAGTTATATTAACATAATCTTTTTTGACCTTTTCCATATGTTTTCTATTTCCTTTTCTTTTTTCTTCCCTTACCGATATCTATCTTGCTGTAATATATAAACAGGAGATTTTCCCTTCCCTATTATTGTATCACTTAATTTGTAATCTTATAAAACTTCGTATTCTTAACTCACTGATTTCAATTTTGTTCTCTTTGTATTCAAATATTTATTATTTTATTGCATTCTATTTTCCTTCCCCACCTTACTTTTGTTTGATTTTACAGTATGTTATTGTGTTTTAAAATCAGTTCTTTCTTAATCCTCTCTCACTCTTCTGTTATGTTGTAATGTTTTCAATTTAAAGAGTGTTTCTAACAGTACTATAATTTTGTCTTTGTAGACAACGTCTTCGAAAAAGAACTGTTTAATTTTCATAGGTTTTGATCCAATCTCGCTCATTTTTATGTAGTAACAGGTGGGGCCCCGAGTATCCTAGTGGTCTAAAGCGCTCTCCGTTACAAATCACTGCCATCTAACCTCTGTCTGTGTGGGTTTGAGTCTAAGATTCAGCTAATGTAGTTACGTGAGAAAGCTTGCCAGTAACTTCTCGTGGGTCGGTGGTTCTTTCCAAAGGTGTTCCAGGTTCTTCCTCCACCAGTAATACTGGCCGCCATGTATACCATATTGTGTGCTGAAAAATGGTGTTCAACCCTACAAGAACAACATGTAGTAACAGGCAATCATAACCAAATTGACCATCAAATATTTCTGTTTTCATGTATTCCATTCCAGTTTGGACCGTATTATAAACCTTGCTATTTTAGAATACCTGAAATGTCTGCAGTCAGTTTTATGATGAATTTAAACTTCAACTTTACGATTGTAACAGCTAGCAAAACCGTACATGAGGTGCATCGTGATGACCACTGTGAAACTCTCAAAGTTTATAACGTTTATGAAGGAAATATTTATTTATCATAAAAAAACTTTAAAGATACTATTTTTTCTTTTAGGTCGTCCCCTTGCCATAGAGCTATGGAACCAATTCAGAAAATGTATCTGTTTAACATCGTGGATATAAATTTGCAACGTGTGTAAAACAATTGTATCCCACTTGACAATTGACATTTGCTGCTATCGTGTGAAAAACAGTTTTGGGTGTAAACTCTAGTGTTGTCAACCATATATCTCCATATCAGCATACATATACATAGTCTTCCTTTTTGGATTTATACTCGATTCAAAATTAATTTTAATAGGACCTTTTATTCCTAGAACTTACATTTTTTAATTCTTGGATTATTTTTTGGATTTGATTTCTAGAATGGTAAGTTCCTTTTCTCATCTTACCTTGTTTGTCTAAGAAAATAAACTATTTGGTAAATCTGACATAGCTTGTTGTTTTCATTGTTTTCTTGTTACTCTTTAAAAGAGCCTTAACATGTAACACAGTTTGAAAATACGATTATAATCATTTATACAGTTATTTAGGAGAAATGTTTGTAACATTTCGTAAATGGAATTGTTCAGGCTATGAATGATGCTCTCTTGGGTATATAAAAAGAGCATATAAATCGAATTGAAGCCTGGGGTATATAAAAAGAGCAATGAAAATCATAGTGAGGACTGGGGTATATAAAAAGAGCAATGAAAATCATAGTGAGGACTGGGGTATATAAAAAGAGCAATGAAAATCATAGTGAGGACTGGGGTATATAAAAAGAGCAATGAAAATCATAGTGAGGACTGGGGTATATACAAAGAGCATATAAATCATAGTGAGGACTGGGGTATATAAATAGAGCATATAAAGCATAGTGAGACCATGGTATATAAAAAGAGCATAGAAGAGCATAGTGAGGACTGGGGTATATAAAAAGAGCATAGAAGAGCATAGTGAGGACTGGGGTATATACAAAGCGCATAGAAAGCATAGTGAGGCCTGGGGTATATAAAAAGAGCATAAAAACGCATAGTGAGGCCTGGGATATATAAAAAGAACATTGAAAAGCATAGTGAAGCCTGGGGTATATACTTAGAGCATAGAAAAGCATAGTGAGCCCTGGGTATATAAAAAGAGCATAGAAAAGCATAGTGAGGCTAGAGATGTACCATTTTAAAAATAACTACTGAATTCAAGAACAAAATGCAACTGTAGCACTTGGTAGAAAATTAAGTAGTCAATATGATGATCAATGCTTATTTCAGCTCTCTGAATGGACTGTCACATGTCAGCTGCTTACCTTTATTTTTTTGATAGAATGTTTTGGATTTAGGCTAGTGATAGTGTATTAATTTTTTAGTACAGCATAAATATTCAATTACTTTGTTTCTTGAATTGAATTTCTTAAATTAATCCAAAGGTAGAATAACAAAATGAGTATATAATAAAAGGTTACTGCATTATGAACTTCTTTCCTTAGAATAATACTATAATCCTAACGGTAGTGCATTACTATTCTGAAAAAAACTTGTTCCTATTTTTCCGTACAAATGCATTAACCTATAATTACTGTCTTTTAATGATCTGATACTGTTGATTTTTAGATGCCGTGTGAATCAAGGAAGAGAAGCCAGATTTCCATGACAATAAGGAGTATTTAATACTTGTGATGGAAAAGCTGAATATTATTGCCAGGCCAATGTCATATACCGATGATGGGATGTTGGTCAAGGTATGTTTAAAGAAGATCTAATGACATAGTTCAGATTTTTTTATTTGTACTTGAAATATTCTTTTTTGCATTAGGGTATAATGTTATTTAGCAAATTATCCTATTCAGTCCAGATACAACATTCAGTATATCAAAATTTTCATGATAAAAATGAGGACTTTTTCAATTTAGGTCTAGGTCAATTTATGATGGCATTGCATTATGCGGTATTTTCCCTGTGTCAGGTTATTTCTTTTTTTCTTTTGCCAGGTTATTTCTTTATTCTTTTACCATGCTAGTTTTTTTAATTATTATTTCAGGTTATTTCTCTATTCTCATGCCAAGTTATTTCTTTATTCTTTTGCCAGGTATTTTCTTTATTCTTTTATGAGGTTATTTCTTTATTCTTTTATCTGATTATTTATTTATTCTTCTCCCAGGTTATTTCGTTATTCTTAATGCAGGTTATATTATTATTCTCATGCCAGGTTTTTTCTTTATTATTTTATCAGGTTATTTCTTTATTCTTTTGCAAGGTTATTTCTTTATTCTTTTATCAGGTTATTTCTTTATTCTTTTATCAGGTTATTTCTTTATTCTTTTCCCAGGTTATTTTTTTATTCTTTTGCCAGGTTATCTCTTTATTCTTTTATCAGGTTATTTCTGTATTCTTATGCCAGATTTATTCTTTCTTCTAATGCCAGGTTAATTCTTTATTCTTATTATAACAATAATAATTATGAGGATTTTCATTGCAATATTTAGTAGCTCCAAATTCATTGCAACATCTGTAATGATATGACTACCAAAAAAAACCCCCCAAAACCCAAACAAACACCATATAATTAGAAATATATTAAAATATAGTGATTAAAATATTTAAGGTAGGAAACATCATTAGGTCTTTAAATTTTTTCTGCAGTCGAACAATGTGTGTTTGTGTTTTTAGGGTTTAATGCCATTTTCAGCACATGATAGGCTATACATGGTGGCCATTATTATTGGTAAAGGATGAGCCCGGGAAAACCCTGGGAAAGAACCACCGACCCATGAGAAGCTATTGGCAAGCTTTCTCACATAACTACATTAGCCGAATCTTCGGCTCTAACCCACGCAGACATAGATGAGTCGGCAGTGATCCGTAACTGAAAGTGCTTTAGACCACTCGGTCACTCGGGGTCCCCGTACAATATGAGTTTTAAGAGCACTCTTGAAAGGGATCTTTGTTTATTTGTATCTAATTTTAATGGGCAAATCATTCCACATTGCTAGAGCCTGGTATGCAAAAGAACGTTCTCGATATGACTTCATTTTCATAGTGGGAATAATGCGTATGCGGTTGTCAGGAGAGGAGAGTAAGTAGCTTGCTGTGGCGGCCAGTTATGAATATTGGACTGGAGTCTGTCATTGAAATGTAGGACAGAGAACACATTTTGTGTTTGATTCAAATCGATAGCCAGTTTAGGGTAAAGAGCACCTAGGAGGTGTGCACTGATTGTGGTACTCTAAGGATGATGATATTTATGTGAATGAGAATGTCTTTGTTGTGATCAGAATAGCCTTGATTTTATCATCATTCATCTGCAGATTGTAACACATCATTGATTATTTCACATCAGAAATGCACCTCTCTACTCCTTGGACTGTAGCATCAACTTGATTTGGGTTGCTAGACTTGTATACTGGTTGTCATCAGCGTACTGTTGGTGAGACACTGGATGATGCAATGTGACACCTGAGAGTAACTGAGTGTTTACAATGAAGACGACAGGTCCAGAAACAGACCCCTGGCCGGTGGAACACCACATGTGGATACCAAATATACATTTTGGAGACGGTGAAGTAATATAGTATTGTCTATTGTGTCAAATGCTGCAGATGAATCAAGGAGGGTGAGGACTGTAATCTTTCCGCTATCCAAAGTGGAGAGAATATCATTAAATAGTTTCAGAAGAGTAGTTTCAGTACTGTGGCATGGACGATATGCAGAATGTACATTGCTAAAAAGACTGTTTGAATTCAGATGAGATACAAGTTAGATTGGAACAACTTTACTAAGATCTTTTTTATATTAATGGGAGATTAGAAACTTGACAGTAATTCTTTAAGTCGTTATGGTCGAGTGTTTTTTTCTTCAGCAGAGGCTTTACAATGGCGGTTTTGAAAAAAAGATGGGGATTCCCCAGATGAGAAAGAGGTATTTATAACATCAGTTAGTGAAGGCAATATTGGATATAAGCACTCAAGCAGCAATGAAGCAAGACTTTAGTGTTCTCTTCATCACGATTCTCCGTACTAAATCCATAGAGACAGGTTCAAATGCTGCTAATGGTTGTCACTGACATTCTGTATTGTAACTGAATGGTGACAATGAGTCCAATGAAATTGTGTTGTCTAGCTCATCTCTAGAACATTTTTAAACTGATACTCTGTACTTAGTAGCTGGAGCATGTTGCAAGCAATGAACGCAGGCAGTTATCAAGTTCGTCTTCTGTAGGAGGTAAGTTTGGTTCTATTTATCATACGGAGGTTTCTCTTAATAGCATAAAGGTGGATGATTAGTGTCTGATACGTCCAGATGGCATATAATGTAGACTATGATGATCAGGTCTATGAAGAATCAAGTCTAACATGTGACCATGTTTATGGGAGGGTTGGTTAACTGACTGTTTATGGTTGAAAAGATGAATGGAATCTAGGAGTTTTGATGTGTATGGTTTTCCAGGTCAGTCAAAGTGAGAAGAGAAGAATCCAGTTGCCACCAATCAAATTGAAATACTCCAAAGAGAACCAGTCTGCTTGTTTTTTTCTACTAGGTGGAAGGCAGTAGATACAGAAGAAATGGACTGACCTTTGTTCCAGTATGAGTGTTGTTTGGACAAGGTCAAACAATGTGTGGCAGAAATTGAAGATTGTGTTGTATTTAAGACATTTCATCATGGAACTCTTTGTGATGACAGCAATTGCACCTCCAAGAGTGTGGCGGGGAAACGACTTGATTGAATAACCGGTGGGAGTTGAATCCACTCAATTGGGCTCATCTCCTGATGTTTTTAGCCATGTTTCTGTCAGGAAGAAGACGTCAATATTCTGATCAATGATACAATTAACTATTTCTGTGTACTTTTTTGGTGGTCCTACTGATTAGGCGTTGAATAATGCAAAATGCAGTGGTATCCCTTGGATAGTTGACAATTATGCCAAGTTATTTCTTTATTCTTTTGATAGGTTTTTTCTTTATTCTTATGCCAGGTTATTTATTTATTCTTATGTCAGGTTATTTATTTATTTTTTTGTCAGGGTAATGCTTCATTCTTGTGCCAGGCTATTTCTTCGCTCCTGATCCGGATTATTTCTTTATTCCTGTTCTCGGTTATTTCTTTATTGATATGCCAGGTTATTTATTTATTCTTATGCGATGTTATTTCTTTGTTTTTATGCCAGGTTATGTCTTTTTTTCTTATGCCAGGTTATTGCTCTATTCTTATGCCAAGTTATTTCTTTATTCTTTTGTTAGGTTAATTCTTTATTCTCATGCCAGGTTATTTCTTTGTTCCTGTTCCAAACCGCTCCAGTGGCGTAGTGGTTAAAGCTTCTGCTGCTGAAGTGGAAGGTGGCTTGTTCAATCCGCGGCTGAGTCATACCAAAGACTTACAAAAATGGTACTAAAAGCTGCCTCGCTTGACGCTCAGCATTAAGAGGTTAGTGTTAGGGCAGGTCGGCCTGGTGTCAGGATATTGTGACTGGTCGGGACATCATGATATATATATGTGGCATGATGCCCAAGTGCATGACTGAAAAAATTGTTACAGCTACATTAAAAATCTTAATCAAGCAACAAACAAAAACAATTCCTGTTCCAAGTTATTTCTTTATTCTTATGCCAGGTTATTTATTTATACTTATGCGAGGTTATTTCTTTGTTCTTATGCGAGGTTATGTATTTATTCTCATGCCAGGTTATTTCTTTGTTGTTATGCGATGTTATTTCTTTGTTCTTTTTTCAGGTTAATTCTTCATTCTCATGCCAGGTTATTTCTTTATTACTGTTCCAAACCGCTTCACTGGCCTAGTGGTCAGATCATCAGCTCCAGAAGCGGGAGGTCATTTGTTCGATCCCCGGCTGAGTCATACCAAAGACTTACAAAAATGGCACTAAAAGCCACCTTGCTTGATGCTCAGCATTAAGAGGTTAGTGTTAGTGCTGGTAGGCCTGGTGTCAGGATAATGTGACTGGTTGGGACATCATGATACATGTCTGTGGCATGATACCTAAGTGCCAGACTGAAAAATTGTTACAGCTACGTTAAAAATCCTAATCAAACAAACACACAAAACAATTCCTGTTCCAGGTTATTTCTTTATTCTTGTGCTAGGTTAATTCTTTATTATTATGCCAGGTTATTTCTTTATTCTTTTGTTAGTTTAATTCTTCATTCTTTTGCCAGATTATTTCTTTATTCCTGTTTCAGATTGTTTCTTTGTTTTGTGCAATGTTTTTTCTTAATATCGGACCTGTTTTATTATTGGTTGCAAAATGTTACTTTTTATTTCTTATGTACATATACAGTCTCTTATATACTTGATTTAATTTCAACATGTGTTATGCTGTTACATGACAATTGTCTTGTTCCTAAGTATAGGATATTCACACCCAGCATGCCACTGTTGACTGACCTTTGGAAGTTTTTGTTTATTGGAATGTTCACTAAAACCATGCATAAATCTTTGTCATTTTGTTTTGTTTATTACTGTTGACTGACTCCATATGGAGATCTCAGTTTATTGGACTGTTGTAAACACCATATGAGATCTCAGTTTATTGGACTGTTGCAAACACAATATGGAGGTCTCATTTTATTGGACTGTTGACCAACACAGTATCTTGGTCATTGTTGATTGGACTGTTGACTAACACCATGCAGATAAATATATTGGTCCACTAGAAGACTTTTTATGATGCCTTGTTTGTCTTCAATGTCCAATATCAAAGATAATTTAAGAACTCAGCAGCTAACAAGAATGGTCTTAAATGTTTGTAAATTCATTGCAATCAGTAGATTTGTATACCCTTTGAGGGTCACTTGTTAAACTCCATTGTAATATTGTTTGTCATATGTCTGGTTGCTTTGCCTACATGTTGCTGTTGTAGGTTTTAACACCATTTTTCAGAACACGATAGGCTATACATGGCAGCCAGTATTAATGGTGGAGGAAGAATCCAGGAAAACCCTGGAAAAAACCACCTACCCACAAGAAGCTACTGTCAAGCTTTCTCACATAACTATATTAGCCGAATCTTACACTAGAACCCACGCATACAGAGGTGAGATCGCAGTGATCCATAATGGAGAGCGCTTTAGACCACTCGGCCACTTGGGGCCCCTGATTTGCCTATATACATACACAGATACGTGGATAAATTACTTTGTAGGTAGCTGCGTTTGGGCCAAGGAATGGAATTATCAAACTCAGACTCAGAATGTCAAAGGTCAGGTTCACCTTGGCATGAAAAGGATGCTTTTGAATACTAATGTTAAAATAACTAAATTAGGGGTCAAAAGCTAAATTGTGAAGACATAATGACTGTAAGAAAAACAAAATGTTTATAAGACATCTGCATTTCTTTGACTGAACATTATGGATTGCTTGCATCTGAGACAAGTAAAGCACCTCTATGAGTTCATTTGCAATAAGTCATGGTTACAGTACAAACATAAAGAGATATAATTTTCACAAAATTGCTTATATTTAGTAACATATCTTCATAGTACTTTGTAGATATCTTGCATTAGAGACATCAAAGCCAAAAAGTATTTTATTGCTCCTTTGCAGAGCGAAAGTGGAAGGGTCAAGTTCCTCAAAACATTGCTTGTGGTTCTGATAATACAAATGACCTGTACTGTAATGTTTTTTAAAATATGTCTTGTTTGAAGAAAGGTGAGCGAAGCTATATTATTCTTCAAAACATGTATCATTTAAAAATTCTGATTTGAAGACGAAGCTAATAGTAGCAAAGATGTTACATGAATTTGTCCCCAAACATAATTCTGTTAAACATTAGTAAATAACAACATTGTACTAGAGTTTCTAAACTTTGCTTAAACACTGAGCTAAGTGTAGTAAATTAGATTAAACACACAAACATGTGCGTGTGTGTGTGTGTGTGTGTGTGTGTGTGTGTGTGCTGGTATCCACTTTAGTTTTGAAACTGAGACAATATTTAGTAGTTTGATGTTATGTAATTTGTATTGAATTCTTTCAAGAATAATGTCCAATTGAATAACCTGATGTCACTGTCAATTGTTAAAATCATTAGTCAGGTATACACCTGCTTATAGAGATTATATTTTCCCATCATTCTTGCAAATGCTGATTTTCTAGATTTAATATCAAGCTATTTTTTGAAGACCCACTAATGTGAAGTAAAGTCATACACGTTAATTATGTCATTTTCATGAAAGATGAAAACAATTTTTATGTCCTACTCAATGACTTTGATGGAAATACTTTGGTAATCATACTGTCTGTCCATCAGTCCATCTTTACTTCTCTCTGTCTGTCACATGTTATGGTGTCTCAAATTAGCTTAAATCAATATCATTGAATTTTAATCAATCATTGCATGCGCTTTATATCAGTGAGTCCACCATACCCTTCGGTGAAGTTTATAGTCTTGTATGTCATATTTTGCAAGAGCTTTAGCCCTTGATGTTGCCAATATTTATATCGGATTTGTCATGCTGTTTGTATTGATAGATTTTGTCTCATGACATTTAATGTAGTTACAGCTTCTTATTGCCAATATTTATATCAGATTTGTCATGCTGTCTGTATGGATGAGTTTTCAAATGAGATTTGGTTTCATGCTGCTGACACTTAATTGAGTTATTCACTCAGATAACAATCTTGCTGACTTTGTTCTGTCCATTGCAACTTTATAATGGTTTGTTCAATTTCAGTCAAATTTAGAAAGTATTGTTATATTGCTGAGACTTTGGTTGAGTTTTGATTTCCAGTTTTGTAAGACATTGTTTATAGCGCATAGATTGAGCTTATTGTAGTTATAATAACCGATAAAATTTTCATTAGGTGTTTATCAAATAGTCATTATGACTGTGCACATTTCATTACATTGTCATGAATTCTTGTCATGTTTTTAGGTTTGGTATTTTTTATTAGGAGGCAAAGTTAGTACATTTTGCAAATATTTTCAAAACTGGGGTAAAGTGGCTTGTAATGTACAGGAATGGCTTATATTCACTTGTAATGTACAGAAATGAGTAAAGTGGTTTGTAATGTATAGAAGTGGGGTATAGTGGCATTTAACGTACATATATTGGCTACAGTGACATATAATGTACATAAATGCCGTACAGTGGCTTGTAATGTAAAGTTTAGTACAGTGGTTTGTAATGTTCAGACGTGGGGTACAGTTAAACTAAGTCTGATAAAACAGTAGTGGGTATGTATCAGTCCTAAATGTATAATTAAAATCTATTCTAACCTTAGTGGCAGACTATTTGTATCAGGGTATGTTTTAGAAGTAAATGTTATGAGGAAAATGACAGTATAGGAAGAATTTAGTGAAACTGATTAATGTAATCAACAACCAGTTGACACCAATGTTACATTTGTAAGAGAATGTCTTGGTCCTTGTGGTACTTAATAGGTAGTTTAACAGATAAAATGTCTTGGTCCTTGTGGTATTTAATAGGTAGTTTAACAGAAAAATGTCTTGGTCCTTGTGGTATTTAATAGGTATTTTAACAGATAAAATGTCTTGGTCCTTGTGGTATTTATTAAGTAGTTTAACACATAAAATGTCTTGGTCCTTGTGGTATTTAATAGGTAGTTTAACAGAAAAATGTCTTGGTCCTTGTGGTACTTAATAGGTATTTTAACAGATAAAATGTCTTGGTCCTTGTGGTACTTAACAGATAAGATGGAAGCAGCTGGTACATCAAAGTCACAAATTTGCATAATGGAGTGAAGTTCATAAACATTTGGAGACAGACTATCTTTATATTTTTAAGTGACATGTAGAAAACATAAATGATTCCTTTAATTTGCATAGACATTATTAGCAATGTTACAGCAGCGCGTTAAGCCTTAGTACCACTTGAAAGCCATTTAATATATTCTTGTTTAATGATTTATATTGTCCAGAAATGCAAAATGACTGGAAATTAAAAGTAAAGCTATTTGAATTGTGTTTCATAAAAGTACCTAACGGTAACCTGATTAAAATTGTCATAATAATTACGATGTTCAGTCATAATTAATGTGCTGACAGCTTATATTTTCTGTTAACAAATATTTAACCATTTTGATCAGGGACAGACTGTCATGGAAGGCATTGAGGATGGAAGAGAGTCCAAAGTAACAGAAACAGGAGAGGATGCTTCATTGGACAGAGTGTCATTTATGTCCATTAAGAAAGGTATGTCTAAAAGATTTTATTGAGAAAGAGATATATAATATTATCTTGTATGTCTGTCTGTCTGTCTGTATGGCATGCAATATTGTTAGCACACCTGGTTCTGTTGTGTTCAATGGATTGCTATGAAAGTTGGCAAATATACTGGTAATCAACTAAAGATGTGCATTCTGACAAAATAAATTAGCTCCTGCAATTTTTGTTTTTGCGTTATTGCCTTAATACCATATTTAGGTGTCATCCAGAGAAATAGTCTACTGATGAGGGAATAAGAAATAGAGTTTTAAACAGAGATGCACTCATTGATTAGTTTACAATGGATTTAATGGATTGTTTCTTCTTCTTCTTCTTCTTCTTCTTCTTCTTCTTCTTCTTCTTCTTCTTCTTCTTCTTATTGGTTGTATTTATTTATTATTAATATCATTAATTGTATTATTATTATTATTAGTTTTTTATATTATTATTAGTTGTATTTCTTTATTATTATAATCAGTTGTACTATTATTAATATTATTATTATTATTATTATTATTAGTTGTATTATCATTATTATTATTATTATTATTATTATTATTATTATTATTAGTGGTATTATTATTAATTAGTAGTAGTAGTAATTTCATAAACAATCTCTGTTCTGTAGTTGACAACTAAGACTTAATGTCCTTCTTAGTGGTCTGCTGTCCATCATGCATCTAATTGAATGGTATAGTCATTTGTCCATTGCGGGTCATATGCTGTTCATAACACATCTGCTTTTATTTTTGGCATCGTGTCCATACTTGGTCATGATTCTGTGCCCATAGTAGATTGTGTGCTGTCCATCATGCATGTAAGACTGGTAGCACTGTAGATGATCAAATGCCCCAGGTCCAAAATGGATTCAAGTTGTGATAAAAATAAATGTATTCAGACCATCCAGGATCATGGGGAAAAGGCTTAGCTATAGGTTCTGAGTAGTGAAATGTTGTTTATGTTTTGCATGTGTATAGGTTGGGAGTGGTGAAATGAGGTTGTTTATGTTTTGCTCAGTATGCATGAGATACAGACAGTCTTTCAAATGCTTTTTTCTAACGCCACATCCAATTTTATAACTGATTGATTAATAGCATGCAAAAGTAATATTACATGTAACAGACAGGTTATTGATTGTAAATCAGCATACCTTTCTCTGTCATCAAGACTCTGTTTCCTGATTTGTATAAAGTGGTTATAATTGCATGGATACTAGATTAATTACCTTCCTGGTCATGTGATAAGTGTGGCCCATAGCCAATCATGTACCAGTGTAACAAACTACCTGTACATGTGATCAGCGTTGCTCACAGCCTGTCATTGGCAAGTATTAAACTACCTGTACACGTGATGAGTGTGGCTCACAACCTATCATTGACAAGTGTTATAAACTACCGGTATATATGTGATCAGTGTGGCTCACAACCTATAATTTATATATATATATAGTCATTTTGAGTCAAGGCAATATGTAACTACATAGTTAACAATCTCCAAATGGTGAATATATTATTCATTTTGAGTTGAAACAAGATGTAAAGACATGCTTTAAAATTCTGGATAGTGAATTTATAAATCAATTTGTGTCTAATCAGTCTGTACAAATATGGTTCATGGTCTCTAGATATTGAATGTATGAGTCAGTTTGAGTCCAGGATATATATTAAGACATTGTTTCGCAAACTACAGGTAGTGAATTGCAGTGTCTGGACAGAGGTTGAAGTAATAATAGTGACTGTTGACAGTTATGCTAATGAGATTTATACTATTGAAATAACTTTCAGTTTTTTATAGAATTACTTTTGAATTTACCTTTTATAGAAAATTAAGATTTCTCCACCTAATGTTATTATATCTGCCCTCATTTGTGTCTTCCATGTATCATTAGAATGACCAGATTATTAGGCTTCAGTGATCTATAATTTGTAATTTCAACTAAATTTTCAGGTAGATTTTCCTATGGATACATTATTATGATAGGTATTTCAAGTGATTTTGCAGTAAAGTGCAACTTTGAATTTCAACTATAGAATCTCATGGTTCTGTGTAATCAAGATTAAATGAGTAAGCACATGTACACTTATCTTTGCAATAGTGCCTTGTTCAGATACAAAATCCTTGTGTCATATTCTAGTGTGGAAGAATATATACAGTTGCGTTTGCAGTAGTCCCTTGTACAGACCCAAAGGTATTGTGACATAATCTAATATACACAATCATATATACTTCTGTTGGCAGGAGTGCCTTGTTCAGACCCAAAATTGTTGTGCCATATTCTACAGAAATCACAGCAAGCTGCTTCTTCCAGCCAGTCTACACTGGAAGCAAACTGTCTGTCAGTGGGGCTGGAACTTCATGGTGAAACTCCTGCTGATGGGAACTGCTTTTTTGAGGCTGTCTCCAGTCAGCTTCGGCGATTAAATTGCGTTGTACAAAAATCCCCACAACAGCTACGCCAGGAAGTAGTTGCCTTCATGAGGGTTAATAGAGTGATACAGGTAAGTAAAATTGTATGCCTTCTAAACCAAGAAGGGGAAAATGAAGGGCATTTTCAAAATGTTTTTCTAGATGAACCATGAAGGAGATGCTGAAATCACAATTGTTTAACCTTCTCCCAGATGCATGTTAATGGCTTGATTATTAGAAATTGTAAGCATGATAGGCAATCCTAAACAAGTCGCCTCTTTTGTGACTATACATGCCAACCATTACCTTTCCGTAAGAGTATACTTGTCCTTGGATTTGCGTGCACTTCCCTAACAGTATAATGTTATAGTTGTAGCAACTATCTTGTTACCAAGGAACATACTGGTTCTCTTTCAAACTTTTGATCTCATGTTCTATTCATAGCAGCTGTATGGCAGGTGAGGACAGAACAGACTGGTTTCCTAACTTTAATCTTTATGTGCAGATTAATTGTTCTAATTGATATTTAGTGCATAACCAGTCTAAAGGTATTTGGCACTAACAAGTATAGTTTAATTTAGTCAGTACGTATATGAAAGCAAAATTATTACCTTTTAAATAATTTCAATGGCGGATTCGAAAAGGCAAAACATAAACGAGTTAAATAAATAGCAGAATCCTAGAAATATGAAAACATGGACAGCATCACTTGATGTCTATGCCAGGCCATGTGAAAATAATTTTAATATTTGGCACTAAAAGTTTTCAGATGGATTCTAGTCAATGTGTATGCAAAGCTAAAACTTCTACATATGAAAACTTAAAACAATAAATGATGTTAAAAGATGAGGAGAGAATAAGTCATTGTTCATTGAAATTTTAGCATGATATATGTGGGATAAGCTCCTGAACTCACAGACCATTATATATATATATATATATATATATATATATATATATATATATATATATATATATATATATATAGGGTAGAGAGAGTTGTTGTTATGTTAGGGTTTAAGGCCATTTTTCAGCCCAAGATAGGCTATGCCTGATGCCCAGTATTAATGGTGGAGGAAAAACTTTGGAAATCCCAGGGAAGTACCAAGGACCCATGAGAAGTTACTGGTAAGCTTTCTCAACTACCCATGTTAGCTGAGCCTGAGACTCAAGCCCATGCAGAAAGAGGTGAGATCAAGTTTGATTGATCAAGAATGGTGAGCACATTGGATCATAAAGCCAATCGGGTAGAGACATAAGTATACAATTGGAAAATATTTGTGCAATTCTGAATTGGAAAATATGTTTGCATTTCTGCTGTATCTGTGAAGTACTTGACTTAGAAAACAAACGTAATGTAATACAAATATTAAATAAAATACAATTATGCTAGGCACCTGGGCTGATCCCAGTTCTTGTATTACTGACTCTGTATCATTCTATACCAGATTTGTATGTGAGTCACTGAACCTGTACTGTGTTAGTTTGAAACTTAGTTAGCAATGCACTTTCAGCATACTCAGGCAACAGACCACGCAGTTAGTGATCATATCATGCGTTCTCTTTAAGTTTTGTTTAAGTAGATCATATAGCAAATATGAAAAATATTTAATAACTTTATGTTAAAATGATGTTTTCATCTGACCCACATTGACCACACAGAGGTTGGGTAATCAACGATCAGCATTCTTGTCTTATTATGATGAATTTAATATCGAATTTATTAACTAACCTATTACTTTACTGATTTAATATCGAATTTATTAACTGACATATTACCTTACTGATTTAATATTGAATTTATTAACTAACCGATTACTTTACTGAATGTTTCTGATCTACTCAGGCATCTGAAGGCACCATACATTTGGATAGTTTCATCTACAATGAGTCGTTCGATGTCTACTGTTCTCGTATGGCCCGGGATAGTGATAATGTGGTTGTGGTTGCATTAGCTAGGATGCTACAAATCGACATCATGATTGTAACTAGCTCATCAGGTCCTGAAAACATCATTGTTTGGGTTGTTGGGAAAACAGGATTTCAAGAGGATCACATTCTTCTGGGACATGTCTGGGAATCCCATTACATGTCATTACAACCCATAGGTAAGCCTTGAAGAAAAACAACCTAGAATGTATAATTGGTGTTGCTTAAATCCATTTATTCAGCATGGGAGTAGTTAAATAATGTGATAAATTTGATAATTGTACACTTAATCTTAATGATAATGAGGTATTGTCACACTCCTTTGAACTACAATTAGACTCATATTGATGGAAGACCTCCTAAATCTGTCTGCAGAAAATGATCTTTCAAGACATGCAGTCAGTCATAGAGATCATGTATCATACTGTATTCAAAATATGCAGTCCATCATACAGATCATGTATCATACTGTATTCAAAATATGCAGTCAGTCATACAGATCAAATATCATGCTGTATTCAAAATATGCAGTCAGTCATACAGATCAAATATCATGCTGTATTCAAAATATGCAGTCAGTCATACAGATCAAATATCATGCTGTATTCAAAATATGCAGTTAGTCATAGAGATCATGTATCATACTGTATTCAAAATATGCAGTCAGTCATACAGATCAAATATCAAGCTGTATTTAGACATGCAGTCACTGAGTCAGTCATACAGGTAATGTATCAAAATGTATTCAACTGTATCGTACAGATCATGTATCATTCTGTATTCAAGACATGCAGTCCATTATACAGATCATGTATTATACTGTATTCAAGACATACAGTCCATGATACAGATCATGTATCATACTGTATTCAAAATATGCAGTCAGTCATACGGATCATGTATTATACTGTATTCAAGACATGCAGTCCATTATATAGATCATGTATCATACTGTAATCAATACATGCTGCATTTAGGGTATGTTATAGAGACATATATCATATGGTGTATAACATAATTGACTCGTCTATGTAAGGACAAAAATGAGTGACATAGAGCATTATTTAAGGGAAAATGTATGGCAGTAAATATTCTAATATCAGCTGCTACCTAATATTTGCATATCAAATTATGGAGCAGTAAACAAGATATATGAACTGAATATGGTGCAAGGTGGTCAGATAAAAAAGTACTTGAAGAACAAAATGGTTTACTTCTTGAAAATTAAAAAGATTCAAGAAATAGTTTAAATTTTACAGTATCTTGGTAAAAGAACTAAATAGAAAATGTAACTTAACCATCCAATACAATTGGATTTGACAAGGCATTTTGACTTAACATACAGAATTACAAAGATTCTTACCTATTTTGGTTTCAGTATAAATTACTGCATTGAGCTCTTTCCTGAACACATGGAATGGCAAATGATAATGAATATTCTTTTTGTATGGATTCACCTGAAACATGTTGCTATCTGTTTTTAAGACTGTGCAACTTTGAAACGGTTTGGAATGTTTTGACAGGGTACATAGCCAACAGCAGATCATTAAAAGCATGAAATTCAGCCATTTGTCTAAAAATCCAGACATTTGCCTCAAACTTTAACGTTGCTTGATATGATGCTTCATAAGCCTTAAATATCTGCCATGGGTTATTATATTATGTATTTTTTATGGTAGATTTTTGTTACGCAAATATTAATGTATAAACAGCAGTTTGAAGCAAGAAGCAGAATTTAGAATAGTTATGTTGGTTAAATGATAGGATAGAGGATGCATGCATTTTTACACTACTGCTGACAATGATGACGCAGACACAATTTTTCCAGAACCAGGATAAGCCCAATGGTTGCTTAATTTTGAACTATAGTATATGTGGTATGTGTTTATCCTTCATGAAGTTTTACTAAATTTACCGTTGTATCAGTTGATGATTTTAGTAATTTGTGGGTAGAGAGGGTGACCTTAAATATTCACAGTAAGAAACATTAAATTAGACTTTGAATGTTAGCCTTGCTGCTGCTATAAACCCTGGATTTAAGCCAATGAATTTGAAATAACACTAATTTCCTATACATATTTTCTCTTGCAATTCATTTTATATTGCATATCTCTAAAAGACACCTTTATATTAGGCACCATGAACCAAAACTCCCTTCTCTACCTTTGTTTAAAAAATGTATCTTTAAAACAATACTACATTTGTGAGTTGGAATAAGCCAAAGGAAACAACAAACATAAATGTTTTGAAACGAAATCATTTCAAATAGCACACATACAGTAATATTGTAGTATACGATAGTTATAGTTTCTGTCCATTGGCTGAAATGATGTAGATATATTTAGGAAAATAAATTGATGCATCCACAATTTTGAATTGGTTATACTTTGGTACATATCATCTAAAACTAGTTTGATAGGATTTATAGCTTACTATGCTCCTCTGTCTTAGTCTCTTCTAGTCTTAATCTATTCTGGTCTTAATATCTTCTGGTCTTAATCTCTTATCATCTAAAACTAGTTTGATAGGATTTATAGCTTACTATGCTCCTCTGTCTTAGTCTCCTCTAGTCTTAATCTATTCTGGTCTTAATATCTTCTGGTCTTAATCTCTTATCATCTAAAACTAGTTTGATAAGATTTATAGCTTACTATGCTCCTCTGTCTTAGTCTCTTCTAGTTTTAATCTCTTCTGGTCTTAATATCTTCTGGTCTTAATCTCTTATCATCTAAAACTAGTTTGATAGGATTTATAGCTTACTATGCTCCTCTGTCTTAGTCTCTTCTAGTTTTAATCTATTCTGGTCTTAATATCTTCTGGTCTTAATCTCTTATCATCTAAAACTAGTTTGATAGGATTTATAGCTTACTATGCTCCTCTGTCTTCGTCTCTTCTAGTTTTAATCTATTCTGGTCTTAATATCTTCTGGTCTTAATCTCTTATCATCTAAAACTAGTTTGATAAGCTTTATAGCTTACATTATTCCTCTGTCTTAATTTCTTCCTGCTCTCTACTTGCTGACATTTTATATGAAGTGGAATAAAAGTTTCCTAATAATGTTAGATGTGTGTATATATATATGTGTGTGTGTGTGTGTGTGTGTGTGTGTGTGTGTGTGAATATAATGTGTTCTTTCTTCGGGCTGTCTTCTTGCTGACATTGTAACCATTTTAGCTTATTCAAACCTTTATATACAGGGACAAGCGATATGTAAAGAAGAAAGGAATTATAAGGTTGTCTTTGGGATGGGACCCTGACCCATGGCTTACTATGTGTTGGGAATATTAAAAACGGAAAATTGTCTTATGTGAGTGTGTTCATGCATATGTGTGTGTGTGTGTAATTTCTTTCTCCTGGCTATCATTTTTTTCCAATTTTAAGCACGTTTAGCTGATTAAAACTTTATACAGAAGACAAGAACAAAGTAAGGTACTCTGTCATATGACTTCCTGACCAATGGCTATAATTGTATGGGGAATATTTAAAGAAAAAATTCCTTTGTTTTTCTCTGTGTTTTTGTGTGTGTGAAAGACAATCCTTTCTATTTGTATTGGTTTGGTGTGTGTGTGTGTGTGTGTAAAAAAATGTTAGTTTGTGTTTGAGAATACAATATTCATGTGTATTTTTTGAAAGTAAAGAGAATTGTGCATACAAAATCATAACAATAGCATATGAATCGTTTTAAAAGTGTAAAGACATATCATACAGTGAAAAAAGCATCATGATGTTATTGATGGTGATTTTGAAGAAAGCTAATAAAGATATATCTGGCATGTAAACAATGATTGTTCCAGTTTGTATAAAATAGGCATGCAGATATATATAATATATCGACCATGATTGGTCAGTGTGAACAATCAAATAGGTAGTGATAATATATATATATATATATATATATATATATATATATATATATATATATATATATATATATATATATATATATATATATATATATAGTGTGTGTGTGTGTGTGTGTGTGTGTGTATGTGTGTGTACTATGGATGGTCTGTTTGTAGAAAATCAAGATAGAGATGTATCTGGTATGTGGACAATGATTGTTCCAGTTTGTATAAAATAAGCATGCAGATATATAATATATCGACCATGATTGGTCAGTGTGAACAATCAAATCGGTAGTGATTTTATATATATATATATATATATATATATATATATATATATATATATATATATATATATATATATATATATATATATATATATATATATATAAATATATATCGTCGGCATCCGTCCGTCTTTAAGAGACGATGGTGTAGCTTCCGATTTGGGTGTCCTATCTGCACCTTCGCGAGTGGCTGAAGAGTCCGACCCTTGAGTGACAGTCTCTGTTGCACTTGCTGCAGGTGTATGCTGATGCTTGCTGAGGATGTTTTTGGTTCGCCTTCCTCCTGGCTCTCTTTGCAGCGAGGTTTGTGTTTCTCATCTCCTCAGCTTTCTGAGTGCCCTGTCTGACAGCAAGACGCCACGCGGAGCGGTCGTCAGCACAGCTCTCCCAGTTGTTTATGTTGATGTTGGCTGTCTTCATGTCCTTTTTACAGACATCTTTGTAGCGAAGACGTGGCCTTCCAGTCGTTCGTGCACCTTCTACTAGCTCGCCGTACAGCAGGTCCTTGGATATGCGGCCTGGGTCCATTCTCCTAACATGGCCTAGCCAGCGAAGGCGCATCTCGCTGAGAATGGAGAACATGATGCTGTTCATGCCGGTGCGTTTCAGAACCTCAGTGTTGGGAACTTTGTCCTGCCACTGGATACGCAGAATGCGCCTCAAGCATCTCAGGTGGAAGCTGTTGAGTTTCCTCACGTGACTCGCATAGGTGGTCCATGCCTCGCTGCTGTAAAGGAGTATGCTGAGCACGCATGCCTGGTAGACGTGCAGTTTGGTCTTCTCGGTGAGGTTGTGATTGTCCCAGACCCTCTGGTTCAGTCTCGCCATAACTGCTGATGCCTTGGCAATCCGGCCATTTACATCAGTATCAACGGAGAGCCAGTTGGAGATGGTGGACCCAAGGTATGTGTAGTCCTCAACAACTTCCATGGTGTACCCATCAATGGCGATGGTGGGAGAGGAGTCTGCGTCCTGCACCATTACATTCGTCTTCTTCAGACTGATGGTCAGTCCGAACTCCTTGCAGGCGTGGTAGAGGCGGCATACTAGCTGCTGCAGTCCATCTTCCGTGTGTGATGTCAAGGCTGCATCGTCGGCGAAGAGCGATTCACGGATGAGAACCTTTGTAACTTTAGTCTTTGCACGGAGACGGGCGATGTTAAACAGCTTTCCGTCAGTCCTGGTGTGTATATACACACCCTCGCTGCAGTCCTTGAAGGCGTACTGAAGGAGAATGGAAAAGAAGATGGCAAAGAGAGTTGGCGCAAGGACACAGCCTTGCTTCACTCCGCTGCTGACTGGGAAGGCCTATGATGTTGCGCCGTTGAAGCACACTGTGCTGTGCGTGTTCTCGTGGAACGATGTTATGATAGCGAGCAGTCGTGGGGGGCAGCCTATCTTCTTAAGGATCCTGAAGAGTCCGCTGCGGCTGACCAGGTCAAATGCCTTGGTCAGGTCTATAAAGGCAATGTAGAGGGGCATCTGCTGCTCACGACACTTCTCCTGCAGCTGTCGTAGTGAGAAGATCATGTCTACAGTTGACCTGCCTGCTCGGAAGCCACACTGGGACTCGGGGTAGACTCGGGATACTAGGGTCTGAAAGCGCGCCAGGACGACACGAGCGAACGCCTTTCCAACAATACTGAGAAGAGAGATGCCCCGGTAGTTGTTGCAGTCACTGTGCGGTCTCCTTTGTTCTTGTATAGAGTGACAATGTTTGCATCTCGCATGTCCTGGGGGATGTGTCCTTGTCCCCAGCAGTGGCAGAGGAGTTCGTGCAGAGGCTGGATTAGTCCTGGTTTCCCTATCTTTAGGACTTCAGGCGGAATGCCGTCACTCCCAGGGGCCTTCCCACAAGCGAGGCAGTCGATGGCTTTGCTAAGCTCTTCCAGGGTGGGTGGTGTGTCTAGTTCCTCCAAGACTGGCAGGTCTGGGATGGCGTCTAGGGCGGTGTCCGTGACGACGTTTTGGGTTTCATACAGCTCAAGCGATCTTGGAGGTGGGTGGGCCTGTTGCCTTCTTGATACCCTCGTACATGCCCCTTGCATCCCCGGTTTCGGCAGCTATCTATATACTGGTGCAGAGGTTTAGCCAGTAGGTGTTAGCGCAGTGACGGGCGGTCTGATGGGCATTTTTCCTGGCAGTCCTGAGGGCATGTAATGTACCAAGGCTAGGCGCAGCCTTGTAAGCCAGGAGGGTTTTCCTCTTCGCCTCAGTCACGGGTTCCATCTCCTCCCAGCTGGCCTCATACCAGTCTGTGTTTTTGTGCTCTTTCTTCCCATAGGCAGTAATGGCTGAGTTGTACACAGCGTCTCGGAGGTGGGACCACTTGGAGTCGATGGTGTCATCAGGTGTCTCTTTGGTGAGAGCCTCGTGAAGTTTGCAGATGAACTTCTGTGTCTTCTCTGGATTGCTTGCACAGCAGGTGTTTCTACGTGGGCGACCATTCTTCTTGGCGTGGTGCAGTTTCTTGGGTATTATTCGCACCTTACTAGCCACAAGGGAGTGGTCTGTGTCGCAGTCGGCACTGTGGTAGCTGCTGGTGAGAAGGACGCTGGCTAGTTCCGCGCGCCTGGTGATGACTAGATCTAGCTGGTGCTAGTGGCGGGAACGTGGGTGTCTCCATGATACCTGGTGGATCTCCTTGCATTTGAAGAAGGTGTTGGTCACACATAAGCTGTGAGTGCAGCTAATCTCCAGCAGTCGCTGGCCATTCTCGTTGATTTTGCCTCTTCCGTGCGGGCCGAGACAGGTGGGCCATGCCTCGTAGTTAGCTCCCACTCGCGCATTGAAGTCTCCTGGTAGGTAGAGGCCCTCGGTAATGGGGATGTTTGATATTGCTTGATCCAGAGCCTCGTAGAACTGGTCTTTTTCTTCTGGGTTTGAGAAGAGGGTTGGGGAATACACGCTGAAGATGTTGGCTGGACCTGAGGATGTTGATAGCCGGAGGGCAAGGATCCTCTCAGTGCCTGATGATGGAGGCTCAATGAAGGCAACGAGGGTGTTCTTTACAGCGAAGCCAACACCATGCTGCCTGGGTTCGTCTGATGGTTTTCCTTGCCAGAAGAAGGTGTAGTTGGCTTCCCTGATGGTGCCACTGTCGGCCAGTCGGGTCTCTTGAAAACAGGCATTGTCGACATTCAGTCGGGAGAGTTCTCTGTCAATGACGGCAGTCTTCCTTGCGTCGTTGATTTTCTGCAGGTCAGTGGTGAGTCCAGGGCACAAGGTTCTGATGTTCCAGCTTGCGAAACGAAGAGCTGGAGTCTTCTTGTTTCCTCTTTGTATCTTGCTTGGTGCAGAGTTTTTTTAGCCTGCTTGTCGAGATGGTTATCTAAGCTCCATGCACCCAGTGAAGCAAGCAGGCCATGGCGGGAAGCACCTTATTGACTGGGGGCTGCCCAGCTTGAGGCGGGCGGTAGCTTCTAATGAGACATGGCGATCTCTCCCACCGTCAAAAGCAGCCCCTGGCGCCAAGTTCTACGCCAATCGAGCTATGGCTTATAATCAGTAGACTGCTGCTTCCCGTGTTGTGCCGACGCCTTAAGAGAACGCTGGAGTGTCCTCTCCAGTGGAGCTACAAAGCCTATATATATGTATATATATATATATATATATATATATATATATATATATATATATATATATATATATATATATATATATATATATATATATATATATATATATATATATATATATATATATATATATATATATATATATATATATATATATATATATATATATATATATATATATATATATATAGTGTGTGTGTGTGGACTATGGATGGTCTGTGTGTAGAAAATCAAGATAGAGATGATAATCTGGTATGTGGACCATAGAGGTGAAGGTATAAAATCGAGAATTATATTTAATATGTGGACCATGGGTGGTCAGTGTGTGGGTGTATATATATATATTATTTTGACCATGTTCAGTTAGTGTTTTTAAAATCACAGTATAATTATATAAATATTGGAAGCTAACCATGGTAATTATGTGTATATATAGTAAGTGTACCATAGTAATTATATTTGTATAAAATAACAGTATATATTTTAAATGGACCATAGTAATTCTTTGTGTATCATGATATATGTAGTATGTTGACCACCAATGTTTATCTGTAGATGACAATTTATTTGGCAAATAATTGGAAAAAATACAATCTGATAAAGGTGATTTAAGTTAGAAAGTATATCAGATTATTGGAGCTCGGAAAGTAGTAATGTATATGCAAGTTCATTTGAATCTGGAAATGGTGTTAAGAGTGATTCCACTCACTGTCCATGATGGATAGACATAAAGTATATACCATGCAAGGCACCCACTGTTTCAATAGTATTTAAACATTACATATAAGAAAGGAATAAATAACAACCCCAATCAAATTAACACGATTTAAAGGTAGAGTACAGTTTTGATTTATTTCCTTAAGCAATTCAGCCCTGCAGCATCTTGTGCTACAAAACAATATAGCCCTATAATAAGGGTTAATATAAACATAATAAACAAATCTCTAAAAATTACATTAAAAATAAATATATTGATTTAATAAAGACGTCCGAATAGGCAAACTATGGTGTTAATGTACATAAATTCTTAAAACACTTACTAATACATCTGACACTATTCATACTCTGAGAAGGAACAGAATAAGCGAAAAAAAAACAACAACAGATAAGTACTTACACAGCTAAAAGTGACATGTTCTAAAAAGTTTGATTTTAGTAAACCATTATATAATGGATACAGAGAGATTAACATTGAAGTTGTGGGTAAATATTCAACTTAAGCCATTTCCTTTCCACCATACCTCCCATCTCTACCTTTATTTTTAAAATTTCTTGAAACAATACTACATTTGTGAGTTGAAATAATCCAAAGGAAGCAACAAACTGCAATGTTTCGAAAAGAATGGCACACATGTATTATTATTGTAGTAGGATAGTTATAGTTTCTGTACATTGGCTGCAATGATCTCGATATGTATGTATATATGTATGTATGTGTGTGTGTGTGTGTGTGTGTGTGTATGTGTGTGTGTGTGTGGAGAATGGTGAAAAAGGAGTTTAAAAGTTGTTTTGTATGTGTGCCTCTGTGGGTGTGCGTGTGCAATTTTACGTCTCCTGGCTATCATAAATTTACTATTTTAAGCAAGTTTAGCGGATTCAACCCTTTATACTGAAGACAAGAAATATGTCGAAAACAGCAAAAGTAATGTACTATGTGGCATGACTTCAAAGGCTATGATTGTATGGGGGAATATTCAAAGAAAAGAATTATCATTTGTATGTGTGTATTTGTGTGTGAAAGACAATCCTTTGTATTTGTGTGTGTATGAAAACAAGGTTGGTTTGTGTTTGAGAATACAATAATCGTGTGTTTGTTGAGAATAAAGACATCTTATTGTGCATACAAATTCATAAAAATAGCATATGAAACGTTAAAAAAGTTTGAAGATTTATCATACAGTGAACAAAACGTCATGATGTTATTCATGGTGATTATGACAAAAGCCATTTGAGATTTATCTATCATGTGGACAGTGGTTGGTCCAGCTTCGTATAAAAAAGATATACATATATATATATATATATATATATATATATATATATATATATATATATATATATAAAATGACAATGATTAGTCAGTGTATACAATCAAATTTGTAATGTGTGTTTGTGTGTATGTGTGTGTGTGTGGACCATTGTTGGTATGGGTGTATAAAATCAAGATAGAAATAAATCTGGTATGTGGACCATGGTTGGCCATTGTGTATAAAATCACAGTATATATATATATTGAAGTGGACTACATTATTTGTATGTGTATAGAATCACAGTAGATATATATATATATATATATATATATATATAGTAAGTGAACCATGTTAATTCTGTGTGTATAAAATCATGATAGATCACCAAGGTGTGTTTGCGTGTGTGAAGGAGAATCCTTTGTGTGTGTGTGTGTGAAAAAAATCTTGGTTTGTGCTTGAGAATACAATAATCGTGTGTGTTTTTTGAAGATAAAGACATCTTAGTATGCATACAAATTCATAAGATCATTTTAATCATTAAAAAAGTGGGAAGACTTATCATACAGTAAACAAAGCATATATATAGAGATATATCTAGTATGTGGACCATGGTGGTTAGTGTATAAAATCAAGCATTATATGTAATATGTAGACCATGGCTGGTCATTGTGTATAAATGCACAGTTTATACCGTGATTTTATACACACAGCATTGCCATGGTCCACTTACAATATATATAGTAAGTGGACCACGGAAATTCTGTGTGTATATAATCATGATAGAGATATATGTCATATGTTTACCAGCAATGTTTATCTATTGATGATAAAATACAGTCTGATAAAAGTGATGAATGTTAGAAAGTATATCAGATTATTGGAGCTTGGAAATTAGTAATGGATATACAAGTTTTTTTAAATCTGAAAATGGTGAAAATGGTGTAAATGTTATTCGACTCACTGTCCTTGCTGGATAGACAAACATATATACCATGCCTGTCACCGACTGTTTCAGTAGTATTTAAACATTAGATGTAGGAAAGACATAATAACAAGCCCAATCAAAATACAATATAATGGTAGAGTAAAATTTTCATTTGTTTTCTTAAGCAATTTAGCCTTGCAACATCTTGTGCTGCAAAACAATAATAATGAATAAGGGTTAATATACACATAATAAACAAGTCTCGAAAAATTACATTAAAAAATGGATATATGTATTTGATAAAGATGTCTGAATAAGCAAACTATGGTGTTACTGAACATAAACTTCTAACAAATTTAATAATAAATCTGACATAGTGATCAGTAAACCATTGATAGCAGCAGAGAGGGTGAATCCTACAACTTTCCGAGCGTCGATTCGGAAATCTGATGCTTCTACCAAATAGTAAAAAAAATGGCGTCTATTCGATAAAATAAGATTTCCTTATATACGCCAACGTCGTTGTCACTCAACCTCTCTGCTGCTATGGGTTAACAAAAATAATAAATGATTTTAACCGATTATTTGATCGAGTCCTTAGGATCTCACAAACAGACTAATCGCTAACACCTCATGCTGCAGATCAATCAAATTATTTGACTGGTCGGTGAGTCTAAAATTAATTCTCGTTAACGAATTATTATGGCATCGCATATAGACAGGATTAACTGGGTTTTCAATAATTAGGAATCCTGGAGGAGCTGTTGGTGCAAACGAATAAAGAATATATCCCTGATGAGCTTGATTTGATTGCTCTAGATTAATTTGATAGCTTCCTTCAATTGCATCACATGTTAAATTGAGCGCAATCACCGTTGAAATATTCACATTATGCGGGGCAATATGCCTACCGCCACCATCTGGGTCATTATTATGTTTGAGGATAATTGAATCTTGTACTTGTAGCGCCTTGATATCGGTTTTAACAATTCTTGCTAGTTCATCAGCGTTGTATTTGGGAAACTTGAAATTACGCAGATTGTCTTCTGTGATATTGTAATCGGTTAGGAATCGTTGTTTACTGTCGCTGTTGTCATTAATTATTGTTTGAATAATTAGTTCATAGATATATTCCATGTCAGATATAAGTTGATTTATTATTTCAACGTGTTTTTGCGATTTTGTTTTCCGTAGTTGTTCTAGTCGTGTTTCATATAATTGTTTAATTTCATTAAAATAATCACGGATGTCAGTTAGCGTAAATGAAATAGTAACAGATGAGTCGGCTGTTCTTTTAATGATAAAATCCCATTGCAATGTGTCTTTGTTGGTAAATATAAATCTATTGGCGATTTTTCCTTTTCTTATATCAGATAAATTATCTCGATAACTGGGATTGATTTCATGATATGATTGTACGTCCGTGGTTAAGTCGGTGGCGGATTTTTCAGGTGGTTTTTCGGGCCATCCTAACACTGTTCTTAACGAGCTGTTATATATATCTACAATGTATCCCTCTGTGCTTATTTCGATCGACGACGAGAGCGTCCGTTCATGAAGATTAATAGCTATTTTTGATTCTTTTCCGGTGATTGATTTTATTCTACGCTGAATTTCAGCATTGATTTGCTTAATTTAGTACGATCCAGTTGGTAACGAAACAGTTTCCCACTCTGGAGTACCATCGGGTTTATTCTTATACGAGAACACCAGTGCGTTATTGGGTTGCTGACCGCCAAATGCAACAGATCTGATATTAAGCCAGCTATGATATACTCGTAATTTTGCCAGCGCGATCTCACGCACTGGAATCGGAGAAGGGAAGTTCACACTAAATTCAGGGTTTGTTGATGTTATTGATATCATGCTTGTTCGTATCGGAGTGGTATTCTCCGCGATTCGTTGAAGCAGTTACAATTCAACGAATTGTAGTGACATTATTGTTAACGCTGTCTTCAATTTCCAATTTCAACATCGCGGAGTTATACAACTGGGTCATCGTGGAAAATTCAACATCGGATATGAACGAATTATCTATCGACAGCGAGATCAACTCGGATAATTTCGAGTACGCGTCAAATACCACCCGGTACCGAGCTGTATAATCACTGAGTTTTTTCTGGGAACACGATGATAACTTTTTAGTTATCGCGGTGGCGACTGCCGCAATTGTTGTTGCCGCGGAGATAGCGATTGGAACTGCAATCGGAGCCATCATGGTCACCGTCGACAAAATAACCCCGGCGCTAGCCATCACACCGGACACCGAGTACACGGTGATGTCGATGATTGCTATGCTGCGTCGGTATTTTTTCATTTTTTCACGATAACGCTCAGAAAGCGATTTCAAGTTTGCGGAAAATTCTTTCACGGTGTCGAATCGATATTGATGCGATGAAGTCATCGTCGTTGTTATTTTAAAACCGCTGGTGTTTTCAATTATTCTATAATCGATTCGGTTTTATTATCGGACGTGGGGGTACCGAGAAATTCTATTATCCAGGGTAGCGACTCCCTAACTATATTCACGTCGAAGTTGTCTATGGTGATTGACAACGGGATTGGTATCGCGGGTGGAGGTTTTGGTATTTTATCGAGTATATACGTCAGCGTGTTAACACCGGTAATATTTGTCATACTGAAACGCAAATCAAATTTACGTTCGTGTATTATTGTAAGTCGGTAGCAACCTGGTACACCAGTATGTCTGTGGCCGACACGAAGATAATTTGTTTCCTGAGACCCAATCAAGGGTTACACTATCAACTACGTGTACGATGTTGCGAACGGAGACGGCTTTGTATGGAATTTTTACTTTATTGGTAACCGCGCTAATCTCCGCGAGGGTCTGGCCTAGAAATTCAATGTCAGATGAAGGTTCTGCCCCAAAAAACCTTTTTACAGTGTTGTTAAATACTATTTGTCTCACCCTGAACATGTTAATCTCCGCGAGAGACAAATCAATTATACCAGCTGGAAAGAAACTATTAAGTTTTTCGAGATTACGAGTATGTCCTTCAAAACCGTTGATTGATCTTTGCATCTTTGTGGAGTTCTCCTTTAGTTTAAGAAGATCGTTGTATACATCGAGATAATTTGCCTCGATTTCGTTAGGACTAATCATTTTATTCCCGCTCTTGCTATGAAAGAATAAACTCAGAAGGTCTTTGATTTCAGCGAGAGTCATATTAATCGCAGATGGGGATCCAAAGAACGTACCAACGATATTTCTTCGAAAAGCATTATAACCCCGAAGATGATCATCCAGCTCACGGCCGTGATTGGCAATCGCGTCGGTGATCGTGGACACGAGTGAACCTGGTTTAAGTTGTCCATCGTTGGAATACAGCGCAATAGAGTTTTCAGCAGCGTTGCGCTGCCGTATCAAAATGTCATTCACGGATATATTACTGATTTTCAATTTACCCTGGCTATCTTGAAATACAACTATTTCGTTCATGTCAACACTTGTTAAATTTAACGTCTCAGCGATTTCATCTTTAATTATTTTTTTTTACATCCTCGATAGAACCCGCAGATGTTTCCTCGGTGGGTTCCGACATTGACAGAGATTGTCCCCAAATATCAATCATTATTGTAAAGACTCTAGTATTTTCAATTTATTGATTCTCTAAAATTACCTTGTAATTTCCCACTCATGTATTTATTTACAACCAGATGAGGTGGTTTCTGTGACGATGAAATCTCCGCGAGGACATTTAATACTTCACGGCCGCATATCGGTGGATCATTTAATTGTTGTGTTGGCAGCGTGGAATAAAAAATCGGAATTGATTGATTCTTTGAATTTATATACCGCATAAACTCGCTCGGTGGGGCTAACCCATATGAATCGAAATAAACAATCCCACGTGGATCAATCGCGTATGCAACCCAGTGAGTTCCCAATCCGTTACTGTTATCAACATTGATTATTCCGGTTTCGACGCGTTTAGGTTTTCTCGGTAATTGATCTCTCATAAAAACCCCTCTGAAATTTTTTATCGCTAGTTTTTTAGCAGCATCAATTAAATCAAAATTGGACATAGGGAGAATTGGGTTTTCAACTAATAAACCGTTCCTGGTATTCTAAAACCTGATCCGTGAACGGATCTGCCGCTGTACCATGAATACGGGGTTCCTGGTAGATACAACCCCTTTCCCTTTTTTATATCCTTTCCCAGTTGCCTTTTTCAACGCCATCCCTGCCGTTGTCCCAACGGCTCCCAACGCCGCCGCTTTCGCCACCGCTGGGGCAGCCGCTGCAATCAATGCTGGTATTGCGGCTAACAATGGAAATATACCGCCTGATTTTATCATGTTGGCGATTGCGGCTTTCGAAAAATCAATTTGAACCCCTCGCTTATTTTTCATTGCATCATTGAAATGTTTTATTTGACGATCCGTTAATGATATTTTATGTGTACCGCCGGACATCTGCGCTGGTTTTAACGTTATTGTGGTTCCACATTCTTTAGCGGATTTTGATCGTAATTTCTTGACCTGACCATCAGTCAGCTTGACACTAACAACGCTATATGGCATTTTATTGTAAAACACATTTATGCTTTCAATTGATCTAATTGGAAACGCTAGCGTTTTATCGTTTACATATTCTCCACTGGTGCATCAACGATTCTCATTCGTCCGCCAACTCCTTCTAACAACATTGATTTGTCGCTGAGAATGACAGCAACCGCTCTATAATTAACACCACCAGGAGCTATACGAGCCCTAAAATGTATGTCAACAACGGATTGTCTCATTAAATCAAGATGTTCCAGCGAAAAGTAATAAATCGGATACAATTTCTTAAAATCAAGTTGTGATATTTGTAAACCAGTATCAACGTTTTGATCACGACCCATATATGACAGCATCCGATGATATACACGTGCTATATAGTTATTGTTGTAATCAAGTTGTATATCCTCAGTTGGTTCTTGTTGTCCGTTTATTCTCAGCGAAACCTCACTTACCCCTAATTGATCAAATATCATATGGCTGCGTTGTTGATTACCAACTCGCTCATTATTCTGCAGGGCTATAAATATATGACGCGGAGCTGAAACGCCTTGTTTTGATGCCAAGTGCCATGTAAATGTACCATCAACATTATCCTGTTTGACATCAGTCGTTGTTGTTAGCCAACTTAGCAATGATTTGCCGCCCGTGTCCATAAATGAGAGTAGCCGCTCTTCTCTGGCAATTGATGGGGTCATTACTGGCATCCACAATACTAATTTAGTTATTTTAACTTTTCCATCAACGGCACCAGTACGCCAAATTGCATCGTTGTCATCGCCCTTTCGCACTAACGCAATCGTGTGTTTGGCTCCATAGATGACTTTTCTGACATTTCTGCAGAATCCAAATATATGATGGAGTGGAATCGCACATGAAAACTTTTTCTCTTGTCCTTGTAACATCGCTACTCGTGTTGCAAACCCTAGATTGAAATTGCGATTAATGTCTACGAGATCAAAGGTACCAGCCGGTCTAGTATATTCTGCTGGTGCTGGATCAACTGCGGTATCTCGTGTTGCTTTTACCCTAGTATGATTAATGTGATCAGCGTGATCATTAATATCCTTTGCAAACATCATAGACGGACCAGCCGATCTTGTATAATCATCGGAATATCTTGCTAGTCCGATTATTGTTGTTTCAACATCAACTTCGCGTTGTATTGATTCAATTTATTTTCCATCAATGAGATATCTTGCACTTTCAAATAACGCCATTATGCCATTATTAACAAAACCAACTCGGATATTTGGGTCATCTGCATATGGTGGATCGTTATGAACAGCATCATTTGTTACGAGTTTTCCCTCGATTTCAATAAATACTTCACACGGCAAAAAGTATTTACTGGTATCTTGAACTTGAAGTTCAACTCGCGATCGTAGGTCGGGTTGTATTGCATGATAGGAATAGTATTGATAATCGCGGACGGAATCGTCTTTGCCCACTTTGGCTTCCATATCAAGCGCGGGATCAGCTGTTCGTTTAAACATTTTATAACATACTAGTGTTTTCAATTGCGAAACTCTTTGTAATTATCGTCGTTTTCGTTTTCCTTTCAAACCACTTCCTGCTATCACGTTCATGATAGCGTTATCTGTTACCGGCGAAGCTGTCAATGGCGACGGAGTCACCGAAGCAGCCAACGACGCTAGTTTTTCTTCCACTGCGCTATTTATTGCTTTGCTGATTTTTGCAGGCATCACTGTAGTTGATGGCAGTACTGTTGGTTTCTTTCGCACCAATGATGCTATTTTATCTTTCGCAGCAGAAAATGCCTTTCCAGCAAGATTTCCAACGAAATCTCCGAATTTGCTGGGTACCTTATCACGAATAATATCAATGGCTTTCATTGATAATTGTTTAGCTAACGGCGCCACCTTGGGAGCCATTCTTTTAAATAACCCCGCAATGGTATTGCCGAAACCATCTCAGTACCACGCGCGGTAAACAGGCAATCGTGAGTTCACCACGTAGACGCTTACGGGTTTATCATGGTTGTAGTGTATAATCATCTTGTTATAAAACTAGTAGTATTTCAATTAGTGATCAATCGCTTACATCCATCGGATTTTCATCATAACGTAGGGCGTCTCTGTGATTTTCAACTAATTCAGCAATGAGTTCTCGATATACATCAATGTCCATGATACCGCCGGCAAATAATCGTCTACAGATATCAGCTGCTTCATTAATTATCTCGACGGAGTTGTTTCCAGCTCGTTTTCCACCCATAAGTACTTCTAACTGTGATATATCACTGAGGATGTTACCAGGACATGTCACGGTTGCGTTGAAATCCTTTGGAGTTTTAATTGAATATCCCTTTCCGCTTGTGTCCTCAGTTGTACCAGTTGCGCCCTGACTATCATCAAGTAATTGCTTTTGTCGGCCTCGACTTTGTTTTCTCGTTCTTGTTGTTTTTGTATACCATAACAATCAACTCCTACTTTAAAAGATCTATACTCAATTGTATCCTTTTTCAAATTACCAGTAATCCCCTTATTCGTTTTATACAACCAATTAACCCATTAATCTTGGCTTATTCTACTGTTTTTATACTCGTCTTTTAAAAAGTCGTTTCTAGAATGAAAGCTTTGGGGGGCAAAATCACCAAAAGTTGTATAATCTTCGAGTTTTATTAATTCAGGTTGTTTGATTTCCTTTATAGCTCCTTCGGTGAGTTTGTCTATAAAGGGAACACCTCTTGGGGTGACATCAACAGGTTGTGGTTCAGGTGCAGAATCATCAATATCAGCTAATCGTTCATATTCGCGCTGAGTTTTTATATCACTGGATAGCTGTTGTATCCCTGCGCGTGTTTGTCCGGTCTCTGCTGCTATCTTTTCAAGCACACCAAGAACAGGCACTTCTCGTCGCTTGCCTTCCTCAGGAATATCCCCAAATATTGCTCGTTCTGTAGCAGTTTTCACATCTTTGGTCGCACTTGTTATCGGAGTAAACAGTTGTTCACTTGACACAGAAAAGTCAGTCTGCGCTTGTTGTCGTTGTTGAAGTTTTTCGCGAAGTCTGTCTCGAACCGGTATAAACTTTTTAATTGCTACTAATCGCTCTCGGGCTAATCTAGTTGTAAGCGATTCACCTACCATATATTGTTTGTGAACTGAATTTTCAAATGTGAAACTATCACAATTAAAAGATGAGTTATTAAATAATGTACCATCAAGGTAACGTATCCATCTTCGACAAGGTTAAACTGTACGACGCTATCCGCGAGTGTTTCAGAAATAACATCGCTGGGGGTTTCAGAATTGTAATATCTGAGAACGGCGATGAACGATTTGTGTTAACGACGCGGCAACAACAACAGCTACGTGAAAATGGAGGCATCGCGGTGATTACTTGTTACCACAGCCAGACAATCCAGTATGCACATAACTGCATGAGCAAATCCAAACTGCTAAGTATTCTTTCAGGAGAAAATCCTATGTAGTTACAAAAAACGCTAAAAAAAATAAATTTTAATAAATTTACTGAAAGCCTATTTTTTATAGTAACGCTCACGTGGTTAAGATACTGGTTTTTCCTCGTTTAATATTTTTCTAAGATCACGAACTTTAGAACTAATTTCAGCTCGTTTTTGATACTCTTGGCCGAGCTTTTGACGTATTGCTTCAACGGTGCTAAATAGCGTTATGAATACATTAATGTCATTACCGTACAAACAAGCATTGATGGATTTTTGAATTGCTTTCACGAGCCTGTACATCTTGGGTAAAACATAACGACCCTTACTAGACTGATACTCAATTTCTTCATATTCCGAAACAATCCTGTCGCAGTCGAGATCTTCAGATAATACTACCCCCTATTTTTTAAATTTAAGATTGCAGCAATTATAACATTTACATCTTTGATATCCATATTTTTATAGTATACTGCATCTCTAATTATTAAAAAAAAATAACACTCATTTGGCAATCTCTCTGGCGCCCTATGACGTCAGAGAGACCCAGAGGTTACATATACGACAACACATCTTTGGAACTCCTTGGTTGCCTTCACATCCAAGTAAGCCCAAGGGGACCCGAAACATACATCTCCGGCGGGAGGCCTAGGTGACAAACGTCATCCTAGACCGCCCAGAAGATATGCTTGGGGTGACGTCACAATGCAATATATATCTCCACTCGAGTGTTGTGGCAAATTTTAGGCATACATATATACTTAATTAAGGATGGATATATTCAATGAAACGATGATGGTAATGATGTGGGACGGCACAAGACAGCACAAACGTGAAACGACGGGGCGGATTTTCTACGGCCAATCCAACCAATCAAAAGCAACCCAATTAAATTAACCCGGTTGCATGATTGTGAACAAAAGACAACCACACGCCCGGGTTAATGGCGTTGGTTAGTTTTGATCGGTCGCATTGGCCTTCGAAAGCCAAAAGCTTTATATCTTTCATATGCTATATAAAGCGACTAATATGGCGGCGTTGATTCACAAGTGTGTTATTTTATTTCCTTGAATTACTTATTAATGCCGTTTCACAACATTAAATGAGACAAATATTTTAAATAAAACATTAAACAAAATAATACAGTTGTTAAATAACAGCGTATATTTTCCCTGTTCTAATTCTCTAGACAAAATACATTATCGATTAGGCCACAAATAGCTGTATACAAGGAATTTTAACCACGCCCACCTACCTCAATGAATGGGAAACACTAGTATTTCCTGCTCGTTCCGGCTGAGCTAACATAGGTATTGCGCTGGATTATAAAGAACGTCTGTACTAAAAGTGTATTATAGATGGTCTAAATAAATACAACTGTTTAAATAATGCAGTTTTAGCCAAAGCGACAATAAAAGGTTTTAGAATTATTTAAAGTTGATAAAAATACAATTCTAACGAAACTCATGTATTATATACTCCATTACAGTCACGTGGGCGCGCACATGTCTATACCTCTCTCTACAGGTAATAGCAGACGACACAAATTCCTTTGACGTCATAATACAAGGGAACTTAGTAGCTAGAGTGTATTGAGTTGTTGGATTTATCCGTAAAGGATTTATCTCCCTTGAATCGTTTTAGGTGTATACGAATTTTATTTTATGACCATTTTTTTTAGACAGAGTTGTTTTAATTATATTTTCTGCAACAAATCGAATTGAAGCCCTACAAATGTCAAAGTATCTACTGGCTTCATTTATTTATTGAAAGTTTCTCTCTTCATTATTTTCTAAATCAAACGATTTGACTCCCCTAGGGCGTTTTGCGTGTTTGCCAGTTCCACCTAATTTTGCATTCCGACTTTGTGAGACGGCTTGAAGATTCACAAGACAATTATCAGTCTTCACACCATTTATGTGATCAATCACAAATCCGTCTTCGATTAATCCGTAAAATGCTTCATAGATGGCTCTGTGACAGAGATACTTCTTCCTCCCAGCTGTAAACATCAAGTATCCCATATTATTTACCCATCCAACCGGTTCTTTTAGTCTGCGGTGCCTGACAACACCATCACTGGAGGCTTCATAACTAACAAGCACTGGATGGGGTCTGAAATCTTGGCTCATTTGTATAATAATACTATTTGTCTAATTTATATCTGCTTTAATTATAAACCTCTTGATATATTCTTGAGGGGTTTTTATGACTTTGTCCTTGATTTTATCAAGGACGTTAGGGTCAGTGATTCGTTTGTCATAATAGCGTTTTAGTTCCCTGTATCGTTTACCCCCACAAGCAAGACACAACTGCGATTTCCCCCTTACCCCAGCCCCACATCGGAGGCACGGAAGGGGACCAAGGGAACCGTTGCGAACACTTTGTAAATGATACCCACAGAATTCGCTTCTGCATGATTTGTTACACGGGGTTGTTGATCCAATCATTAGCCACTTGCAGTGATTCATTATACTATATTTTTCTATTTAAATACTTGTTTTAATTATAACATGGAGGAGTTCAAGAGATTATCGAAAATTAAGCCTTGGAGAAATACTAAATTCATTGATTATAACATGGAGGAGTTCAAGAGATTATCGAAAATTAAGCCTTGGAGAAATACTAAATTCATTGATTATACCATGAAAGAATTCCAAAGATTATCGAAAATTAAGCCTTGGAGAAATACTAAATTCAATCTCGATAAGGAGTTCAAGAGATTATCGAAAATTAAGCCTTGGAGAAATACTAATTTCAATCTCGATAGAGTCTCTGATACACCAAAACGTCTAATCGGTGATAGAACTATATTGGGTAAAATCAGGGAGTGTTTTAATGAATTCTACCGAGATGGTGCAGTACACTGTTGGTCGACATGTCGAATTATTGATGAAGATGTCAATGTACCAATCATCGATGCTACTATGAATGATGAAAGAGCAGCTGAGATAATTTCACACCTTGGTGGGAAATCCAAGGGTGTAAAATCCAAAGGATTTTCATGGAAAATAAAAGATTCCCAACAGAAGTATTTTTTCAGAATAAAATTCATTATCGAAGTCGAAGGCAAATGGATTATCAGGGATAAATTTGAACCAATCCTCAAGGATAAAAAAGCTGTCATTGTGAGTAGAGATTCCAAACCAGGAATTCTAACTGGAATCGACAAACCATACTACGAGAGATCTTATCCTGTAACAGCAATCGTTTATGGAATATACCCGCTAAATGATAAACCCAATATTGCAAAACTAGCTCCTATGAAAAATTCTAGTTCACTGAATTGTGTAGTAACACGGGTAATGGAACACTTCACAAATGCATCCCGAGGAAATAAACTAACTGATCTGCGACGTAGGAAAATAACCGAAGGGGAATTGACAGTGAAATAGCACGGTGCAAAGATTTCTGACATAGCTAAATTAGAAACATTATTAAGATTCCCAATAACCGTTATGACGATAACCGGAGAAGTATTACACGAACCGAAATATAACAAAAATGGAGCGCCAATACAAATTATTGATCATAACGAACACGCGTGGACACCTGCAGTAACAATATTTCCACGAGATAGAACCGTGAAATATATCCCTGAAGAATTCCTCAAGGATGTTTTCTATGAAGAGAAATTATTTGATGCTATTCATGCGTTGTGTAAAGATGATCCTGTGTCAGTGTGTTTACTTAGTAGTGCTGGTTCCGAATCAGGATTTGATCAATTTGTAAGACCAAATGGTGAATTATATCGCGTTGAAGAGTTAGATACTAGAATGAGAAAAATTACTAATGATTTTTCACCAGAGAGCTTCCATGAAAAACTATTAACGGATAGTTTTACTATTCCATCAGTGGTAGCTCACTTTGCAAGTGAAAAAAACTCATGGCGTCCAACACGAAGTGATTTTCTCGAGGACGTTAAATTGAGTTGCGTCGATTTCGGTCATGGAGGACTGTGGAATACAAAATACTCACGTGATGGTATGATTTCAATTGATATATCCGCCTGTTATCCTGGAAGTTTTCTCGGGTATTGGGAACGTAGTAACTATTTTAAACGATTTGGACACCCCACGCATGAAATGACTCGTGTTTAATGGTTAAATGGTCCATTGCCTGATTTTGATTTAACTGAATTTGCTCGTGTGATATCATTCAAATTAGCTACAGGGTTACATCCGTGTAGTTATCTTTGGATTGGTAGACATATATCTGAAAAGGCGTGGATGCCTATAGTGTTACTACGATATATGATTGATTGTGAGATGTTACAATCGTTAATTGTTAGTGAAGCTATTATATGCTATCGAGCTCAGAAAGAAGTTTGGCTACCACAACCCGATCTAGATAGAATAATTAGCGAACAGCGAAAACAATTTCCTGATTTCAATGAAGAACAAATCATGAATTGGTCTTAGGAGCTATTTGAAATTAAAAAAGAACAAGCAAAAGATTTTGGACGAAGAATAATCGGTAAATTTACGCAGGGTGGAAGATACGACAATGCAAAATATTCTTCGCGGTTGATCATAGACGTCGCTGAATACGATTTTATTGTAACGGATTTAACGAAACAGGGAAAATTTGTATCCCGTAAGGATGCTTTTCTATCCAATGGTGAGAAATTGGGTACGGTTGTTACCTACTGTGACGGATATAATTCCCAGTACACACATTTGAGAAGTTCTATGCTAGCCTATGCTACTATTAATCTATTTTCGATGATTAATAGATTTCCTAATACCGCGGTTAGAGTAGCTACTGATTCGATGTATATACACAATAAATACAAATCAGCTGTAGCGGCTTTCACAGATCCCGAGGAAAATTGGGGACGTTGGAGATTTAAAAAGGAAACACTATATGAGTATTGAGAATACGCAGACGTTACCATGGATGATAAATATCTTTGTTGTAACCGTATTGAAATTCAATCAGAATTTTCTAATGCACCACCGGTATCTGATCCAATATGTAGATACAAGACAGTTTATTTAAACGGTTGTGGTGGGTCAGGAAAGACAACTCGTCCAATTGAATTATTTCGTCGGTCAAACATGATTGTCCTAACACCGACTCACAGACTCGCCAGAGAGATGAAACAACGAGGGGTAAATGCCTGTACTTATCACAGCTTCTTTCGATGGAAGGGTGACAAATGGACTCCTGAGCGTATGGGTGATAAATTCATTCCTGAAATCATAATCTGGGATGAAATATGCACAGTGTCATTAGATGTATTACAAACATTTCTCGAGTGGTTGTTAAACAAAAACACAAAAGTCGTCATGTGCGGTGATCACGGCCAACAACCACCATTTGTCGGTGCATCCTCACATGAATGGCTAAAGGGTTTTGTAGACTATTATGAGGAAATTAACACTGATTATAGATCACTTGATGAACAATTACGAGAATTCAAAGCGCTAATTAGATTACAACCGGATAAAATCCAGTGTGAAATAGCGCGTGAAATAATTTCAGAAACTCCAATGAATGATTTTTGGGAAACGTGGAGAGCAAACGCTTTGATAATTGCAAGTAGAAAAATTGTCAGAGACACACTTCAGATGAAGTTATTTGAATTGCATAAAGAAAAAATTGCAACACTTCCAGTGCCTCTTTGTTATAGGCCTTCGGATACACGAAAACAGAATATAGAAGTTGATATTCCAGGCCTGACAGAGTCAGGGCGTGAAAAACAAATTCTCGTATTAAATGATATTGTGCTGGTTGATATCAGCGTCGTTTAAGATGCATTGCGTGCTAATAAATCCCCATGGACGCTAGGATACGCAGCGACGATACATTTTTCACAGGGATTGACTATCACAGACACAATTGTTTGGATGGTAGATAATCGCATCGAATGGTCGAATTTAGTCTATCTCGCAGTAACCAGAGTACGAAAAATAAATCAGCTTCGAAGAATTGTCCTGACAGAGTCAGGCGATGATGACACCACAATGGATGATGCTAGCATCGTTGATGTTAAAACTATTGATAAAAAACTATCCGGTTACAAACAACAAGACAAAAAAACAACGACAATTTGATATTGATGCTGAATTAATAATTACGCTGAAACAACAACAGAATAATCACTGCGCAAGTTGCAATTGTATAATGCGTTGGCGTTATTCGGATAAAGATCCTCGCCAATTTACCGTAGACAGAAAGAATAGCAGCATTGGTCATATCAGAAACAATGTGATGTTGACTTGTCTTGAGTGTAATAGACGCAACGGCGCTAGTTAAGACCCCGTGGTGGTAATTGAGTATCGTCAGGAATTACTTGTAATTGTTCGCGTGTAAAACCCCGCTGAGGGGCAGTTGAATCCAATTTATAGATTGGAGATCGTGTTATAGTAGATATCTTGTGTGCAGTAACACTCCAAATAGGATCAGTAGCTCTTTTTGTGCCACCTTTAAGCTCTCCTGGTTCGTATAAATACCTAACAGTGACATTACTACCAAGAATTGGTTCTTTGAAATCTTTTTGTGAAATTCCTTGGATTTCCATTTTTGGTATAGACGCTTTCTTAATCGCGTTGACAGGTTTCATGTTAATTGTTCGAGTAATCTCGTTATTGAGCGCGGTAATCACTGCTGGTAATCTCTTAACCCATTCACGGGATCTTTTATCCTGAATAAACTCCTTCGCATATTGATATCCAAATAACCGCTCAGCAAGAGTCCGATTAAATCGTTCAACAATTGCCTGATCGCGATGTAGCGCAGTATGCCCTCGTCTGATGGTGACATTGTGATGTTTCATCGCTGATAAAACAGCGCCTTGAAATTCCTTACCAGGATCAACCTGCAATAGATTTGGCCAGCGTAGTGGGCCTCGTCGATAAATCCTTTCAAATGCAGAAGCTACTTCAGTTGATGATTTTGTTTTTAGCGGTTCTGCTTGTTTGTATCGACTCGCAACATCAACTACGGTTAGCGCCTATTTGTAACCGTTGTCATGTGGTAAAAACAATAAATCAGCTTGATGAGCTTCATTGTGTCCGGTAACATCAAAATGCGAGAAATTGATTTGTTTTGGACGCGGTAGATAAATTTGCCATATAGCCTGTTTGGATAACCAATTAGCCGCAGTAGCCTTTTTCACTTTTGCAGCGCTAGCGAGTTTATTGATTGCAGCGTTACCCCGCCAGTATCCTTTTGGAGAATAATAAATAGATTCCATGTTGTTATTAATTACCGGCACCTAACATCAATTTGACTTTCATAGCTGATTTTACCAACCACGAAGCCAATTTTTCTTTGAAAGATTTATCAGGAATAGCATTTAACGCATGAATGAATTTCACATCTGCGAGATGCCTGTGTTGCAAATTGCTGCTTTTATATGCGACATCATGAGCATGACACGCCTTATCAATAGCGTTTATCGGTTCTTCACCACGTCGAGGTTGATTTTGATCATCAAGTCTGATATCTAATCGTGTTCCGGGGCCACAGTAGCTATATCCTGGAAGGTGCTTTTCTCCCGGGTACTTTGCCCATGGGGTTCCAGGGAGCTTTGCCAATTTGGCTGCGATATCACCTCCTCGTTTTTTTAAAGGTTCCTTGGGTTTACCACGTGAAACAAATCTAAATTTCTTTGTACTACATTGTACGCATTTACCAGAAAGCGCTGATCGGTTATTTTTAGTTGTAATCGTCGTCAAGTCATTTGTGCCTGTACGCGTTTTACACTTCACACAATATAGATCCATAATTTATGTATAAGGATATGGATATAATTGATTTTACAGCGATTAAAGCAAGAGAACCAGTTAAGCATCATGCAGCGCTACCAAACTCTATCCGGATGATTATAATCGGGCCATCAGGATCCGGCAAGACGCAATTGTTGCTCAATTTAATAATGAGATGGATGAAGTGGGATAAGTTGTATTTAGTTGCTCCTAGCGTAGATGATCAACGATGCTATGAAGTGCTAAAAGATTTTAACGAGAATGCATCAGAAATTAAAGGTGAGAACGTCGTTGATTTTATAACCGATATTGACGAGGCACCATCCGTGGATGACCTTGATGGAAACATTAACAATTTAGTCGTATACGACGATGTGATGCTGGATAAACAAACAAACCCAGCTAGGATATTTTCCCGAGGCAGGCATAAAAACACCGACGTGATATATGTCACTCAACGCTACACTAAGATTCCAAAAGTGATCAGAGACAACTGCAATTTATTGTGTGTATTTAACGGAGTTGATACACATACATGTCGAAATATGTGGCAGACATGGTGTTCCGATATGGACTTCAATCAATTTAAAAACTTCTTTAGCGTAGCTCAGTCAAACCCGCATGGATTTGTAACAATAAATTTACATGAACCTGTAACACGATATCGTATCGGACTCGATCAAATATTCGGTTAAAATCATTTATTATTTTTTTTAACCCATAGCAGCAGAGAGGGTGAGTGACAACGACGTTGGCGTATATAAGGAAATCTTATTTTATCGAATAGACGCCATTTTTTTTACTATTTGGTAGAAGCATCAGATTTCCGAATCGACGCTCGGAAAGTTGTAGGATTCACCCTCTCTGCTGCTTTGATTCAAGAAAGTGAAACTTAGAGCAGAGCCTGTTTACGGTAAGTAAAAGCAAACCATATTTTGGAGTGCAAGAATCCAAAATAAAAAGCCTGTGATTTGTGAAAACAACCACAATGAACATTTTCCAAGTTTTTTCCAGCAGTCTAAGATTGCTTCGTATATGTCCCTTCAGACATCAGTCTATGAAATGGGTTCTCAGTACAGAACTATTCTTACTCTTGTAAGGAACAGAATTAGCTAAACAATAACAACAGATAAACACTTACACAGCTAAAAGTGAGATGTTTTAAAGAGTTTGATTTTAGTATGGCAAACATTTTAGCATGAATACAGAGAGATGAGCATTAAAGTGTTGGGTGAATATTGAACAATAGCCATTTCCTGTCCACCTTTTTTCATTCTTTTATACCACCATATACATTAATCCTTGTACCATCTCAGCATCAGCCATGCAGTTTTGGTAAATAGGCCTATGTCATGATGATCAATATTGACGGTGTCATCAGATTTGACAAATGGGTCTACATCATTAACATGGCCACCTCCAATGTAATCAAATTCGTAAATAGGCTTATATCATGAAGATATATATCACCAATGTAATTCATTTATTTTTGGTAAATAAGCTTATATAATGAAGGTGTTAGATGATTCTTATGAGCAAACCCTGTGTATTTTTATATTATAATCCAGTATCTAATTTGCTGAGCTTCAACCACAAGTTAAAGAGGAATATGTTTATGAGATGGGGATTTCATTCAAATGTAGTTTGCAAAATGGTAGGCTTTAAAGATATTTGCACATGTTTTATATTTAGATATTACAATACTACATAGGCCAGATAAGGGATATCAGATCAACTTGGTCGTCTAGTCTGGATATACTGATAAACTTGTAAGCCTATCACAGTAGCACAAACACTGATACATAGAGATATATATTTCATAGATATTTCTTTTATTATGTTGGAGATTAAAAATTAGATTTGGTATTTACATCTTTATTCTGGTACTTCAATAATTGCATACCTGGAAAACAATTTAAATATAGTTATCAGAATCATTTTGTTTTATATTTCAGCACCTGTTGTTATTGAGCAAGAACTAGCAGGACAATCTACACAAGCCCAAACATATGTTCCCACGCCAGCCCCAACAGCACATATCATGCAAATCCCAGCATCTGGGTCCACATCATCCACAGCTGTTGGTCTCATTCAAGCCCAAACTACCAATGCCACACCATCCCTAACATCTACAACATCTGGGGTCATACAAACAGCAACATCCAGTTTCATAAGATCTGATCTCATGCAAGCCTCAGCCTTTGGATCTTCAACAGCTGTCATGCAAGCAACAACATCTGTTCCCACAACAACTAATGTTTTGTTAACCACAACATCTGCTTGAACACCATCCAATACAACTGGTTCTACACCATGCTCAACACTCACTTCCACAACAGCTGTTGTCATGCAAGTCCCAACATTAACATCAACAACTGATATCATGCAATTCCCATCATCTGGTTCCACAACTAATGCCATGCTTGCCCCAGCATCAGGATCCACAGCAGCTAATGTCATGCAGACCCCAACATCAGGATCCACAGCAGCTAATGTTATGCAGACCCCAACATCTGGATCCACAGCAGCTGATATCTTGTAATCCATAGCATCTGGTTCCACACCAAACACAACTGCTGGTCTCATGCCAGTAGGGGCGTCCTGTTATACGGCAGGTGGACTTTTGCAACTGCAAGCATGCAGTTCCATACAATCCACAACTGCTGATGTCACGCAAACCACATCCCTTGATGATACCGACAGGTTCATGCACATTGCATGTCTATTGGTAAATGTTGGATCCATGGTCCTTAGACGTCTCCTGCGTTTTCATACGGTCACAACAACCTGTACTCTGGACCAGTATCTTGCAAAGAATAGAATAGTTATTGACAATCTAAGGAAGAAGAAAATACTAAATAAATCTCAAATGGACATCTTGTTTCCACCAGGTGGAAGTACCAATCTGGGTGATTACGATATTTCACTTTTATCTGCCTTATTTACTAACATTGTACCTAACATAAGTCAGCAGCAACTGAATATGGTACAGTTTTTGAGAGACAAAAGAAATGAAATATTTGCTCATGCAAAATTAGTCGCAGTGAATTTGAATGATTACCAGACATTTTGGAATGATATTTGCAGAACATTGGAGGCTCTAAGTAAGCGATGTAATGACCCAGACTTTGAAAATGAAATATCAAGAGAGATTCAAGGGATCCAGGTGTCAACAGTTCAAAGTACATCTTTGTTTGATACCCATCAGACATACCCCAGAAGGATAGAAACTCTTGAACGGCTTGTACAGTATTTGATTTCATGTCATGCCCAAGAATCAAAAAAAGAATCTGATGACAGTGACTCATAAACATCTTCATACAGTATCAATGCAAAAATTAAACGGTGTGGAAAAGCAATGGACATTGTCATGGAAACAGGAGATAGTGTACACATGTGAGTGCACAGAAATAAGCTGCATCTGTGTGAGATTCTTATAGTAAACCTGTCCATCACATTCATATTTGAGGATTTTGTCAAATCGGATGGCTGACATTGTTAAACGTTGTAAATAATGATAAGAAGTTATCCTACAGTGTAGCAATGCTGACTTAAACACCAGGATCTCGAGTACAGATATGTCATGAGCCAGGATCATGAGTCCAGATATGTCCTGACCCAAGATATTGACTCCAGATGTGTCATGAGCCAGGATCTTGAGTCAGTATATATCATGAGCCAGATCTCGAGTCCAGATATGTCACGAGCCGGGATTACGATTCATATCATGAGCCAGATCTCGAGTCCAGATATGTCACGAGCCGGAATTACGATTCCAGATATGTCATGAAGCAGGATCTTGAGTCCAGATATGTCATGAGTCAGGATCTTAAGTCCAGATATGACATGAGTTTGATTTTATACTTAATTGTCAATCCATGGATTTAAGTTCAAGAATATCATGATAATAGCATCAGGCCTAAGTGTCAACCCCATGGGTTATGACCTGAGATATTATTATAAGTTCGGGCATCGTTGTCAGCCCTTGGATCGTGCATTCAAAGATATGATGACGACTTCACATAGGAAATAAGTATCCATAGTAATGGAACTTGACCATTGTACCACAGATATAGCAGTGGAATATGATAGTTTTTGAGAAATGTAATAAATTAAGTATTTGCTCATACAAGAGTAATCATTGTGAATACAAATGAATCCAAATTATTGAGAATGACATCTGTACAACTCTAATGGCTTTTATGCAGTTTGAGTAGCATGATTTGAGAAGGAAATAAAAAGATTCAAGGGTTCTAGGTGTCGACATTTCAGAATGTATCTTTGATTGATATACTACAAACACATTCCAGTAGGATTGAAACACATAAACTTGTACATACTTTGTGTGACTTATAAATATTTTGATAAAGTAACAATGATGAATCAGTCAGTATTGAAGCACTCTTGACATTGACATTGAGATGGGATATGCTGTAATTAATCTGATTGAGCACAAATATTCATTAATATGACATTGTTATTGAAAATCAAGAGCCACCCTTCCCATTTAGTTGGCTAAATGTGCAAACAATGATTGCAGACCTTGTTATTAGTTGTAAATATTGTTTTGAAAAGACTTGTATAGTCTACATTTAATTTAGTACCTTTAATGGTAACATTATTGCATGCAATACTTTGTCATAAAATTTCATAAATATGACTTTTAATGTAATGTTCAGTCCCATGATCCAGAATTCATGCATGTCATGATACATGTCATGAGTTTGACTAAAACATAATATTCAGTTATGGGATCCAGAATTCATGAGTTTGACTTTAATATTCAGCCATGAGATCCATAATTGATGCATGTCATGACTTTCACTTTAGACATACTATACAGCGCTGGGATCCAGAATTCATTCATGTCATGATTTTGACTGTAATATTCACCCCTGAGATCCAGAATTTATATATGTCATGAGTTTGACTTTAATATTCAGCCCAGCGATCCACAATTCATAAATGTGACGAGTTTGACGTTAATATTCAGCCTCAGGATCCAGACTTCATACATGTCATGATGATGACTTTAAACGTAATATTCAGCCCCAGGAACCATAATGCATATAAGTCATGATTTTGATTTTAATATTCAGCTCCAGGATCCAGAATTTATACATGTCGTGGGTTTGACTTTGATATTCACCCTGGGATTCAGATTTCATACATGTCATGATTTTGATTTTATTATTCAAACCAAGGATCCAGGATTCATAAGTCATGATTATGACTGCATACTTTAATTAAAACACCATGGATCACAATATTAGACATATTAACATTATGATATCATACTTAATTTGAGGCTGATGAATAATGACATTATTGATATAGTTCATGATCATAACTTCTTGAATTTAGATATATCATTAATATGCCTCTAAACATTATTGTCTGCCCTTGCATAAAGGTTTCAGAGGTCATCGTAATGCATTCATATTTGCAAATTATACAAATGTAATACAGTAGAATATGGAGTTATGGCCCTTGATCCCGGTAATATAGATGCTATTAACGTGAAACATCCTTGCTTTCATATTATTATTAGATGTAAATTAATTCATCACTGAATCTTAATCTCAGCAAGAGGTTGGAGAGATTTAATGAATATCATGGTTTTAATGTTTCTAATTTCGAAGACAATACATCTGTTTACATTCAAAGTGTTCACATGTGGCCCATTAATGTTATGTTTGTTAGTATTCAGAGTGTTCCAGTATGGTCAGTTATTGTGATATTGTGTTTTTTAGCATTTAAGATGTTCAGTGGGGTTTTGTTACCTCTTTAATATTTTTGTCATGTGTCATTTCACTTTGCCAGAATTTAAAAGCAAGCAATTTGATTACATTTGAAAATAATTCTATAAACAGATCAGCAATTATCAAAATCAACAATCACAAAATGGGTGACTGCACTTGAACCTACAGCATATAAAATTTTACATCTTCAAACCTAATGCAAAATCTATCTTCGCTAAAACTTACCATTTAAATTACTCATTTCAGTACATATTCAAAAATAATGTAATACGGTTTCAAACGCTGTCATATTGATTTCATCTGATCATAAAATATTACAATGAGATGAAGGGACTGCCTTGATTGCCCATGTGAGAGAACCGAGTTTTATATTTTGTTTAATTCCGCAAGCATATATTTTGACATTTATAAAATTGATACTTGATGAGTAACATCTGGTATTGAGCATTGATGAAGATTATAATGTTATCGTCACACAAAAACTCTTTTACTAATAAATTATTGTTGATGGAACTTTCTACTATCCATATTGTAAGTTTGCGAAAAGGTATGTAATGTTTACTTTAAAAGTGGCTGGAAAAGTTGTAAAAGGAAAGACTTGTACTTGGATTGATATTTTGAACTGCAAGAGTGTTGGTTTATCGGTTGTTCATAGTTATATTCAACACATAAGAATTCACGTATCATATAGGAAGATGACTAGATCATTAGGCTAAATGAGTCTGCCTGTCAGTTCAGGAACGGTTAAAAGTTTTATTCAATGCAGGCCAACTCTTTTTATCAACTTTAAACTCACCAAACCGTAGTAAACAAATTAGATTATTCTATGTCAATGCGTCAATGATTCATCCCTTAACAATTGCATTTTTCCATTCTAAAGGCCAATTTTCTGATCCAGCTTTGATGAAGCTTGAAATATAAACCTGTATAATCTAGGTCTTGAGGATTTCAAAAACGTCCAAAATCAACTTATATTATTAAGGTTACCTTTTATCTGAATGGCTACACTTATTACTATGTAGTAGGATATTTTCTGGTTAAATTTTGATTCCACATTAAATAATTGTATTATTGAGTGTCTTTTGGGTATAATGTTGAGATGATCTTGCATCTCATTTGTTGAGCTTGTTACGTCTCTAGTAGACATGATTTGTAAACCTGATTTGAATCCAAACTTAAAATTTAGGCTTCTAACAGCATCATCTTATATAATGAGTAAGATATATATATATATATATATATATATATATATATATATATATATATATATATTAATGTGCTGACCATGTATATGATTGCCTTGCATTTTTACCAATTAAAAATACATAAATTTATATAATCGCGATCTAAGACAAGTTTGATAATGAGCAAGTTCTATGCATATTAATGAAGTGATCTTGCATCAAGGTTAAATGAACATGATGTCAAATTTTGGAGTTTGAGTAGCGTTATGTTATGAATTACGTACAATGAACATCATGTTGAATTTGGGAGATGGTTTTCGTAGGGTTATGTTATTGGTACAATGAGCATAATCTCTATTTTGGGAGTTGGTTTTCATTGGGTTATGTTGTGTTTTACATGCAATGAACATGATGTCTAATTTGGGAGTTGTGTTCATTGGGTTATGTTATATTATAGGTCAAATGAACATGTCTAATCTAGGAGTTGGTTTTCATTGGGTTATGTTGTAAGTGAAAATTAACATGATATCTAATTTGGGAGTTGGTTTGAATAGTGTTATATTATGCTATATAGGTAAAGTCAAAATGATGTATTTTTTCTCAGTTAATTTTCATTGGTTATATTATGTTCCAACAAAGCTACACATGCCTACTTAGTGATGTGTTCAGATGTTAATATATTAAGTCCAGTTAGCAATATCTGGCGGTTTCAGCCCAGTCAGTACAATCAGTTGATGACTGTTTCTTTCTAGGTCATTTCACTATCAGACACATTACCCAACTACATTAACATTGGAAAATTAACTTAGCTACCACAAGAATTCGGCCCTCAATGTGAGTGAAAAGGTGACATTATTGGTGTGGACCAAGGGAAGTAACTTATACATATTACCTCCCATAACACGACTTAGTGGCACTCTGTATAATGAAATCATCGTTTTAACTTTCACTGCAAACTGCCAACATGTCTCAGAGATGTCAAGCAATAGATCATGACTTCATCACTACAGACTGGGGAAGTAAGTCTGTAAACCCTATGGACCGCTCTACTGGTCTTGGGCAGTATGCTTATTAAAGTCACGGTACCAGACTACATACATTTCAGGATACATCTAAGAGGTTCCTCTTTGTAATGTAGATATTATACTTGGATTATCTCGCAAGTTAAGCTTGTATTCAACTAGAAATCTAGAGGCATGCAGGCACATTCTAAGCGTGTTTTCCGAATGGTGAATTTCTATTCAAAATGGCGGAGTTTGAAGCAAGATGATAATGAAGTGTCAGATCATGATTATTACTTTGGACTTAATTTGCCAATTCATTTATCTTAAATTACATTTGTTATGATTATGTAGTCTGTACATGTAACACGGGGAATGAAATGTCCATAGTAATGGAACTTGATCATTGTACCACAGATATAGCAGATATGAAAGACATTAAGTATTTGCTCATACACGAGCAATCATTGTGAGTAAAAATGATTCCAAAATATTTGAAATGACATCTGCACAACAATAATGTCTTTTATGCAATTTGAGTATCTGATTTTACACAACTCTTCAATAATATGACATTGTTATTGAACATCAAGAGCCACCCACCCTGTTTATTTGGCTAATTATACAAAACCTGACTGCAGACCTTGTTATTAGTTGTAAATAATATATTAAAAAAATTGTATTGTTTACATTTGTACCTTTAATATCAACAATGTTATGAACAATAAGTTGTCATAACATTTCATAATTATGACTTTAAATGGAATGTTTAGTGCCAGGATCAAGAATTCATAATGTGATTATGACTTTAAACATAATATTCAGCGCTGGCATCCATAATTCATACATTATTATGATTATGACTTTAATATTCAGCCTGTGATCCAACAATTATACTTGTCATGATGATGCTTTCCTATTGTAATTGTCAGACCATGGGTCCTGTGTTGTTCTGATGATTATGACTAGACTTTTTTATCACCTCATTTATCGCAATATCAGACATGTTAATGTCATGATATCACTTAAATTTCAGGCAATGAATAATGACATAATAAGATGAGTCATAATCATAACTTAAGAATGTAATTGTCTGCCACTGAATCATGAGTTCAGATATGTCATGATTATCTGGATTTTGAATAATTTAGATCTAGCACAAATATGCTTTCATACATCATTGTATGCCTTGTAAAAGGGTTTCAGAGGTATTTATTATGTAGTCATATTTGCAATACAGTAGAATAAATATGGACTTACGGCCCTTGATTCCTGTAATATGGATCCTATTAATGCGGAACATCCTTGCTTTCATATATCTTATTAGATTTAAATCAATCCATCAATGAAGCTTCATCTCATCAAGAGTTTAGAGACAGGTGATGTTTTCATTTTTCTAATTACAAAGACAATCTGTTTATTGAACATTAAAAGTGTTCACATGTGGCTCATTAATGTGATGATTGTTAGCGTTCAAAGTGTTCACATGTAGCCCATGTTGTTTAGCAATCAAAGTGTTCACATCATTACTGTGATGATTTGTTTGTTTGCATTAAATTTGTTCACATATGGTCAGGCATTGTGGTGTTATTTTTTTAAGAATTCAGGATGTTCATTGGGGTTTTGGTATCTCATGAATATTCTTTTAATGTGTCATTTTACTCTATCAGGATTAAAAAGCAAGGAATTTAATTGCATTTGAAAATAATTATATAAACAGATCATTTCATACCAAGATAAACAATCACAGCATGGCTGATTGCACTTAAACCTTCAGTACATAAAATATGATATCTTCAAACCTAATGCAAAAGCTATCATCACTTAAACTTACCAATTAAAATTAATTTCATTAATTAAAAATGATGCATTCATGTTTTAAATGCTGTCATATTGATTTCATCTGATCATACAATATTACAATGCTATGAAACGACTGCCTTGTTTGCCCATGTGAAATTCAGAGAGAACTGATTTGTATCTTTTGTTAAATTCAACCACCATATATTATGGCATTTTTATAATTGATACTTAATGAGTAACATCTGGTTTTGAGAATTGATAAAGGTTATAATGTTGTCGCCACAAAATAACTCTTTTACTAATAAATCATTGTTAGTGGAACTTCCTATTATCCATATTGTATGTTTGCAGGAAGGCATGTAATGTTTACTTTAAAAGTGGCTTGAAAAGTTGTAAAAGGAATGACTTGCAACTTGGATTGATATTTTGAGCTGCAAGACTGTCAGTTTATGGATGGTTCAGAACTATTTTCAACACAGAAGAACTCGCTTATTAGTTAGGAAGCTGACCAGATCATTAGGATAAGTAAGTCTGACTGTCAGTTCAGTAATGGTTAGAGTTTCATTCAATGCAGGACAACTCCTTTTTATCCACTTTCAACTCACCAAACCATAGTGAACAAATTAAATGATTGCATGTCACTGCATCAGTTTTTCATCCCTTAACAAATGCAGTTTTGCTTCCTAGAGGTCATTTGTCTGATCTGGTTTTGATCAAGCTTGAAATATATATTGAATGTATAATCTAGGTCTAGGAGGGCTTCAAAACCAACCGAAATGCACTGATACTATTAAGGTACCTTGCATCTGAAATGCTACACTTATTACTACGTAGTAGAACATTTTTCTGGTTACATTTTGATCCAATTTAATATAGTGCAGTATTGAGTGACTTCTGGGTATAATGATGAGATGATTTGTTGCGTTTGTTACTTCTCTGGTAGACATGATTTTCTAAACCTGATTTGTCTCAAATATTAAAATTTAGGCTTCTATCAACATGATCTTATATAATGAGAAAGGTCTATGCATATTAATGTGTTGACCATGCATATGATTGGCATTCATTTTTACCAATTTAGAATCATTTTGACCAATTATGCATACATAAATTTATATAATCATGAGCAAGTTTTATGCATATTAATGAGGTGCCCATTCATCTAGGTTAAATAGACATGATGTCTAATTTTGGAGTTTGTTTGCATTCTGTTATGTTAAATTATAGGTACAATGAACGTGATGTCTAATTTGGGAGTTAGTTTTCATTGGGTTATGTTGTAGGTAAAATGAACATGATGTCTAATTTGAGAGTTTGTTTGAATAATGTTCTAGTATGCTATATAGGAAAAAGCAAAATGAGAGTCATTATCACTTAAACTTACCAATTAAATTACTCAATTCACTGAAAATAATGCATTCGGGTTTCAAGTACTGTTATATTGATTTTACCTGATCATAAAATATTACAATGATTTTAAATAATGACTGCCTTGATTGGCAATGTGAGATTCCGAGAGAACATATTTTATCTTTTGTTAAATTTCAGCAACCATATATTATGACATTTATATAATTGATACGTGATGAGTAACATCTGGTAGTGAGCATTGATAAAGATTATAATGTTATCGCCACACAATAACTCTTTTACTAATAAATCATTGTTGATGGAACTTTCTATTATCCCTAGTGTAAGTTTGCAGAAAGACATGTAATGTTTACTTGAAAAGTGGCTGGAAAAGTTGTAAAAGTGATGACTTGCAGCTTGGGTTAATATTTGAAGCTGCAGGAGTGTCGGTTTATGAATGGTTCAGAGCCATATGCAACACAGATTAACTCACATATCAGTTAGAAAGCTCACCAGATCATAAGGCTATATAAGTTTCCAAGAATGTCAGTTCAGGAATGGTTCAGAGTTTTATTCAATGCAGGACAACTGTTTACATCAACATTTAACTCGCCAAACTGTAGTGAGATTAATTAGATTATTGCATGTCACTGCATCAATAATTCATCCCTTGACAATTGCATTTTTCCATTCTCAGAGCCATTTTTCTGATATTTCTGATCCAGTTATGATCAAGCTTGAAAAATAAACCTGTATAATCTAGGTCTTGGAAGATTTCAAAACCGTCCAAAATCCACTTGTATTATTAAGGTTACATTGCATCTGAATAGCTACACTTATTAACACGTAGTAGGACATTTGTCTGGTTAAATTTCGATTCGATTTTAAATAGCCCAATATTGAATGACTTCTGGGTATAATGAGGAGATGATCTTGCATCTCATTTGTTGACTTTGTTACTTCTCTGGTAGACATGATTTTTTAACCTGATTTGTATAAAAACTTAAAATTTAGGCTTCTATCATCATTATCGTATATAATGTGCAAGATCTATGCATATTAATGTGTTGATCATGCACAATCACATCTAAGACAAATTTAAATGAGCATGATGTATAATTTTAGAGTTGGTTTGCATCGAGTTATGTTATTTTATGCATACAATGAACATGATATCTAATTTAAGAGCTTTTTTCTTGCGTTTTATTGTTTTTATAGATAAAATAAACATGTCAAATTTGGGAGTTGATTTTCATTGGGTTATGTTGTAGGTAAATTGAACATGTCTAATTTGGGAGTTAGTTTTCATTGGTTTATGTTTTATATAAAATGAACACGATGTCCTATTTGGAAGTTGATTTTCCTTGGGTTATGTTCTATAAAAAATGAACATGTCTAATTTGGGAGTTGATTTTCATTGGGTTATGTTGTAGGTAAAATGAACTTGTCTAATTTGAGAGTTGGTTTTCATTGGGTTATGTTATAGTTGAAAATGAACATGTCTAATTTGAAAGTTGGTTTTCATTAGGTTATGTTATAGGTAAAATGGACATGCTTAATTTGGGAGTTGGTTTTCATTGGGTTATGTTATAGGTAAAATGAACATGATATCTAATTTGAGAGTTGGTTTTCATTGGGTTATATTATAGGTAAAATGAACATGTCTAATTTGGGAGATGTTTTTCATTGGGTTATGTTATATGTAAAATGAACATGTCTAATTTGGGAGTTGGTTTTCATTGGGTTATGTTGTAGGTAAAATTAACATGATGTCTAATTTGGGAGTTGGTTTTCATTGGGTTATGTTATAGGTAAAATTAACATGATGTCTAATTTGGGAGTTGGTTTTCATTGGGTTATGTTATAGATAAAATGAACATGTCTACAATGGTAGCTGGTTTGAATAGTGTTATGTTATGTTATATAGGTAAAGTCAAAATGATGTATTATTTCTGAGTTTGTTTTCATTGGTTATATTATGTTCCAACAAAACTACACATGCCTACATAGTGTGGTGTTCAGATGTTAAGATATTAAGTCCAGTGAGCAATATCTGGTTGTTCCAACCCAATCCGTACAATCAGTTGACTGTTTCTTTCTAGGTCATTTCTCCATCAAACACATTAACCAACTACAATAACATTGGGGAATTACTTTTCTACCATGAGAATTCAGCTCTCTCTCTCTGTGTGGATCACAGGAAGTAACTTGTACAGATTACCTCTCATAACCCGACTTTGTGGAACTCCATATACTGATATCATCATTTAAACTTTCATTGCAAAGTGCCAACAGGCCTCAGAGGCACCTTTGATTCTCCATATTTATGTTAACCATCAGACAGCACTTTTCTGACAATCATACTACATAGTGTATACATTTTTGTATACTTTGGTGACATTTCATAGATGTTGCCAGTTCATTTGACATCATGTGTTTACATTGGTTTACTTGGTAATAACCTTTGTTGTCATGCCACAATGCACAGAACCATCACAGGTTTTCTGATATATCTGAATATATTTTTAATATTATCCATATATATTTTAAGTACTATTTCATTCAGTCCATGTTAACTCCGTTAGTATTTGGTTTTCATTTTCATTTCACATAATAGTGGCGAATTGTGCATTCTATTCTGATTCTTAAAAATCCATCTTGGATTGAATTTATATTGTCAGATAGCCTTTGACAACATGGCTATGAAATGTTCTAAGGTTGTGGAAAGCCAATAAAACTTCTACCTTGGCTGCACTAAATGCTCATAGTCCATAAACAGTAAGGTCTGTTCTTAATGCGCTATATGGTTCATAGTTCTTCAAAACTATCTTAAGTACAAAGAGAAAGGTACTCTATCTATATCTAGTAATTGAGTAAGGTCTGTTCTTAATTCACAGATGTATGGTTCATGGTTCTTCAAATCATCTTAAGTACAAAGAGAAAGTTACGCTATCCATATCTAGTAATTTAGACATTTTAAGTGTGTAACCTTCGTCTCACGCATCATCCAGTTTAGCTGTTGATGGTTATATTATGGATGGTTCTTGGTTCTTCAAATCATCCTAAGTACTATTAAGGAATCTTGATCTCTGATTTCTGACAAACTCTTACTTCATGGACATTAGATGATTAGCTACAATAAAGTTCTTGAACTTGTAACCAAAACAAAATTGACATATCCTGACCTCACTTACTAACCCTGTTCCCAATGTGGAATCTATATTGTTTCGACAAGACACAACTTTGCTAATTTTGCACCTGTGTCAACACTCATACTGATCTCTCACATGGACATGAAAGTCTGATGAGGATTTCGGCTAATGTCTACATGTCTTGCATTTGAATGCAGTATCTCAATATAGTGTTATCCTTTGGGTGGCACGGCCAGCCTCCATTGTAACGGACATTACAAAACATGATGCTGAGTCTAATTGGCCCCAAGGTTGCTTCTCAGACTGTCACCAGACCAATGCACTCGTAACATAACTATATCCTTGGCTAGTACTGTTGCTGGAATCGCCCTAAGATAAACCTTCCTTTGTACCTAACCTGAACGAAAACTTCCGCCCTGACTTTAACCAGATTCCAGGTGGAATTTTAAAGCGGATTTCACCTAAAGCCTAGATTCCACCTATTATAAATTTTAGACGGATTCAGAGCGGATTCAGGGCGGAATATAGCCCGAAATATGCAAATTACTCCGTCTATTACTAGGCGGAATCTGTTTATTCCGTCTACTAGACGGAATTTGTTTATTCTGCCTCCTAAGCGGAATTTGTTTATTCCGTCTACTCTACAGAATCTGTTTAGTCCGCTTATTTAGCACAGATTTCGCTTATATTCACATTTAGGCGGATTCAGAGCGGATTCAGGGCAGAATATAGCCCGAAATATGCAAATTACTCCGTCTATTACTAGGCGGAATCTGTTTAGTCCGCTTATTTAGCACAGATTCCGCTTATATTCACATTTAGGCGGATTCAGAGCGGATTCAGGGCAGAATATAGGCCCGAAATATGCAAATTACTCCGTCTATTATTAGGAGGAATCTGTTTATTCCGCCTACTATGCGGAACCTGTTAAGTCCGTTTATTTAGCCTAGATTCCCCTTATATTCATATTTAGGTATATTCAGACTGTGGAATATTATCCAGAAATATGCAAATTACTCTGTCTCTTACTAGGTGGAATCTTTGCTTCTGCCTAATTAGATGGAAATACCTGCAGAAACCCCATCCAATAATGAAAATGTATAAATGTTTGTCCACCTTACTGAAATTTCACCAGTAGAAATAAACTCCACCTAAAGTTGTAAACAAAATGCCGTCAGTGTGGAAAAAAATTCCATCTAGTGAAATTAAGACCATAACCTTAGAATCCATAGATAGTTATTAAATGCATTGGATGACAGACTTGTGGATAATTTAGAGCAAATAAAAAATTGATTTCAACATTTTGTTCATCCCATTTTTATTTACATTTTGGCCAACAACAGAATACATGTACATCATTTAACTGGTAAAAATAATGAAAAAGGGTTGAACAATTATGAACTGGACCAAACCTTTAAACGTAAATACATGGGACAGTGGAATGATAAACAGGACTTGGGCGTAGCGCTAGCAACCCCACCCCGTAAAAACAACTCTTGCTACGGAAACGATAACAAAGGAACAAACATCAATTATTCACTGCAAACAAAGTATTTTTAAACTGTTCCAGCGATTGTCATCTGTTACACAGCAGTTCCAATGTTTTCACTGTGACTTCAGTTTCTTTCTTGCATAACTAACTTGCTCAGTTATAGCGTCATTTATGTCTTGCTCTTTTACCTCTTTTCCATTTTTCGTGCACCATGCTATCACACAATCTGGCAAAAAAGTATAATATATAATACATAATAGTCTTCTGTGACTCAACAAGGTGTACTGTAGATCATAATTCTGGTCTCAATCAAGTTTGTGAATTTAGCAATTTCAACATAATATGCAAATTTTAAGTATTGTTAGGAGCATTTGATAAGTAATTTTAAATCAAAAGTGTTCATAAAAATGTATGAAAACCTTTTTCAAAGGATTTGTAAGGTCATATTGCAAACACAGATCTAATGATATTACAATATGTAAATGAAGATATCTGCAATCTTTTGAATCTGGTCAAGTTTTGACCTCTATCACACACACTCTATCCTTTTCCAATCAACATAAGCAATTTACTGAATTTGGGGATTCTCAGACCATTTCCCTGTACTAATTGTAAAGCCTGTGAATGGCAAGATATTAGTACAATTTTTCCAATTATGATGTAATTGCTGTATCAAAATGTTAAGATTCTGTGTATTCGATTTTAAGTCATATAAGCTGGATACAGTTCAAACGTTAGGACCATAGTACTGCATAAATAGAGTTGTGCCATGATGTAAATATGTAATATGATAAGCTAGTAATTCATGTATTACTTGCTTAATGCATTTCACAGTTCCAGCATAATAATTTGCCCCTAGTTCAACTCTAGGTTAACAATTAAATTTTATAAACATCAGATTCTCTCCCTGTATAGTGATTACCTTTGAGAACTTCTATTCTATCATGATGCAAGGGTGGTCTTATGTCCCCAGCTTTTTTTTGCGTAGGCCTTGTCCATGAGACATGGCCAACTCTTGCCATGAAAACAGTCGTGGCAAGAGTTTGCTGGCCAGAGTGAAAGCTGCTTTTTTGGGTGCTGCTTTAGCTGCTGCAGAAGTTGATTTTCGCAATTCAGATCGTTTCACAACAATATCTGAAGAAGTAAGTAGTTTGACTGTCTGAAAAACAAAAAAAAAATATTTTAATGAACATATTTTATACAATACAAAATCCAAGTATTCAATTTGATCTTTTAAAATCATTTATCTCTGACACAAGCAATTTAAAAGCAGATATTAATTAATAATAAAAAATTAATAAATATGTACATCATTTTTGTCAACTAGTAACAAAAGTTTTTGGCTTTGTTAAACTAAACCTAGAACAAACAAGAAAATTTGTGCCACAAACATTTCATACAATTGTCAATAATGAAGAGATAGATACAGAAATAGATGTTTAAAAAATTTGACAGATCATAAAGAATTGAGAGGCTCTATAAGGGAGCACAAATAATGATAAGAATAATTTGAAAGGAAAAGAATGCTGAGATCTAACTTCATATTTGTTTGATAACAAATGTATTCAAAATAACAAGTTGACTGAAAATAATACTCAAAGAAACTAAGAACACTTATGGTGTAAAAAGGATGTATTTAATCCACTTGTTAAAACACATGAGGCCTATAGTCTACAAAAGTGGCTAAATTGATAAAGGTCTTTAGAATTTTAAAAGGTATTGATAAATTAGAGACAACAAGGCTAGACCTGTATTGATGGAATAGTTTACCTGGCCACAGTTCCTAAATGACCTAAAAGCAAATTTCTATTACACTTTGTCTTAGTGAAGCATGGGCATACAGAGGAAACACTATATGTTCTTACCACTGTTAGAGACAACAACCAAACATCAAAAACATGTCTCATGATAATAGAGTTACTGACCTTAAATGAAAGAAGCTAATTTGTAGCTAGTTTCCATGAAATTAAATGAAATTCAAATTAGTAAAATTAGTTATAAGTTGGCTCTACTTGTCTGCTATAACACATCTTGAACAGCGGTTAAATTATAATCTAAAAATGACTGTAGCAAATGCATAGACATAACCTAATCCAATATCTTTACAAATCATGGTGGACAGAGGTTAATTATTACTACAATACTTCCAATATTTACCCAACAATACAACACTTACATCATCATCTCTTTCTTGCGCAACACCAGAAACATCACCCTAGTATTTAGGCTTTCTTGGTGATCGCCTTGGGGAAGATGCTGCTCTTGGTGATGCTGGAGAATTACGAAATGAGTGGGGCTATTGTCTGTTCACAGGATTAGGATTACACTCCCGCTGTACTGAAGGTACAAATAAATCCTGTGAACTTGTGCAGTTGTTGGCAACATAAAAACTGGTTTGAATTGGCTGCTGACACCCATTTGCACTTTCCTGCACAGACTGCAGTGATGCCTGTGTAGTGCATTCTGTGCCATTCTGAAAGAGAGTTGACAATTACATTTTATGCTGCTGCCATTAATATGCCCTAACCTAAAGCTGGTCCTTGAGATTGTATCGATTATAGAAAATGAAAATGTCTTTAGCTGGTTATCATTTCCTTCAAATAATTTAATTTGATGCACAGGTTAATCTTAGTTTGTGACAAAGTCATTTTTTAATATTCCCCGCTCCTTGCTAAGTCCCAACTTTACTAACATCATCCCATCTATAGGAGTAATTCTGGTAAAACAAATCTAAAACCACATCTGTATTTCATGTCAAAAAGATGAGTGCACATACCATTAATCATATGCACAAAGATCCAATTATGTTTAATTTTTACATTTGATCTCTGATCAGCTGGGGGGGGGGGGGGGAGATCACAGTGTCTTACAATGTTCACATCATGGTGGATGCTGTTACATTTTGGAAAGTTATATTTACAATTAATGTGAACAGAAAATAAATGGATTGAGTTTGTAACCATATCCATCCCAAAACATGCATTTTGTTCAAATAAGAAGTATACAATGTCTTGCATGATGAGCACACCCCAAATTTGGATAATTATAACATTAGTTCATTTAAATATTGACTAAGTGTATACTGAAGCTATATTCCAAAGCCAAAGGATGAATCAGATGGTACTGAATTTAAATGAAACTAACAAAATACTAAAACACTGAGATTAACTTAAGGTATGGAGTGACAGGTTAAGACAGTTGGACACGCACATGGATGCCAAAAAAAGCAAAATGGCAACATCCTCCAAAGAGGATTTGACAAACAATGCAATACATTTTAGCTCTTGTTTTATTTATAAATTTTACCCACCTCTGAGTAGTTTGTCACATTTTGGTAGAAACTGCTGGCATTTGGTCTTGGATTTATAAAGTGTTGAACAAACTGCAGCAAATAATTTTGTATATGTGGTTGTCACAGTGCTTCAAACAAGTCCAAAATGGCTGGTGGAGGTGCTGGAAACAAAACAAGAAGTGTAATGATTATTTTATAGACAATGCACAATGCCATAATTGCCTGCACATGTGAACTTGTGTTCACATGTCAACAGTTTTAAAATATATATTACCATCATATGAAAAATGACCATGCAGTGTACATGTGCAAGTTGTTCTCTATCCACCATGAGAAATACTGCCTCACCAGTATATTTGCATCCAGGAGTTGCACTGTACTGGTGGAGACATACTTTGATGACCAAGTCTAATAACAACAATTATTAAGAATTATTGAGTAAAGCACAAAAATAAAAGCTTACTACATCTTCATCAACCTTATTCCAGATATTAATGCAGTTTGTCAATTGTGACTTTTCCTTTTTTTGTGGTGGTGGTGGATGTATCACATGTCCAGTATTTGGTAAATTATTACTTTGCTTCATTTGGCATATTAATTCTACATGGAAGTCTCTAATTATTTAGGATTATTGATGATTAATACTTGATATTTGTCATCTAAAACTGGTTATCTGCAGACATGGGTCATTAATTGCATCCCCTCAAATTTCAATTTAAAACAGTCTAATCTGAAGCTAATTTCTCATTTGTAATGTGATATTGTGGCTATAAATATAAATATGACATGCACCAACAGGAGCTTGATGCTATATGTTTATCATTTTCACTGGATACCCTTTGGTCTTTATTATATAGTGGGTATGACCCAGACTCGTACTATTAAATGTAATGCTCTGAAAATGCACTCTGCTCTTCACAAGATTTGCCCACTACTGGTTACTTTACAATACTAAAAGAATTTTTACCTGGATGACTTAAGAGATTTCCTGGGCTATCATCTGGTCTATCTGTACTGGTACATAAAGACCAAGTAGCCGTCAGTGAGGTGTAAATTGGTGGCTCATCCTCTCAATGCTGTGGATGCACTTGCAGACAGTTGTAGTTGAGAACACAACTTTTGCAATACTTGGGACGGTAATAGGAAGTTCCCTGTTGAGACTGCACACTGGTCAGGTGTCAACTTTGCAGATGGTTCGTTATAGTGTACTGAGGAATCATTCTCAAACTGGTTGGCAATATCACTCATCAACAGGTTACATGTGGACAAATTTGACTTTTCCTGCACTTTCCTTTTCTGGCTATTTACAATTGTTGGGTTTGTTGAATCTACGCTATTTTGTTTTTCTGTAATTTTACCTTTAGGCTGCATAGATACTAAATTGCTCTTTTTCTTTGGACTAAAGTCCTTCTCCTGTTGCCGGCTTTCTTTTATTTTGTTTGTTTCCTTGTGCTGTCGCTTACCATCAGTTTTGGATATATGATCAAAGGTAAACAGTTCCCTAGGTACCTCTGAGGGTCTTTCCTTTAATTTCTTTAAAATCTGTGCATTTGCCTTTGTAGCAAAATCTGTGAGATAATCTTCACTTTCTGAAATACAAGGCGGTGAAGAATCAACTCAACTAGCTACAAAAACAGTCAATTTAATGCAATTGCTTCTGTTTGGCAAAAAATGAAAGCCTAAAAGTCAAAATCATAAAACTTGAAATTTAAAGTTCATTTTATAATTTTATCTGATTTCATATTATGGTTATGAAGTAAAGACACACAATTATATATACACAAATAGGATCAGCTTTATCTTTTTGTTCTCAATTTAAATTCATTTTATTTTAGGAGAACAATTCGATAAAATTTTCCAAAATTGTACCTCTATCTCACCTCTCTAGACCTATTTATAAGTTGTTCTTTGGGGCCATCCATAAATGACGTCAAGCGATTTTAGCTGATTTATTACACACCACCCTCACCCACCCCTCCGTCACACGTCGTCACAAAAAGTCAGACCCCTCAAATATTCTATTTTAAAATTAACATGCAATCAAAAAATTAAATGGTCCTTATATTTAAAGTTGTGCATTTTGATGTGACGTCACATTTTCAAACACCTTCCTCCCACTCGTCACAAATGAGTCAGCCACCCCCCCATGTGCGTGACGTCATTTATGGACAGCCCCTTTAGCACACACACACACACACACACACACACACACTCGGTGGAAAACGTTTTTGCCTACGCAACCAGCCGGATTAAAGCAATCCACAGCTTTTTTTATTATTTCATACAAGTTCAACCGTGGTATTTAAAAAAATTATAGATATCTTTGTATGAAATACTACAAGTAATTAAATGAAAGAAGAGGACTACAAGAATTATTTTTTAGTTTACTACACACTGATACGGAATTTCGTTTTTAAAAAAAACCCAAATGAATCCAATACCAGACTAGTTTGAACGTGGGTAGAACATCTTAGGATCTCGTTATCTTTTTTAGGTATTACAATAAATCAAAAAACACTCACCATGGATCTTCACAATGGTTCCTAAAAACAGATCTTTTCCCCAGGTCATTTTCACATTCTCTCTTTCTTTAAATTGTCCAAAATGTTGCAGGCGCTTGCTCTTCTGTCCAACAACAGTTAAAGAATTGTCTTCCACGAAATAAATGCAGGCAAACATTATAAAAGTTGAAGTACAATTTCGAATGCTGATCGAAAAATAAAATTCCCACGTGTTAACAATCTTCAAAGAAAGTGACCGCATGCTATGGCCGGTTTGTTAAAGACTTGGCGCGAAGATGAAGCAAAAGGATGCTACCAGAAGCAGAGGTGTGGGGCGCAGTTAGGGATTTTAATATCAAATACAAGCATCGGCTATCGACCCCAAAAAAGATGCCATTAAAAAAGTGTGAACACATTTTTCCGATCAAGACATTAAAGTTATTATTTTATTTCTATGTTAGCTAAGCATATTTCCAAAATCGAAACCTGTTGGTAGAGTATGGTTTTTGTACATTAACAAATAGGGGAACTTCCTTAATAGTTCCCCAATCAAGGATTGCTCGCACAGGTTTCTCCTTTCAGAGCATATTATCTCATACAGCCTTTCTCGGTAGATCCTTTTGTTTTATCAAATGGCCGAATCTCAGTCGAAAAAAAATCGCAGAGGACCGTATGGGAGTAGGAATTATGATGCAGAAATGAAACTTCCTAGACTGTATATTTCACAAAGTGAAATGGACAATACGTTTGTGGGGACAACACTTTCTAATGTCGAATCAAAACCGACTTGTACAACAAGAAGAAACTGTGTCGCAGAAACCAAGATGTTGCGTCTGAAGATGAATGTAATGGATACATGGAGTTATCAGCAGCGGAAACGGTAAATATTAGCTTTTTTTCATATTCCTGTGATTCAATGACAGCCCCCCCCCCCCCTTCAGGCGTTAGGAAACAACTTTTTTATTGGGGGGGGAGGGGTGCAGATTCTGGGAGAAGGGGTATTGCTTTCATGTAAATTAATTTTTCCAAGTAAAAATGTATTCATTTTTAAACAAATATGTTATAGCGTTGTACAGTTTAAACAAGCATACGCGACTTCCCAGACCCCTCAAATATGACAAAACGAAGCTCTGCTCACCATCCCCCCCCAAAAAAAAAAAGCCGCCTTTCCTATTTTAAAATTAACATGCAATCAAAAAATTAAGTGGTACTTTTATTTAAAGTTGCGCATTTTGATGTGACGTCACATTTTAATTAAACACCTTCCACCCCTCGTCACACATCGTCACAAATGCGTGACCCCCACCCGGTTCGTGACGTCATTTATGGACGGTTCCTTAGTAATAAAGAATAGCTGTTGATAGTTTTAAGTAGATTGCAATCTTCAGTAAAGTGCTGTGAAACGTTTGGCATATGTGACATATTCATTGTCTAATCTTTCAAACAGACACGAACTGGAGAGTTTGAGGTGGGTTGATTAAAATTCCAAAATTTCAATTATTGTATATAATAGACCTTTTCTTTTGTCACATTCACTCAGAAACTTTCATGGAGTATGTCATCTGCATTATATTAAATTAGTACATGTCCAGAATATACTAAAGCAGGTACAATATCAATCCCTCATGCTCATTTAAGCTTGCTCCCCCCCAAAAAAAAAAAAATTGGTTTCTAGCAATTTTGTTATGATAACTAATGGTATTAGATATAAAAATTTATAATTCTAGTGATTTATTTTTTATTTGTTCCAGGAGGATAGAGATGGTGGTCCTTCAGGTTTTGATATTAACAAAGTTATAGAGAATGATCTCAAAACCAGTGTCAGACCCAGAATTATACCAAATTCTGAATGAAATCCTTGAGGCTAACGAGAATCTGGAACATGATGACGACATACTTTTTGTAGATACTGATGAAGAAGATACACTTGGTTTCCGTGCAGATTCAGAAGCGGAACAGATGCATGATGCAGATTCAATTTTTTTATATCCTGGATCTTGTGTCACAGTTGGAGCTCTCATGCTACTGTTGGCGGTCTTCACAACAAAGTACAATCTAGTTGGTGATGCAACACAACAGTTGCTAAATATAATTGCATTTACTCTTCCAAGTGGACACAATCTGTGTACCAAACTTTATCAGTTTAAATTTTTTTTTACAAACCTGCGTAATCCTTTAGTGTATCACTACTACTGTTCATACTGTTTAGGACCGATTGAAGATAGCTCACGTAAGACATGTTCATTTGAGTTTTGTGCAAAGCCCTTTGATAGAAGTAAGGAAAACTATTTTCTGGAAATACCATTGAAAAAGCAAATTCAAAACTTGTTTGTCCAGGATGATTTTTATGAACATCTTCAACATCGATTCAAACGAAACACACCAAGTTGCCATTATGAAGACATTTATGATGGTATGGTTTAGTCTAAGTTTGACAATCGTGGATTGCTAAGTGACCCAAATAACATTTCATTTACATTTAACACAGATGGAGCACCAGTTTTCAAAAGCAGTAAAGTGTCGGTTTGGCCAATTTTTCTTGTTATAAATGAGCTACCTAATGCAAACAACGTATGAAAAAAGAGAATATGATCCTAGCAAGCTTGTGGTTTGGGAGTCAGAAACCATCTATTGGAACATTTTTGAAACCTCTTCAAAAAACTATGAAAGAATTGTACCAGGGCATTGAATGTCAATCTCCAGAAAAAGGATTTTTCATATGTAAGGGTATTTTACTTTGTGGTACTGCAGATCTTTCAGCCAGAAGTTTGCTGTGCAATCACATGCAGTACAATGGTGCATATTCATGCTGGAAATGTGAGTTTGCAGTGTGATCTTGAAGAATCACAAGTGTGCATCCTAGTTAAAATACATTTAGTGATATACCCCACTATATTTTGAAAGATTTTAAATAGTTTCAAGACATCATTTTTTTAAACTTAAAATGGAAATTATGAGGCATTGTGCAAGTCCAAGTTACTTAACCTTTAGTGAAAAGGAAGGGATCGTTTTATCATTAACTATGGATGTTATTTATGTTTGGGAGCCAATTACAGTTATTGACTCAGAGATGTTGCACAGTTTACTAATCAATACCAACAGATTCATTATGGAATGAATACATCACCTCAGAAATTCTGAACCTTTATGTTGTTTTCACATTTGTTAGGTTACATCATCCAAGCTTGAAAATATCAAACAAAATAAAACTTGCAAAGTTATTTTTTCTACATGTATTATTTTTAAAAAAATCTTTGTCATTTATGTAATTTAGCAGCATTGTCTTTGTAAAATGAATATGACACATTCAGTTCATCGCTGTTAAACGAAATAAAAAAGTCTAAATTTACATTTAACCTTACAGACACACAAAAGCCAAGTCCAAATTCTGATTTATTAAACTGATGTAAATGACTAAGTTCTTCATTCCGCCTAGATGTTGGTTAGAAAATAAACTAAGTTCAGATTCCTCCTTTCATATAATAGATGTCACTGATTAAGTTCCTAATTCCACCTAGATTGTGGTTGGAAAATTAACAAAGTCCAAAATGCTGCCCAAAGATGTATTATTAACAGGAATTTTGACAAAAGTCCGCCTTAGAGTTAGATGGACTCTAGATGGATTCATCTTTTACTTCTCCAATTTTCCATGTCCGCCTTAGTATTAACCAGATTTTTTACATTTTGGGCAGATTCCGCCTGGAGTCTCCCTAAGTTCCAGGCAGAATCCGCCTAATTATTTCGTACGGGTAATTTATCTTGTGCTGGAGTGTACTTAATTGCTTCTTGCTGTTTGGTTGTGTGAGCTATTATTAGGGGAGTTGTATCATTAAACGTAGATAACCTTTGACTTTATGCAGCAAATTATGGTTGAGGATGGATGCCATCCTCTTACCTGTTCTAACACTAATGTGATTTCACAATGCATTTTATTGAGAACTGTTTTGCAATGCAATTATGCTTCTTCGAAAATACTATTCAATCACATTTTCATAAATCCCTCCCAACCCTCCCCACAATTTGTGCTTTCTGTCTCAGACAATACTTTAGTTAAAATGGATGATATTAATTATTCAGAGTGCCAAGTAGCAGGATAATGATAGATAATCTGCAGAGATACTTCCCTTTGCTCATGCATGCTACATACAGGTTTTCAAGTCTATGAGAGAGCTTGCTTCTGTACTTAGAAGAAGTAATTTCCTAAACAATTTTTGACTGGGTATTTAGGAGCAGCACAATTGACTATACTATAATTTATCGCTATATCTCCTGAATGTATGGTCGTTATCAACAAAGGATTGAATAACTGATGAATTATCCTTTTTGAAGATCTTTAAAATTAATAAGACATCTTGCAAAGCATTGTAAAGTTCATATTGGATGTTCTACAAATATCACATACATTGTAAATCTTCTACAATATCTCACATTGTAATGCTAAATATAGATGTTGTTCTTACATTGTCAGGATAGGGTGTTTTGTTGTTGTGATTTTTGTGCTAAAATGCATACTGGTATGCTGACAAGTTAACTGTCAGTAAGATTGTAATCATTGTATTGTGGAGTCATCAATGTGACTGGTGTCATATGTTTAAATGAAACAGGTGTAGTAGTTATGTTATGTTTGTTGATACATTATTACATCCCTTGACAAATAAATGCCAATATAATTGATCTTTATCATGACAATCAGAATGTAAAAAATAAAAACAGACAATGGTCAGATATACTGAAATTTTGCACCTGTTCAGGAGGCAGCAGACAGGCTAGCTTTTGAATACATATGTTACATTGGGCTGGATTTGGTATTAATAGCAGAGAACAGATATCACTTTCTGAAGGATGAATGTCAGAAGGACTTTAGAGTCATGTACCACTGGCTTTAGTTGGTTTGGTTCCTTTCTTTGAATTGGAGGGAGCAGGAGGGCCTTTGTGATGATGTGTATTATTCTTTTGTTTCAGTTCGATACCTTTATACATCACTGACACCATTGTCTCATCAGTCGCCAATGCCTGTAAAATAATCTGAGCATATGTCTCACCTATGATCTAGTCAGATACTGTCTTACATTTGGTCACATGGTCCTAAAAACCCATACTCCCAGATATAAGTTTGAACACCTAATCATATTTCGAATTGGTAGATTGTATAATATCCCAATTGAACTATATTCAGTCTTTTCATCAACTGATAACAATGATCTTACGGCAGATCTGTCAAATTATAAACTTTCTGCTGATTTGTATGTAGTATTGTTGATTATGCCGCTGCATTGGTCACTGATGACTATGATTGCTTCTCACCCACTCCTTATTCTCGCATTCATTTTCACTCTCCTCACAATATATTATCTCAGGAACATACCTCAAATACTTATTCGCATACGCTGAAAGTCACTTGGCACAGATAAGTTACTCCCTCAACTCATTTTCACATAATTCCACTATTTGAATACTACTGACAGCCTCATCACTACGTCCAAATTGATCGAAGCTTAAAGGATAACATGGAAAAGACATCATCATAATACTACAATCACGTCTCTATTACAGTGGAACCTGTCCTGAAAGACCACCCTTCTGACGCAATATAATGGTCTCTCAAGGCAGGAGGTCTCTTATATCAGTGGTCTCACAAGACATATGTTTTCTATATAAACAGTAGTACAGAACCAGCGCTAAAGTGACTACCCACTGGCCCAGAGTCTTTATTTATTACTCTTGATTGGTCCAAAAACACCCATTCTTCTACGCTTGAATGCGAGTCCCTGGTCCAGAAGCCCCACATCTCTTAAGGATGTCAAGAAACCCAATACCACACTACTATAGAACAGTAGGTCTCTCTCACATCAACGGTTATCACGCAATGATGAAGTGGTCTTTAACTCCCATTTTCCTAAACTAGTGGTGTTTTCCAGTATGTTACTTTAGGTAGTGGAAGTGTTGATAATAAAAGTGCAGTTTTTAATTGCAGCCATATAAGCTCAAGTTTCAATTATCAAATGATTAAGCATATGTACATACATGTACAGCCCTTGTGAGCTAGATTCTGATGTGCATGATAATGAAAAATTCTTGTTCACATGAGTACCTTGCTCAGATCATAAAGTATTAAAAGATTCTAATCACATCACAGCAGACTACTTTTTCTAGCCGATCTGCACTACAAGTAAACTGTATCCGTGGTGCTGCAACTTCATGGTGAAACTCCTGCTAATGGGAACCTCCTTGTTGAGACAATCTCCAGCCAGCCTCAGCGATTAAATTGTGATGTACAATGATAGTCACACTAACTACATCAGAAAGTAGTTGCCTTCATGAAGACAAATAGTGTTGCTTGTAAGTAAAAACAGTATGCAGTCTAAGCAAAGAGGGGGACTATGAAAACCATTTCTAAAATCTTGTTCTTGGGGCATAAGAAAAACGTTTTTGGACATTTAAACAGATGTACCACACAGGGGGACACTAACGGCATTTTTAGATTTTGTTCAAGATGTAATGCAAAAAGCATATACAAGACAGTGTTTGATCTTTTTCCTGATTATACCACAAAGAGGAAAATAAGGGGCTTTTTAAACAAAAATCGTTTCCCTGATGTACCACAAAGAGAAAATTGAATATCGTTTATTTAATATATTTAACCTGTTGTAAATCCGCAGCTTCATGAAAAGAAATTGTTAGCATTAGAGGGCAGACAACATTTCAGGGGATAAAATGCTTCTGTGACATATCTGGGAATCCCTTTACATGTTATTAAACTTAACTTGAATTTATATTTAGTTCTCTTAAAATAATTGTGTTGAGCAGTAGAGTAGATAAATAATAAATTGAGTAGATAAATAATGTGGTAAATTTGGCAATTTCGTGTCTTGTTTGAATAACAATGATTTTCGTGTCATATTCATGTGCAACATAATTTAACTCATCATGAAGGAAGTCCATGTAAATCTGCCATCAGAAAGTGGTTACTCAAAACATGCAGTCTATCATAGAGATCCTATCTCATAATGTTATGTAATAATTAACCATTCTATGAAATTAGAAAACAGAGTAGAATAATGGATTTGAAAGAGACAGTACAGTTTAGTAAGTATGTCAATACAAATTGCTGCTATCCGTATTATATATATGTCAACTGCCTATAATCTTGAATTTGTTTATCAGATGTCAGTATTGTTGCCAAAAAACTAATTAAGGAAATATTATCAGAGTACACTTAAGTAAGTATAATTGACATGATACAAAGTTGGACAAAATGTTTCCATAGCGTTTTGTTCTTACAAGACGAATAAGCCAGGCAGGTAATATCAGATACATTTGAGCCTCTAGTTTGCATAAACTAGTAGATTGTAAATCCAATTAGTACATATATGAAAGGTGAATTTAAATATTACAATACTATATAAGCCAATTAGTACATATATGAAAGGTGAGTTTAGATATTACAATACTATATAAGCCAATTAGTACATATATAAAAGGTGAATTTAGATATTACAATACTATATAAGTCAATTAGTACATATATGAAAGGTGAATTTAAATATTACAATACTATATAAGAAAATTAGTACATATATGAAAGGTGAGTTTAGATATTACAATACTATATAAGCCAATTAGTACATATATAAATGGTGAGTTTAGATATTAAAATACTATATAAGTCAATTAGTACATATATGAAAGGTGAATTTAAATATTACAATACTATATAAGTCAATTAGTACATATATGAAAGGTGAATTAGATATTACAATACTATATAAGCCATCTAACACCTACATACACGATGTATTTAGATTACGGGTCTCAAACGTAAATCTTAAAAAGTCATAAGCCACTTATGTGATATCATATCCACATGGCTCTGTTTGCATAGACTAGTAGATTTCAGTACCTAGTAACACATACAAAATTGCATTCAGTCGATTCATCAATTTGTAATTTGCTTGAGGTCTTTGCCAGAATACGATGTTCTTAAACATTTCTGTTACATTACTAAATATAGTGCGGAACATTTCAAGATCATGCTTTCCTTCATTCTGCTCTTATTTCTGTAAACATTAACTTAAGACCAATATACATGTATGTATTCAATATCGTATATACATGTATGTATTCAATATCGTGTATACATGTATGTATTCAATATCGTATATACATGTATGTATTCAATATCGTATATACATGTATGTATTCAATATCGTATATACATGTATGCACTCCATATCGTCTAAGGTGATTTTTAATAACACTTGGAATCACAAACCTAGTCTTTTCTTTAAAGTTGTTTCTGTCATCTTATTTCATGTCTTTAAATCTGGTTTGATGAATGTATTAGGTTTGCATGATCCTGCTCTTATTTCTTTAAACCTGAATTTTAATTCCATATACAGTTGTAATGTATGAAATGCAATTAATAATTGTTATGCAACAGAACATATCTATGAGCAGTAATTACCATGTTACTCATGACAAACATAAGCTTCATGTTTGGAAACATTTTAAACTATGTCATATTAAGTATGGGGAAATGTAGTAAACAAAATGTAATTAGCAATACATTCTGTTGTATCTTAATATAACTTGAAAATTAATTTAAGGTATTAGTATTAAATCAGGCATTTCTTAGGAATTCAAATATTTCTCATGTTCAAAAAGTTTAAATTTATTTTTTAAGTATTGTCATTGTTTTGTATTTCAGTCCATGCCAGTATTGTGCCATACCTGTAGGGCTGTTCTACACAATCTGCAACAAGTGTTTCCACTCCAGCCCCAAAATCAATCCCTACACCAGATGCATCTGCTGGTTCCATATCATCCACAGCAGATTGCCCTACTGAACCTACAGCATCTAGTACTCTTCAGGTGTCAGCATATGGCCCCATGTTGTCCAAAATAGCAGATGTTGCATATATCCCACTGCCAATTTCATATACAATTAAATTCTTTGGTTCATAAGGTCGAAAATGACACTCATTCATCCTTCAGAAGTTTACCCATACTTTGCAGCTTGTGGTAAAAGATGGTCCCATATCAGAAACAATCATGTCAATTTATGGCCACCTTTTCTCCATATAGGTTCAGGTTGCACAGTAATACTTGAAACTAGTATGGTCTTTTTATACAGGTGGTCACTCTTAACAGGGCATAATGCTATATAATCAATCTGTGAATTAAGAACATGGTATCTCAAGACAGGTGGTCTCGCAAAGCAGTGGTTTTGCAAGACAGGTTTAACTGCACCTATCATACAGATATACTCAGCCTTGAGAAGGATTCGCTGTCATAAATACATTACCCCTCTGTAATGAAACATTAATAGACACGTTAACAATGCCACATTATAACTTGTATGCAATATGGTTGCTAATTATTCTCTATTGATTTTGGATTTTATAATGGCGTACCGCCTGTTAGAAATATAAAGATTACTCTTGGAATGCAGTGAGTCACATCAAACAAGTCATTATTAGTGTGGCAAATGAAGCGAAGGATAATATCCTTACTTCATCCTCTAACATAATTATACAATTATGGGATAATATGTTTCATTCTTTAACACTCAAACCGCACCACTTAGCAACTCTGTGCTCACTGATGTTGGGGTCAATACTCATTGATGCCATATCAAATGAATGCAGATGTATTAGGCGATTCTTACTCTTACCTATTCTAACATTAAATTGACTGTGCAATGTATTTGAGAAAGACAATTCTACAGTAAAATTATATTTCTCGGAAAATGCTTACACAATCTCATTACTATAAATCTCTTCCAAGCCTACCCACAATGCAATCATCCTGTCTGTACTCACATGAAGGCAGACGATAAATGCTATGCAGTGTTTGATGCAATGGGCTAAGAAAAGGTAATCTCCGAAAGGAACTTCCTTTGGTTTATACATAATGTCGATGGAAATACGTTTTAAAGTCCATTTGAGAGCTGGATAATGGGGAGTTACAGAAGTAATTCCAAAATGTTTATATTTTTGGATAAGTAATTTTAGAAAAAACGTAATTTAGTACAACATTTTGATATTTACAATTGTAGTTTTCTTTCTCATACTGAAAATTTTACACTTTTGTATGGCCATAGAAAGTAAGTTACCAAACTTTCCCTATTATAAAATTAGGGATCAACCATTTACTATCTGGAAGGAGGGCAAGCCTATTATTTTAGAAACAAATCCCACCACCCCATCAGCTATTAATTTGTAAGTCTCTAAAGGATTCAAATGATTTATTGTTCTCTGTGTTAAAGATTGAGAGTAATCAAAATGACAGAACATTATAAAGTTAAGGAACGATTAACATTAACACATCCTGCATAAAATAACTGCGTCAAAAAGTAACATTACGGTTATGATGATATTGTATGCAATGTTATTGGACAATTATGTATATTTTGTCAGTGAGAAACAGATTTAAAACATTAATATATATCTATAAATTTGTACTGTGCAGAGCTAAAGTTTCTTTCATTAATTTAGAAAGCATGAATCATTCCATCATAATAACTTTACAAGCTTATTAAAACTAAACTGCAGAAGACAGCTGTAGGTGAAAGGATGAATGCTATAAAGATCTAAGTAGTATACACTTTTCATTCTATCACTCATTTCCCAGAAAGCGTTTTATGATGGTTTTCCATTACAATTATTCTGCAAGTTTTTTTATCCCAATTTCTCATAGATCAGATTAGCTTACTGGTTATTTGTCAATAACAATTATGGTACAATTTATGCCTCAAGCTAGCTTCAGGGCAGGTTGCCCTTTACATTTATGAAACATTCGTTTACCTCTCCTACTTATAGTTCAGAAATGTTAATGGGATGTATGTCCATCTATCAATCATTTCAAGCTTAGATTGTGATCACTGCTCATCTTAAACTACATAGAGAAATGACAATAAGCTTTAGGCACGGACTCATCCCATAGTCATTGTCTGCTTCGACCAAAATATAAGAAGTGCTGACATCAAATATGTCCACAGCAAAATCTATCTTCAAACTATTTGTATTACTATATCTTCCGAATAAATGGTCGTTATCAATTTTGGGAGTTTACTCAAAGATATTTCATGGGGTCCACATGGTTTTGATCTTTTTCAATATAGGAACCACATCCTTAAAATGTTGTTATCGCTGAAGAAAGAAACTGAATGTATCAACACTCAACATATAAAAGAAAGAAATTGTTTAATCTTTAATTCATTATCGATGTTTTACATCCTGCCCATGATAAGGCTCATTATCGATGTTTAACATCTTGCACATGATAAGGCTCATTATCGATGTTTTACATCTTTCCCATGATAGGGCTCATTATCGATGTTTTACATCTTGCACATGATAAGGCTCATTATCGATGTTTTACATCCTGACCATGATAAGGCTCATTATCGCTGTTTTACATCCTGCCCATGATAAGGCTCATAATCGATGTTTTACATCCTGACCATGATAAGGCTCATTATCGCTGTTTTACATCTTGCACATGATAAGGCTCATAATCGATGTTTTACATCCTGACCATGATACGGCTCATTATCGATGTTTTAAATATCACACATGATAAGGCGCATTATCGATGTTTTACATCTTTCCCATGATAGGGCTCATTATCGATGTTTTACATCTTGCACACGATAAGGCTCATTATCGATGTTTAACATCTTGCACATGATAAGGCTCATAATCGATGTTTTACATCCTGACCATGATAAGGCTCATTATCGATGTTTTACGTCTTGCACATGATAAGGCTCATAATCGATGTTTTACATCCTGACCATGATAAGGCTCATTATCGATGTTTTACATCTCGCACATGATAAGGCTCATTAGCGATGGTTAACATCTTTCCCATGACATGGATCCTTATCGATGTTTTAAATATCACACATGATAAGGCGCATTATCGATGTTTTACATCTTTCCCATGATAGGGCTCATTATCGATGTTTTACATCTTGCACACGATAAGGCTCATTATCGATGTTTAACATCTTGTACATGATAAGGATCATTATCGATGTTTTACATATCACACATGATAAGGCTCATTATCGATGTTTTAAATCTTTCCCATGATAGGGCTCATTATCGATGTTTAACATCTTGCACACGATAAGGCTCATTATCCATGTTTTACATCTTTCCCGTGATAGGGCTCATTATCGATGTTTAACATCATGTACATGATAAGGCTCATTATGGGTGTTGTTCTTACAATGTAAAGCTCATTATGCATGTACGTCTACAATATATCACATTTTAAAGCTCATGGATATTGTTTTATAATATCTCTTATAGCATAGTTTTGGGGTTTTTTTTTAGTTTGTATACTATATTACTATGTAGATTAGATAATTGGAATAAACATTATTGGTATTGAAGCCAATTGTTATACTTTAATTTCCATTAATATGTCAGTCAGATTGCAACAACAATATTGCATATTCATTAGCATGTCCTTGATTGTGCTTTTCTAAGAATACGTTTTGCATGTATTTTATTTTGTTAATGTATTATCTCCGTTGATAAAAAAAATCATGAGCATTGTTCATATTATAGACAGTTATTATAACAATTAAAAAGTGAATAAATATAACAGTCTATGTTCTTCTTTTCTTATTGCAATATCTGTTCATATACTTTAGACTTTTAAATATTATTTTAATATTAAAACCTGTCAATTGCTTCAGTGGTCAAGTGGTTAGAACGTATGCCTAAAACGTGGATTGTCGCGGGTTCAAACCCCGGCTGAGTCTTACTAAGAACTTATAAAGATGGTACGAAAACCTGCTTTGCTTGGCACTCAGCATTATGAGGAAGTGTTATGATTTGTGGGCCTGTTTAACATGATAACTCATTCCAGCTTTGAAAATAGGTTTTCATATTGTTTGAATATTTAGACCCTGAATTCACTTTGCAATTATTCAATCACTATATAATGTGTGCATTTAGACTTTGTGTACATTTTTATTATCAGTGCTCTTTTTGGGTGAAAACTAACTGTTTAACATTAGGATAGGGTAATTAGTCAATATGTGTCATCATATTTCCAACTTGGAATAACGCAACAATTGGGTTTCTCGAGTCGTCGCGCTTTTTCTCGTGACCTTGCGAACCGATATAAATATACAGACCTCCTTCTTCGTAACTTGTACTTATTATTTTTCTTTTTATCTTGTCATCTGATTCTTTACACAAGTTCTTGTAGATTCAACTATTTAATTTTTATTATGAACCAATCTGGATCATTTGGTAATCTTATTAATATCTGATATAATTTGAAAAAGCAAGTGATTTTGTCACAATATTGTTTCCATAGGGGATACAAATTTTGTGCTACATCTTCACTCAAAACCGACCTTTAAAACCATCTTTCCATTACTAAATTCCAACACGTTTCATCATGTGTCATGCAAGAACTTCAAATAGCTCCAATACGTTCAGTGGGACAATATTAATAGGCCCTTGAGATGTTTAAAATGTCCCAGGACGTTTGTTAGATTTACAATATCATTTAAAAGGATTAATGTTTAAAATCTGACAGAAGACAGAAAGAAACAAAAAATACAAAATCCATCTAAATTTAAATTTATTTTATTAAATATATTTACAAGAATATATTTCAAGCACAAATATATTTTTGAAACATATTTCAAATAAAAATAATTTGTGAAACATATTGCATGTAAAGTTATTTAAATATGCAATAAAAACGAAAATCAGATTAAATATAAAGAATTTATATAAGTATATAAATATTTGAAAATTAATATGAAATGATTAAATAACAGAGTATGGAGAATAAAAGGCACTGGTCTGGTACATAGTCATCCCTTCTAACCTACTGTAGTTGTATGTCTCCTCGGACATAGATGGAGAGAGGTGATGTGTGGCATCTTGGCTAACGTGCATATTTGTTTGGCTGCTATGATACGTCTGTGACAAGTGTGGATGGAACCAAGAAGCATCTGCATCTTCATAAGGCTCCTGGAAGAAATCGTGACCACAATCACTGCTGCTTGTCATGGACTCTGCTACTGTTTTATCTGCCTCAAGGTCAGTTTTAATGTGAAACATTGACTTTTTTAATCCATGTTTGAGCTGCTCTGTGATTATTTGCACGAATAGTTTATTCTATGCCAACATTTTCTTTATTTTGTGGTCTGCCATTTTCTTTTAATTTACTTCATCGTTCATTTCTCTTTTCTGCTTTTGCGCCTTCCCTAATAACAAATATCAATAATCAAGCTTAAACAGTACATAAACCATGCTTAGATACATGTTCACAAGCAACGTTTTAATGTGATTTTCAAAAATCATAACTTTCTGGATGTTAGATTGAATAGGATTGCATTAACATACCAAAAAGCAATATATACCGTTGATTTTGTTACGTCTATACTATATATGCACAATGCTGCATTTGTTAAATTTATATTGCATTTTAAATGGTGTGGGTGGCGGATGGAAAGAAGTTGTGTTCATCTTCAGGCGCGACATGATAAACAAAACTAGAATTTATTAATGGTTTACACAAATACTTTATCTAGATTTAACATTCTTTTTAATACTTCAACAGCTTTTGCTCAACATTCTGACGCATCTTTCGCCGTTTGCTGACTCATTGTTGACAACTCTTGGATTGCTGCCACTTCATCTGACCCTATAATAAAACAATGTTCAAATTTGCATCTGCACTTATGTGGATATTAAAGAATGTTTTACATTATTTTTTGTCTAATATTGTCAATGATTTTTCTTGGCATTTAACTAACTGGGGTTCATGATTACATGTGAAATGTATAGTCCAAATGTAACAATGATAGTGCTGAAAAATGCAAGCAGTTTTCAGTTGTCCAACCTCAGAACAAAACGCTATTCTCAATGAAATCATGCAGATAATTACAGACATTTATTGGGTAAAAAGCATTTACAAAAATAGTCTGATTCTACTTGCTCATGTGTAAAGATAATATAATTTTATAAAATGTAGTGCCTTTGAATAAATTTAATTTTAGATGCAGATGAAAGATTTTTTAATTAGAATTTACCACTGCTTGAATTGTTTTCCATCTCTATCAAATTCCTAGATCCAGTTTGAACTTTCTGTCTTTCATCTATTTACAACACACCTGAAAGCATAATGATACTGTAATATCATCTAAAAAGACTCCATAATTTAAATGGAAATAATTTGTAATAAATTGATGATTCCATAAATCATATGGAAATAATTTGTTATATATTGATGACATTATAATTAAAATGGAAATAATTTGTAAGATATTGATGACTTTATAATTAAAATGGAAATAATTTGCAATATAATGATGACTCCATATTTAAAATGGAAATAATTTGTAACATTGATGACTCCATAATGAAAATGGAAATAATTTGTAATATATTGATGGCTCTTTATAGTTACTTTATTATCTTTTAGTTAAGGATATTGTTTTAAAATTTCAAACTTCAACGCTTTTTAGAAAGTAATGTAAGCATCAAGCAGTAACATTAACTATCTTCCAAATAACGACCTAAAAATCCTTGGAAGGAACAGCATTATGACTGTTGTCAAGACAAGTTCATTAGCCTCTCATTGATACCAACTGGCCTGTCCAGAAGTCGCTTCAGATCGCTTAATTTGATAACCGTGCCGACCCTTTGGATTGTGTCTTTGTTTCTGGTTTTCCGTTCCAGGAAAAACGTGTAGCCACATGCTAGCTCAGTCAAAGAGCCGTCATTTGCGAACATTGTCTCACACTAAGCTGCAATGTCGATATTGTAGCGTGAAAGTTCCTTATCAACTAGGGCCGAGTTTAACGCCATTTATCAGCACACGATATGCTATAAATAGCGGCCAGTATTATTAGTGCAAGAAGTACCCGGGAAAACCACCCGGGAAAAAAAATCCGACCCACGAGAAGCTACTGGCAAACTTTCTCACATAACTACATTAGCAGAATCTTAGTCTTGAAACAACACTGACAGAGGTGAGAAGGCAGTGATCCGTAACGGAAAACGCTTTAGACCACTCGGGGTCTCTGAAGTACATTCAGTACTGCACAAATAAGGTCGTGAACATTTTCAACATCAGACACCTACAGCGATGTTAAAAGTATTTGTGGTGAGAGCGTTGGAGAGTGCCAATCATATAGACGTTTTTTTTTTAAAATGAAATCTCCCTTTCCCAGAGTGGCCGAAGCCAAATCGACGGTATAGTTTGTAAAATTCCTTTTGCTCTAAGAAAACATGCTAGCCTTCAACATGTATTGTCATATCTTTTTTTTATTATTTTACTTTCTATCCATGGTGATTTCCGAAAAGTTATACAGCTTTAAACAAATTGAAAATAGACTATTGGCATTATGTTAGAGGACGAATAACAATTGCATTCTGTTTTGGATCATTTGCGACTTTTGCAGAGAAGTTTGCTGATCTGTACAAACGAACCACATATACCAATCAGATATGTGCGACCCAGGATAAGCGAAGCCAAATGAGACCTGTTTAAAAAGTAGGCGGTAGTTCTCTTAAAGGAACCTGCACAATTTTTTCTTTGTTTTCATTGACAAATAACCAAAACTTTAACATAGTGTTGCTAAAACATGTTGGTAAAACCGGAAGAACCTATTTGTGCAGGCAATACACGTAGAACTCCCCCGCCAATCTCCATATACAAAACAGAACAAAACAAGAAAACTATACCTTCTATATCATAAAGGTATTATAATTGTTTACAGTCTAATACGATTTCACTTTTCATCACATAATTCAACTAGTCAGCGACCAAATGATAGTAATAATCCCTTTCACAATTCGCACACTAAAAATTGATAAAAGTTATATTTTCTCAGAGAACAAACTTGATTTTCACAAAGAAAACACAATTTTGTATATTTTGAAGTGTGATAGTTTGAAGAAACATTGGCAAATATACATACAGACATACATATATACATACGTACCTACATACATACATACATACACACACGCTATCACGCACGCACGCACGCTCGCACGCATGCATGCATGCATGTACGCATGACAGACAGTGTGCAGCTACTCCAGCAGTTGTAGTCATTTATTAAATTATAAAATCCACCAAGAATATTGGCTAGAGTGGCGGTAGTGATACTAGTAGATTAAGGAGTTATCATACGACAGGTAAAACGTTCTGATTTTCTCCTCATTTGTCCAATTTAAATCACGGATAATAAGAAACAAATTTATTTTTCACTCATAAAGACGCACGTAGAAATTGATAATGTTATATGGAATAACCATAAAAACATGTCAGAGCTTACATCTTACCTGGGCAGAATAGTTTGACATCGATTGGACTCCTATTGATTTATCGTGAAGTAATATAAACAGGCTGAAGTCAGAGAAAGACATACAACATAACTGTATTCATGTCAATGTACCAGGCATATGCTAATACAATATTGGGTACTTGACCAACTTAAAGTCATGTTTCTCTCCCTAACTATTAGTCTGACTAAATCAGATACATTGTAAAATGAAACAAAATAATAAAATATATCATGAAAGAAAGAAAACTTTTTAATAAAGTGTTAAAAGTAACCTGTCTTGTTTATACTGCATACATGAGAAACTTTACATTAGTCCCAGATGACAAATCCTAAATTACGTTGATATGTCTTGAAGCATGCATTTATCCAAATTAAAAGTTACATACCTGCCCAGACATATCTACCTACATACATACCTACCTGCCTGCCTGCCTGCCTGCCTACCTACCTACCTACCTACCTACCTACCTTACTAATTAATTGAGCTTTTGTTTAAAAAAATTACATATGCATTTGAACATAATAATAATAATAATAATAATAATAATAATAATAATAATAATAATAATGAGGACGGTGTATAGCGCCTAATCGTTAGAAGCTCTAAGCCCTTTACAATATCTATGATGATATGAATACAAAAAACAAAAACGGACACTACCAAACTATAAAGAAAAACAAAATGCTGAAAATTAGGAAACTTTATTAGGTCTTTAAGTTATTCTTTCAATCTAAAAATGTGAGTTTTAAGAGTACTCTTCAAAGAGATTGCTGTGTCTATGTATATTATTTAAATGGTCAATTGATTCCACGTTCGTGGGCCCTGTATGCAACAGATCATTGTCCATATAACTTCGTTTTCATGGTTGGAATAATGAATATGCGATTATCAGAAGACGAGCAGAAGTATCTGGCTGGTGGGTACACATTGGTGAGTCCGGATAGGTATATTGTACTGGAGTCCATCAGTGAACCGTATCACATATAACTAATTTTGTGTTTGATTCTAGCTCAAATGGATAGCCAGTGTAGAGTACAGAGCAACGGGGAGGTGTGTTCTGATCATGGTTCTCTAAATATGATCCAAGCAGCTGTGTTTTGAACTTTTAGAAGTTTCTGGAGTAGATATTCAGACGAACCAGACAGAATTGAGTTAAAATAGTTCAGTATTGAAAGTACTAATAAACGCACAAGTGTTTTAGTGGCATCAACTGACTGATATTTACGAATGGAACTGATGCGTCTCAACTCAGGATACATATTTTCATGGCATGTTGGTGCAGTGTGAGAGTAGTGTATAGAGTAACAACTAGGTTTCGTACTGACTTTGTGAATTTAATGTTGGTGTTGCTGATATTTATTGTCTGAGGTAAAGGATGTGAATGAGAAAGTCTTTGTGTTGTGATCAGAATGGACTCAGTTTCATAATCATTCATCTGCAGCTTGTTTCATGTCATCCATGATTTCACATCAGAAATGCACCTCTATACTCCTTGAATGGTAGCATCAACTTCAGCTGAGTGGCTAGATTTGTATATGTGGGAGGGATCAGCGTATAATTGGCGAGACACTGGGTAGTGATCTATAGCACTTGAGAGCAGATGAATGTATATAATGAAGAAAACAGGTCCAATAACAGGCTTATGTGGAGAAAGTGTTAACATGCATAACTTTGTTGATATATACCTAAGACATTCAAATATTCATGCTTTGGTCGAAATTAATTATAAAGGATTTTATTGTTTATTCTCGTCGAAATCCCGTTTAAGGCTCGAGGCAAGGAATGTGTCCTTGACCTTCGTTTTATACATTTTAATTTTATTTCACAATATATATGAATGTATGTATCAGAACAGTCATTACTTGTTCATACATTGTTTTCAAAACTTAATTTGATTTCAAGTTTGTTGTTTCGTTTGTGAGAGTTAGATCTCGACGTGAGACAGCACTGTATGAAACGACTAGTTATCCTGATATTTTCACTACATGTATATATTTGTTACGTGATTATGTAAAAATGGATATCGTCCATTACAAACTTTCTTCTAAATTGCATCATGCTACAAGTGGAAGCTATCGCCTTTTTTACTGATTGTTTAGGCTAGAGATTTCAAGAGGAAATACAATTATGTTGAAAAAAAAAATTACATGTTTGCAGGATTTTGCTTAGCAGAATTAATATTATAGCAACTTTACCTATTTTTACGTAATCAATTAGGGATTCAGTTTTTCTTTGAATATTTCTGAAAACTAAAAATATGTGCGAACAACAAAGGCATCATTAGAGATTACGGAAAGTGCTCATAATTTAAAGGATTAAATGTATGTCTATAAACTCTACATTTTTTCAATATAAACACACTATTGAAAATTCAAAGATTTTAGTCTTAGTAAATATATGAAAATACTGAAAAAAGGATGAAAGACTAATTAATATGTGGACTTCTCTGTCAGTTCTGACAATATTAGCACCTCCTGAACATCATCAGCCTAATGCGGCTAAATTCGTCCAATATACTATACATAACGGATCATCTTCGCCCTTACATTTAAATTAAAGGTAATGCATAATTTTGATTTAGCTGTACCAAGTAAATTAATTAAATTGAAAACGCACAGTCCGCATCATAGCACATTTTCAATTTTACTAGCAAGATCAACTACAATAAAGAATTTTAACACGAAACAAAACTTGTGAACACAATTCACATATTTACTGGTGGAAAACATGACATCATCGTACACTATTTATACTCCAGATCTTGAATGATGATTTCAATATTTTTCTTGTGATGACCACATGAATTAAAAATAATTGTAAAGTGCAATCAGAATATCATTACAGTTCTTAAATACAGAACATACTTTAATAGTAGTAGTTGTATCACTAGTAGAATAAGCACTAGCATTTAACATAATATAGAAGTATAAATGACAATACTATTAGTATCATTAATAACGCAACAATATAAGACGTACTAATAATTTTAGTACTAGTAGTATTCGTAGATTAGAAAGAAGAAGAATACAAAGTAAAAAAAGACTTTGTCATACTACATGTAGAGAGTTAATTCTTACAGAACAATTGTTAAGGCATCTTCTGCAAACCGAGCACAATTACAACTCAGGCATTTGAGAAGATATGATATATTGAGTAGTCATAAAGACAGGTTACACACGCATTGGAAACTAATCTTGTTCCCTGTTAAAAGCATCGGTACTGATTGATGAAACGGATGTTTACCTGAGAATAAGTGTGTTTCCTCAGTGGAATTCATACAGAGTCTATGAGAAAAACGAAGTAAAGATGTGTGCCCATAAATATATAACATTATACTGATCTATATAATTGAGTCTAATTATCTGGTCAAGAAACACAATATACTGAGTTAAACGTTGAACCGTTGGATGTAGTTTACACGAGTCCATTCATGATAAAGTCGAGCAAATACAGTGAATTTTATATAAAAAAGAAAGACTTATACTTAGTTGTAAAATCTAAATTGGTGTTCGAATGTCCGCTAACTATGTTTCTCTATCAACTCGTTTTTACATGGTTCCCAAAAAGTTGAATATTTTTACAATCTATCAAATCCTTTTTGTTGGAGTAAGACTCTTACTTAAATTTTCACAAGTCAAATTTATTTAAACGTTATTCTGATATCTTGCATGGTGATATAGCTCCTCAGTGGCTTATATCTTTTATATCGATTTGTTAGATCCCATACAATGTTAATCCCAATTTTAAATTTGGATAGTTTCTTATTATCAAAAGTTATTAAATCAATCAAACGAATTTACGCATGATTTATTCAGTGTATTATGGCATCAAAATTTACATTCCCAGTATATTGAACAGGAATTATTCTAGATATTACTGTAAGGTACGTATGTGTGTGTGCTTGTATGTGTAGGTGTTATGAAGAGGACGTTTTCCTCGTAGCATTCATCGAATTAATCGCTACGATAAGGATGTCGTCGTATCATAAGAAATGTCTTTGACTATTGCTAAAGAGATTTAAAAAAACTCAGGTACTTTTAACAAGAGGCGGAACTCACAACTTTGTACTTGCATTTGCATTTATTTTGGAAGGGTACTATAGGTAAAGCGGGTCCACTGTAAGAAAATTGGTAATCTGAGTTCTGGAAACGACTAATTTTGTGCACTGCGGTTTATCGCTTATTAACTAGTTTAGGATGCATCTTCGAGACCAAATACGTATATACGTTTCATCGAATGTGCGATGTTTTAATTCTCCACAAGATACTCCACGATCCACTATCTTTTTTAAAGACTATAATCTTTCAGCAAACGTCATCAAACAACAATTTGCCGTTCCAGCTTCTTTTCCATGCAATGCGTGGAATCTTCTTGCTAATAATCCTTAACTGACATAATTTTGTTTCTTCTACACCTTGCTACCGAGTCTAAATTTGCTGACTTAAAATATAAAAATAAATACGTTGTGCAATGTTAGGGGTTCTACATAAAAACGAGATCGTTAATATTAATAGATACAAGACCAATATATTACAAGAATAAAACAAATTGATTTTAGTACCTTTCACCGAAAAATTCAAACCCAACATTTGTGTGTGTGTTTCAACTTAATGATAGAACACAGTTAATGCAGACGAAAGACCTAAAATTTGCGCCAAAACTCATTATTTAAAGTATTATATAAACGTGTAGGCTAAACATATTAATAATTAGTATATCTAACCTCGTATGACGTGATACAAGGTATTCCAAGCGTAAGGTTACAGCCCCACCATGTGTGTAGTTGGGAGTTGACTATAAGATTACAACTTTTCAATCTCTCTCTCTCTATCTCTCTCTCTCTCTCTCTCTCTCTCTCTCTCTCTCTCTCTCTCTCTCTCTCTCTCTCTCTCTCTCTCTCTCTCTCTCTCTCTCTCCGCTATCGATCACATATCAATATTTTGTCAGTTACTCCTAGCCGTCTACCAAAGCAGATATATAAATACACAAACACACACAAGTAATAACAAGATTATTTTGCTTCTGAGGCTAACATACAAACGCACAAACACAAACAGGATTTGAGACCATAATGGAACATAGCACAATGCTTTTCATTTGTTCTGGAAAGTTCGCTTTTATAAGTTGGTGCTTTATATTGTTACACGCACAGGGGTATTCACTTGACCGAGCGGTGTCAAAACCCTGGCGCGAGTCACGCTGGAAGTCATAAGTTTTCCCCAAATTTTCTAAGACTTCCATACAACTTGAGTTGTAAAATGGAAAGAAAGACGTGTCTGCTATAACTAATAATCTTTGCTCTAATCAATTGGCGACCCAGAGGAGACAACTTGCCCAAACGTCCATTAACTGCATGGTTTTTCTTCATTATCATCCGTTTTCCGTACCGATAGCTTGTCATGCCATAGAAATTACACCAGTATTCCCTTACTAACTGGGAAATATTTAACTGCGCGACCCTAGGCCAGTCAATTCACAGAATTTCCGGCGTATCACGCTCTTATACATACGCTCATTTTCCACTATGGATACATAAACGGTACCTACCAAGTTCCAACTTATTGATTCCATTATATTCCCCCCATAAATACTGCCATTTCAATCACAACACATTTATACACAGCGGAATTTTAATATGGACTATGTTACTGAAAGGGACAGTCATTCGGCTTGTGCCTAAATTCACTACTAACGACCCCAGCATGGTTCAAATTCACGAACACTCCTCTCTGTGATGTTTGCTCCTACTAACTGGCTAACTATTTCGGGCTAGCAACTCCAAATTTATTACAATATAATTAGTCTGACCCGCATGAGTAATTACTCCTGTTCGAAATTGTGCATTGACCAGACAATCCTCACTTATGTGCGATCTATATGATGGAACTTAAGATTCTTTCCACATAGAGTTCGCCAGTGTTGCACCTCTAATCTATCAGTTTTGTTATGAAGAAAATAAATTAATAGCACGTAAAGTATAGATTTCCCAGTGAATTTATTGGTTGATAAGCATATGCTTATCTGCATATTTAATCTTTTTATCAGAACGAAAGGAGAATATATTATTGCTCTGTATTGGGTACCAATCCAAATAGAAGTTCGTAATTTGAAAATAATATCTGACAGTATAAAAATGAATTAGCCAGTTAAACCTAATGAAAGTCGACACGCGGTCTCGCTGTCTCCATAGAGCAAGAAATGCCAGAATAGCAGCCTGTCATCATCGTCCAGGTGGAAGTTTACAAAGTATGTTTTAGAAATGACGGCAGTGTTGTGACAATGTTATTTCTGTCTAACCTAACGGAGGACACTTATACACTAGTTAGCATCCTACGACAATTGCTTATGTGAAAAGAAACACTTTTCTTTCGTGCGGCATATACAGGAAATTGTTTATTTATAACGCGTTAACTTTCAAATGAATTGACTTGATTTTAAAATGCGTTACCTTGTCACTTATATAACCAAATTAAGCAAAGGTCTATGCATGAAATGCCGTATATACTAAGATAACCAAATATAGCCTGTCTATGTGTGAAATACCATATATACTGATATTAAGAATTAGAGTTTAAATATATGTAATAAATGCCGTATATACTAATATAACCAAATGATGCCTAAGTATATGTATGAAAGGCGGTATATACTGTACAATATTTGGAGGATGAGCATTTGATAGCGACATGGAAATATTGTTAGCCCGCAAGAATTAGCAAATTACTAGGGGAAAAAGTCGCTGAGTCAAGCGTTAGTGAGTTTTCATGATGCCATGGTTCGCTTGTAGTGAATTCAGATCCCTAACCGAATGTCTGACCCTGTAGTAAGATAGTCCATGTTAAAATCAAGTAGTGTACAATATTGGTGTGGCTATGATGGCAGTATTTACGGCAGGAAACCGGTAAATTACATAATGGAATCAATAAGAAGGGACTTAGTATATACCGTTTAAGTGTCCATAGTGGAAAATGGGTGCGGTTATATTGGCGTAATGTGACTGGAAAGGTGTACATTGACTGGCCTAAGGTGGCAGAGTTAAAATAGTTCCCAGTGAAATAGGGGATACGCGTGCATTTTCTATGGCATAATCAGCTGGCGATACAGAAACATGATGATGCTGAAGAAAAACATGCAAATATGCGGTGGATGGACTTTTGTCAAGTTGTTTTACCTGTGGTCTTGTACTGATAAGAATAAAATTTAGTATATAAAAACAGACACGTCTGACTGTCTAATTTACAAATGAAATTGTATGAAAGTCTTCGGAAATTTGGGAAAATATATGACTTCCAGCCGAATTCGCGCCAGGGTTTGACACCGCTCGGTCAAGTAATACCCACGTGCGTGTAACAATACTGATATGACCAAATGAAGCCTAAGTCTATGTATCTTCATATACGAATTTAACCAAATGAAGTCTAAGTATAAGAACGAAAGTGAGTTTATGTTGATTTATTTCATTTCAGAGTATTAGGATAATAATGATACTTTCAGATTAATATCACTGCTGATAAGAATGACGTTTGTTTAAAAGTACCGGCTGTGATTTTATTTACATTTTTATGTTTTTAGTTCTAAAAAACTAATTGGCATCCTATTTATATTGCTTTATATTTCTTTCACAGTAATAACACACACTTGAACAGCCGTTTCGTCAGTCATTGAGGCATGTTCCTATAAATAACACACACTTGATAAGCCGTTTGGTAAGTCAGTAAGGCATGTTCCTATCAATAACACACACTTGAATAGCCGTTTTATTCAGTCAGTGAGGCATGTTCCTATCAATAACACACACTTGAATTCTAGAATTCCAGACTTCGCAAACCAAAGCCAATTCTAGGCCGAATACGCTATTTACTACTAATTGCAAAATATTTATTTTCTATATAAAACTTGTTAGATTCTAATCCATTAGTTCATCACGTTTTCAGCAGAAATGACGTTTAACATTGGTCATTAAACTATGTATTTTCATTGACATCTATATTCGTTGTAAACGCGATTATTATAATACAAATCTCCTTGTCTATTACTCTAATAAAAATCTCCTTGTCTATTTCTCTAATACGAATCTCCTTGTCTATTACTCTAATACGAATGTACTTGTCTATGGGGGATGCCATGCCATGTGACGAAGGTAAAAATAATAGCATAATCAATACATTTAAAGATATGTGTTTCCACTTTTAACTCTTTGTAGAGGCCTTTTCGTCTAACTCATGCAAAATGTTTTAGTTACTTTGTTATGTTGCTAAATGGCCATACATTCATTACCAGACAACATATGATGCAAGGAGCGAAGTCAAGATTACTTGTGAATTTTTTAAAATTAAACATAAAGCGGTTTTCTTACTAACCAATATAGCATTTATTACAGACAATCATACTTACATTGATGCTGGACAATATCATACAATAAAGATAAGGAATCTTTGTTTATATATCTATATTTAAATTCATTTTTTGGTTTCACCCCCATCAAAGAGAGGTACAAGTGTACTATAAATTCCATGGCAACCAACTACATTAAAGATGACAATGCAATTACAATACGAATATATATATATATATATATATATATATATATATATATATATATATATATATATATATATATTTATATATAACAGCAATGATATTCAAATTATATTAGAAAAATAAGTTTTAAAAAATGATTCTAAATTGTTTGATTCTAAATAATTAAACATGTGTAAATGAATATATCTTTTCTCCAACATTCTTATTTAAACTGAATTACGGTATAACAAGCTAAATATAAGTATATAGAACTTTCCGATGCGTTAAGATTTGTATTATTTATTTCGTGAGTAAGCGGCAGGTATTGATAGAAAAATCGATTTTGCCACAATGTAATAAATGTCAAATGTAATCAAAGAGAAGATGTCATGACCAATACCTATAATGAAAAGCAAAATTGCTGAACAATTTGAGAGTTTTAAAGATAGACCTGTCCAAAATAATCTTCCACAGGAATCGTGCAAAATTTCAATTACATAATATGTTTATATGATATATTGATTGCTGTCCATACAGACTTAATTATGCGACAAACGGTGAAAGCTGTTTAGACCAAAATTCAGAATTAAATATAATGTTAATAATTACCTTGGAAGCTAGTTCACCTTTCGTCACAAGCTTAATCAAAGAGATGTAGAAATCAGGCATGGGTGGGTGTTGATTACAATCAGAAGCTACTGATTGAGACTGCAATCAGATCAAGACCATATAGTTCACATTTAAATGAAAAAATGAAATAAATAACTACAAGGGTAAACTCATCAGCATTTAAATCATTGGTCTAAAATGGTACGTTCTGATGCATCTGACAACCCCTTGATGGTGCTAACCTCAATCAAAACTAATCACTGTATCAATCCACGCATGAATTGTATTAACACAAATAAAAAAATATATTTTTCATAGGAAGCTTTTGTTTGTAAGTTTGTTTGATTACCATTTTGAACGTAGTTTTAAAATGTTTTCAGTCAGATCGCTACGATGTCTGCACTGAGGCAGTTTATCGTGGTGTCTAGCACTGGGACATCATGCCACCATTCACATTATCCTGACACCAGGCCGACCAGTCCTAACACTAACCTCTAAATGACGAGCGTCAAGCGAGGCAGCTGTTAGTACCACTTTGTCAATCGTTGTTATGACTTTGCCGGGAATCGAACCCACGACCTCCCGCTTACGCGGCGGAGACTCTAACCACTAGGCCACAGGAGCGGTTTTTCATACGAAATATTAATTTATTAAACGATGACACATAGAAGGCAATTTTCGTGGGAGATAAGATGTTTCAAATAAATGTCCTAATTTTTTGTAAAACATTGGATCTTCTATACCGCTGTAAAAACTACAACTAACTCGTTTATACATTTAACCACAATGACATATAATGGTAGCACATTGCACTCAAGTCGACTTTGTATTCCTTCAAAGCAGTAGAACAGAAAGAAAATCCACGTGTTTTGAGTACATTGTAAATAAAGTCTTCAGTTTTAATCTATCACAATGTGTACACTCCAAGTGATATATGGGACACACACTACATTCATTCTACGCAGAGAGGCAATAAAAGCACGGTCCACATATCTGATACGTTTGTTTCAATCCCAATGAAACCACTTTAAGTATGCTAGGACATTTTACATTTCGACGAAAATAACATTGAGTGGTAAATTACACAGCAGGGAACCTCAGTAGACGACGAAATTAGTAAAAGTAGTAAAACTAATAAAAAATATTGTTAGTAGTAAGAGCAACATTAGCAGTAGTGGTACTAGTAGTTACAGTCGAATAAGTTAGTATAATAAATAATACTACTAGTCTTAATAGTAACAGTAGTGAAAATAGCGATGGCTTGGCCATTACTGGCTTGTCATAAAAAATACCTTGGATGTAACTGATTGTCATTAACAACTATTGTATAAACTACGTTAGCTTACATTGATCAAAATGGCGGCGGAATAAGACACAGTCACAATTGGATTAGCCTCTGCCTTTGCTTTTATAGAATATGTGGTGTACTCCGCCATAAATAAATCTCCAGACACATACACAATTCATGCGAATTCCTACAACCAGTTCAGGTGTAATTTCACAACTTGATGGAATAGCATTACGATGTTCCGAACGTGAAATTAGAAAAGCTAGGTAGAAACGGTAGCAATAGCAAAATAAATCCAAGTTGTAATATGTGAATTAGTAGTAGAAATAATCCCAAGAATAGTATTACCAGAAAAAGCAGAGGTAGAGAAATCATATGGCAGTTAGTTTTGTATAACAACATAATATAATTAACAGATAAAACATTTGGAAGCTATTTATGCACGAAATGTGATGTATCATAAGTTAATATAAAGCAAAACGTTGTATGCCTAAAAAAAATATTCACACTGACGAATGGTACGGTGAGAGAAGGCAAACCGTTGTATCCCTAAACAAATATTCACACTGACGAATGGTATGGTGAGATAAAGAAAACCGTTGTATCCCTAAACAAAATTGACAAACAGATCATCGATAAGTTAATAATAGGCAAACCATTGTATGCCTAAACAAAGATTAACACTGACGAATGGTATGGTGAGATAAGGAAAACCGTTGTATACCTAAACAAATATTCACACTGACAAATGGCATATTGAGATAAGGCAAACCGTTGTATGCCAAAAAAATATTCCCACTGACGAATGGTACGGTGAGATAAGCCAGACCGTTGTATCCCTAAACAAAATTGACAAACATATCATCGATAAGTTAATTTAAGACAAACCATACCATTGTATAATCAAGACAAAACATATTTTGTATTTAGTTCAATAAATGAATCATTGATTTGTTTTCTTTTCCTTGTATTTTTTTCGGTAAGTACATGATGTAATACCCACGTAACAACTTCGGACATATTTATTTATTATGTGGTGTTACATATGTGTATATTATTGGTGTAATACTGACATGAATAATTCCGATTTATTTATTCTTTATGTTGCATTACTTCCATGTATATCTATGAATTTATACAGACAGAAATACTTCAAATTTATTTATTTATTAAGTTGACTTGCTTGTAACTATGTGAATGTAATAGTCTCCAAAGAGTGAATACAGATATAATTATTTGTTATGTTATTGTACTTGTAGGAGCGTGCACAGAAATAATTCAGATTTATTTACTCACTATGTTAATGTGTTATTGAAATTATTTAATTGGAGTATATATTTAAAACAAAAAAAGTAAAAATAAATCAGTAATGCATCTGTAACTTTTTATCATGCCATAGCAGTGGTGTATAGCATTATTAAGAGCATTGATGTTATAAATCTCTGGTCACATTAATTAAACGTCTGACACTACTCTTCAACATACTTGAGATCTGATACTGTTGAATAATAAAAATATAAATCCATGGGAAAATTAAAGGTCGAAATTATATACTGAATTATTCACAACAAGAACATATGTCCCGTTATTTGAAAATGTATTCATTGTCACACATGGACTCTATTTAATTCATTTGAGATTTTATGTGAACTAATTATCAAGCGAAATCAAGAGGAATTAGACCAGGTAGTCCTAATTTCACACAGTACATGTTACGTGACTCATAACTGTCAGACAGTTGTGTATGCTTGAATCTATATAAGACTAGCAAATACAAGATAACCAAACAACATTCTTGCTTGTGACGGTGCCTTGTGTTGTCCTGTTTTCCGTAAACTTTATAATAGTTGAGCTCCACTGATAGGAAGGTATGTATATAGTTTGCTCGTCAGATTGCACACTTGTATGGTTCCGATTATTGTTATTTCAAAACCGATAAACCAGTGTCTAATTTTTCCGCTTCTGGAAACCTTGAACTTGGAGACCTTTGCTTTAACGGCAGCCACATTGATATTTAATTTGTCTGTCTGTCTCTCTCTGTCGCTCTGCCTGTTTGTCTGTCTGCCTGTCTGCCTGCCTACCTGCCTCTCTCTCTCTCTCTCTCTCTCTCTCTCTCTCTCTCTCTCTCTCTCTCTCTCTCTCTCTCTCTTTAAAGGGGAATATCTATATCTGTGCAACAATTAACTTACCGAGGTTAATTCATATTATTCATACAGGATTTTCATTCCTGTTTTTAGTCCGGAATGCGGTCTTTCAGGATATCAGGGTCAGAACGTTAGAACTCATAGTCAAAATTTAAAAGTTCCAAACATTTTGAGACAAGTTCTGCAATTAGATATATCATCGCTTTCAAACCGTCTTCAGGATTTGCATCAAACTAAACAATGGGATACGGCACATATACATGAAAACACCCAGTTGTCAGAAAGTCAACGCCATCTTTTAGCAAGGACTTCACTTTTCAGATTCATTCATTTTTCTAATTAATTTGATATTTATTTATTTTTATTATTTATTTATTTATTTATTTATTTATTTATTTATTTATTTATTTATTTATTCAATTATTCGTTATGTCGTTTATCTAAACTGTAATTGTAATTACACTTTGTGATTCCTGTTTATGAAACTCTCATAATAAAGTTTTGGAAAATTAAGTAGAACCAAGATATTATAAACGATGGCTTAATGCGCGACAGGTAAGTTTTCTGCAATCGATATTTAAAGGTGGGATATTATCTTTGAAAATTGTATTCATGTATGTCAGAACGTTAACATTTTAAAATTATATTTTTGATTTTAAAATAAAGTTGTTCAGGTTAAATCACGCTTGTTTATTTTCAACGTATCTCCTAGCATTTTATGTAAAACAAAACAATATATCCGATAAAATTCTGACATCAAATGTTGGATACTTATTTGTTTTTCAGTCTTTTCATTTTGATTGCCGTATTGTACGCATACAGACGTACTACTTATTATTGCCATTAAGTTCAGACTTTCTATTTCATGAACAGAGGGAGTAATTCTAATAATAGTGATCTAAACGACAGTTGTACTAGACGTAGTAAGTAGCAGTAATAAGTGTTATACTAATTACAGTAATGTCAATCAACAGTACTATTTGTACAGTAGAAAAATAAGAAACGAATAGTAATACAATAAGAATTAAGAATAGCTGCTAGTTAAAGTTAGTAAGTATACAGTATTGAAACTTAAGACACCAGTATTAGTAATAGTAGTGTGTGTGTGTGTGTGTGTGTGTGTGTGTGTGTGTGTGTGTGTGTGATATTTGGACTTTTTAAGTAGCTTTAACAATCATGCAGTCATATCCCTACTATGTCTGCAATGTGGAGGTCTATGGTGATGTCTAGCACTCGGACATCATAACAACTGGACGACCGGGACAGTACAGTAATAGTTGAAGTAATGTTATTGGTAACAACGGAAGCAGCATTTGTAGAATAAGAAAACTTTAATAGGTATGGCAATATATGTTAATTGTAGGGTCTAACGCCATTTCTCAGCACAAGATTGGCTATACGTAGTGGCGAATATAACTTTGGGAGAGAGAACCCTGGAAAACCCTTTAATGAACCAACCACGCACCAGAAACCACTCAGCCACCTGGGTCTCCAAAAGTTGAAGTAATTCGAGTAGTAGTCGTATTAATATTGATAGCAGTAGCAGTTTTAGTAGTAGTAGTAGTATCAACAGCAGTAGTAGTAGTTGTTGTAGTAGTCGTAGTAGCAATAGCAGTAGTAGCAATACTTGTTAGTAGTAGTAATAATACTATTAGTAGTGACCTTACAAGTAAAATTGCTAGCAAAAGTGAAGGTAGTTGAGGTATATAGTTGCATTTATGAGCATACTACATCCAGAGTGGGACCGGCGCATGTACAATGGGATCGATATGTAGGTAGCGTTGCCAGGTAATTTTCCATTTATGCTTTTATATTCTTGTTTTCGAGGCGGTCAGTTCATGTACATACTATATCGCTTGAACTAGATACAGTTCTCCCAGGTTTACACTAACATTTCTCCACTGATAAGACTAAATGGTTAGGTCACTTTTGTGACGCAGTTCGTTGTTACGCATTTAAAGAACTCATTGCAGTGATTAGTAATGTTGCTTACAGCAACATGCTTTGGACTGTAGAAAAGAGACACTCACGTATTTTACACCGAAGACAGAGACGAACGTATTCCGTAAAGTGGGCTTCTTTAGAAACTATACAAATTTTGTAAGTATAATTTTTTTGATTTATGAATTTGTAACAATGTACATTTTTGGGCATGGAATGTTACCTAGAACAAATACCATTCATAATACCAGTGTGAATTGCTATGGAGTCAATGTTTGAATTCATAATGTAATGATACCGAGGGAATATTTCTTATATTATTATTATATTATTATCTGGATTTATTTTCGAAATATCATCTTAGTTTGTAGTATTATCTCTGCATTGCGTATTAAAGCTGCATAATTATTTGGTATTATCTTAATTGCTTATTAAATGGGCAAGCTTATTTTGAATCACCTGGATTGCAAATTCAAGGTCAATTTAGTTTTGTACAATCTAGATTGCTTTTCTGAAGGGGGCATCTTTGGTTTTGGATATCAGTTGTGAGACGGATTTGGTAAGATCGAGGGCTCTGATTCCAATGTTACTGGTTCTAATCCAGTCCGTGCCATGTAGGGACTAAACAGTTTTGTTCATAAATTGCCCATAATGTTTTAATATTCTATTACAAACTAATTTAGTCATTTTGTATTGCCTACAATTCAGTAAATTGTATTATTAGTTTTTATTGAAAGAGAACCCTAAAGTTCGGAAAAGATATGATGAACCGTCAAAATTTGATTTGCATAATCTGAGTTTTAACTACGTGACTTACCAAATTATCACTCCTATTTCAGACCCGCGAAAAAAGTCCATTCGACAATTTTAAACAGTTATGATTATCTTTAAGATAATAAATTGATTCCAAGAATATTTTGGAAAGTCAAATATTAGTATATATATTTTACTTCTGAATGAAACTTTCTGATAATAATAATAAACTGAGTATAACATACACAGTCACACAAAATAAGAAGAAAGATAAGCTGTCAAAACGAAACACACTCAGGACCAGTAGCACCAAATTCGGAGATAAACACCGCTCGAATGATGGGTCTAGATCAGGTATTTTTGTTATCTTACAGAACTTGACTCATGCACCTAGGCACACACTCACCTTGTCATAGACCCAACAACATCTCAAAGCCCAGGTATACTCCTCAAACGTCAAAAGTTTCCCACATATCACCTGTATCCTTTGGCACCAACACTGTTCAGTATATTGTTCTTCACTGACTAATGCTTTCATAGACGGAGAGGATGGAATCGGCATCATGTACCGTACAAATGGAAAACCATTCAATCCCAGAAAGATTCAAGCGTAGATCAACGTTATGGCAGACACCATTAGGGATTTTTTAATTCCTGATGATTGTGACCTCAATACTTTCTCAGAATCGGAACTGCAATACAAGATCTGCAGCTTCTGAACAAGGCTTTGGTCTCAACATCAGTACCAAGAAGACTGAAGTCCTTCATCAGCCGGCACCTGGAGAGCCATATGTTAAGCCCAACATCACTGTTAATTGCAAAATTCTCAAAGGAGTGAACCGCTTCGCACTGGCAGCACACTGTCATAGAGTGTCACTATTGACGACAAGATGTACCTTCGCATTGTCAGAGCCAGTCAACTTTCGGCAGAGTGTATGCCAACGTATGAAATAGAAGAGGCATAAGCATCCATACCAAACTAAAGGATTACAGTTGTTGTCCCCACACTATGTTACGCATGATAAACATGGGCAGTGTATGAACGGCACGTTTGAAACTGAACCACCTTCACACCACAAGTCTCTGGAAACTAATCAACGTCAAGTGGCAGAACAAGGTTCCATACAATGAGGTACTCACCCAAGCATGTATATTTAGCATTCACACCATCCTGATGTAGTAGCAACAAAATCTAGTAGTAGTTTGAAGAAACAGTGGCAAGAATACATACATACATACATCCATACATGCATGCATGCATGCCTGCTTGCCTGCCTGCCTGCCTTCATGCATGCATACATACATACATACATACATACATACATACATACATACATACATACATACATACATACATACATAAATACATACATACATACATACATACATACATACATACATACATACATACATACATACATACATACGGATAAAAACAGACAGACAGACATAGAGCCATACAGAGAGACAGTTTTCAGCCGCTCCGGCAGTTGTTGTCATTTATCAAATTACAAATTCTGCCAACAATAGCGGCTAGAGTGGCAGTAGTGATACTAGTAGGTTAAGGAGTTATCATACGACAGGTAAAACACATTTTTTTCTCCTCATTTGTCCCATTTAAATCAGAGATAATAACAACCAAAGTATTTTTGAGTCATAAAGACACGCGTGGAAATTGATAATGTTATATGGAATGACCATAAAAGCATGTGTCAGAGATTACGTCTTACCTGGACAGGGCAGTTTGACATCGATTTGGCGCCTATTGAGGGAAAGGCTGTTACGGTTGTGCAGATGGGGTTCATATCTCTTGAAGTGCTATTAATCCACACTCATGTTGTTGTTTTTTTTTAATCCTGAAGAATAATACAAATATAAACAGGCTGAAGTTAGAGAAAGACTTACAACAGGACTGTATACATGTCGATGTACCAGGCATATGCTAAAAAAATAATGCGTACTTGACACACTTAATGGCATGTTCCCCTCCCTAACTATTAGTCCGACTAAAGGAGATACATTGTAAAATGAAACAAAATAATAAAATAATTATTAAAACAAAAGATTCTCGTTTATATTGCATACAAGAGAAACTTGATGCACAACTATTACATTAGTCTCAGATGGCAAATAGTGAACTACGTTGATATGTCTTGGAAAATGCATGTATCCAAATTACAAATTATATACCTGCCCACACCAATCCTTACCGAGCGAGTGTCGATTCCATGGCGCCGATGTAATATCAACACAAAAGGTAAACATGTTTATTTTCTCTACCTAAGGGGGATTCTCGTAATATTCAGACATTCAAAAGTAATGCGACAATTATGATGAATTTAGTTTTGATCTGGGAAAGATCACCTCAGTGGCCATACACATAAAGTACGGTCTGGTATTTTTGTTGTACATTTGATTATTTCATCATCAACGTCGTCCTTTTCGTCGTCATCTTCAGTTTCTTCCATATAGTAAATCATTATATACTATTTTGGTTTACTCAGTAACTTGGTATGGATGTATAAACAATATAGCAGAGTCCCCTTAAACGCTAATGTGCGGAGAAATGCATTCAAATGCAATGTCTGACTTCTGCTAACCCCAGGAACTTAGGAATACGCATCCTTGTTGTTATGTTTGCTATTACTATTTGTATTCAGTTATATAACAATCAAAGGATCAAATGAAAGTCAGTGGTTCTCCAAATAAAATAACAATAACTCAAGTTCTGTATTCAGTGCATCAGTTTGGTAAAGAACCTCTACAAGATCATAAAAAAGAAAATACATTTCCATTAACTATCATTTTTAGTTTTAAAATCATGGTGCATCGTTGTTTTTCTCCTGTAACTCTGACACAGATAAACACACGATGGTACTTTACAACATATTATACATGACATGACATTCGTTGTAAAAAAAGAGTATTAAATTGTTTACAATTGAAATGTCACTTTACGTTCTCTGTACAAAATGTTTATGTGTATATTTGTTACTGTTATTGTAGGTTCTCTGTGAAAAACGATCATTGATGCATTTTATGTATAATACTATCTGCATGCATCCGCTGCTTGTAATAAAAGAATCACGACATTTAACTTTATAATCTGGAAACGATGGATTACAATTGTCTTGAATTCGTATCACTCAGTTTATTAATGTTAGAAAAGATTGATGCTTCGAATATTCGTGCATTTAATTGAGAATTCGTTTAATCAGATTGCAGATGTGTTTGAACATGAAAACTAAACTCAATAATGATCAATATGCAGCAATATGGTGATCCATATGTTTGAACATTAAATCTAAACTCAATAATGGTCAATATGCAGCAATATGGTGATCCATATGTCTAAGACATTAAAATAGTAATGTATTGGTAGAAAATACCTTTACGGGATTTTGTTGTTTACTCTCGTCGAAATCTCATTTAAGGTTCGAGAGAATGTGTTCGGAAAACGTGTGTCTTTGACCATCGTTTTTACATTTTACTTGATTTCTGCATCGATATAAATGCCTGTTTCAGAACAGTCATTACTGATTCATACGTTGTTTCCAAAACTTGATTTATTTAAAGGTTGCTGTTTCTTTTGTAACAGTTAAACCTCGACGTAAAACGGCATTGTATTAAACATTTACTGGTTCTGCTAATAGTTTTACGTATGTTACGTGATTATGTAAAACTAGATATCGTCCGTTATAAGCTTTCTACTAAATCATGGAACAAGTGGAAGCTATCGCCTTTATTACTGTTTGTTTAGGATCGAGTTTTCAAGAGGTAATACAATTTTGTTGGAAGGACAAATTTCATGTTTGCAGTATATTGCTTAGCAGAGTCATTCTTATAGCAACGCTACCTATTTTTACATAATCAGTTTCGGATTCAATTGTTCTTTGAATATTTCTGAAAACGGAAAATATGTGCGAGGAAAAGGCATCATTAGAGATTACGTTTTAGACTTCAGATGTTTACATGTTTTGTACAAACTTCAAAACGAATATTTATCAAATAAAAAGCATACAATTTTTCAGAACATTTATATTATGACTTGAAATAGGATTCCGTCGAGGGTGATAACTAAGAATCCATGATATATTACGGATATTACTAATCTTTAAAGGGATTTTTAAAAAAAAACATATAAACTGTTGCCTTCTCTACATATTTTTAATCTAAACACACTATTTAAAAATCTGAGTTCTTAGTAAATATATGAAAATAATGAAAAAATAAAAGACGGAAATAATAATTTATACATGGACTTCTCTGTCAGTTCTGGTAGGTATTAAATCCTTCAGTAATTTATCAGCCTAACACTGCTGCCTCACCCATTGTACTAACTATTAAAATAAACCTCTTCTAATAGTTTATATACTATTCTCTTTAAATAACGGACCACCTTTTCTTTACATTTAAATTAAAAGTAATAAATACTTTTGACTTAGCTGTACCAAGTAAATGAATTCAATTTAAAACGCACAGTTCGCATCCTAGCACATTTCCAGTTTTACTAGCAAGATCGACTATGATAAAGAAAGTTAACACGAGACAAAATTTGTCAACGCAATTCACATATTATCTGGGGGGAAACATGGCATCATCGTAAACTGTTCCAGATCTTGAATGATGATTATACTTATTGGTTGGGAATACCACATGAATTAATGATAAATGTAAAGACACTCAGCATATCATTACGGTTCTTAAATACAGGTAGCCTCCTGACTCACATAACATGTATGTAAATTGCCACGCACGTGTTTTAAAATTTGTTTCTGCATATAAGATCAATATTTAGTTACTTTTTACAGAAAAACACAATAAAAAAAACAACTCACTGATATAGGAATTTAGCAGAATATAAAACGGATGAATGCACCTGTACAATAGATGGGTAACATTACATATTTGTTTAATATATGCATGAGATATTACGATGCATATCGCGAAATAATATGGCTACTGATAATCGGCTCTACGCAAAACGTAGTAAATGCTGTAGATATGCTTCAAGTAGCATTGCCATGGTTATAATCTTGATCTTAATGAAAGTTGTAGCAAAATTACATCTGTAATAGTATTTATAACATTAAGGTACAAAACATTATTATGTCTTAAAGTTTGGTCTTGCAGTCGAAAAAGGTGAGTTGTAAGAGCATTCTTGAAAGTGATCACCGTGTATTTGTGCCTAATTTTAATGGGAAATTCGTTCTACATTGTTGGGCCCTGGTATGCAAAAGAGTGTTGTCCAGATGACTTCGTTCTCATAGTGGGAACAATGAGTATGCCGAAAGAGGAGTGTAAGTATCATTCTGATGTGTACACATAGGACTGGCCGGATAGGTATGTTGGAATGGAGTCTGTCAGTGAAACGTAGCACATATAACAAATTTTGTGTTTGAATCGGGATCGAATGGATAGCTGTTGTAGGGTTCAGAGCAGTGGGAAGGTGTGCTCTGATCGTTATACTCTAAAGATGATCCAATCAGTTGTGTTTTGAAGTTAGTGACGTTTCTGGAGTAGATATTGAGACGATCCAGATAGAACTGAGATACAATACTCCAGTCTTGAAGGTCCTAATGAACACACAATTGCTTTAGCGGCATCAAATTAAACATATTTGCGAATGGAGCAGATGCGTATCAGCTCAAGATATGCAGCTTTGTATATGTTCATGACATGTTGGTGAAATGTGAGAGTACTGTCTAGAATCACACGTTGGTTTCGTTCTGACTGAATTTAATGTTGGTGTTGCTGATATGTATTGTATTAGGTAAAGGCTGTGAATGAGAAAGTTTTTGTGTTGTGATCAGAATGGCTACAGTTTTACAATCACTCATCTGCAGCTTGTTACATGTCATTCATGATTTCACATCAGAAATACACCTCTCTACTACTTGGATAGTATCATTAACTTCATTTTTGGGTGGCATCAGCGTACAATTGATGAGACACTGAATAATGATCTATGACACTTGAGAGCCACTGAGTGTATAGAATGAAGAGAACCGGTCCAAGAACAGATCCGTGTGAAGCACCACAACATCGGACAACTGGACTGGAGGTTATTCCATTTGCAGATAAAAGTTGTGTCCTGTTGATTACGTAGGGATGAACCACTGTAACGCTGTGTTCTGCATGCCAAATACATGCTGTAGACAAATCAAGGAAGATGATGACTGTAATCGCTCTGCTATCCAAAGCAGAAAGAATTTCATTAAATACTTTCAGAAGAGTAGTTTCAGTACTGTGGCAAGGGCAATAAGCAGACTGTACAATGTTAAAAAGAATTTTTGAATTCAAATGAGATACAAGTTTTGTTAGAACAACTTTTATAAGATTTTTTATATGAACGGGAGATTAAATAACTATGCGGTAGTTCTTTACATCGTTATGGTCAAGTGTTGGTTTCTTCAGCAAAGGATGTACAATGGCAGTTTTGAAAAATGGTGGGAATTCCCCGGATGAAAGAGATATATTAATAACATCAGTTAGTGTAGACAATATTAGGTCTAAGCACTCAAGCAGCAGTGACGCTGGAGTCGAATCAAGTTCAAATTACTTTGGTGCACTCATCACTACGATTTTTTGGTACTTATTCTATAGAAACAGGTTTAAATGATTCAAATGAAATTCTGTATCGATACTGAATGGTAAACATGAATCCATTGAAATTGTGTTGTCAAACATATATATAATAGTTTGTACTTTCTCACGGAAAAATCTGCAATTAGGTCTGGAAGGTCTATTGGAGAGAAGATAGTTGGAAGTGTTGTACATTTGTTCATTGACATTAGTTTGTTAGTTATCTCGAAGAGGTCTTTGCAACTGGAGCTCACCGTAATTTTAGTACTGTAGTGGGATAATATGGTTGGTAAGGTTGATCTTAGCGGCTTCATATATTTATTTAGCAGTGAGAAGCTGGTCTCTAAAACTGCTATACCACGGAGAACACTTTTGTATTGATACTCTGCACTTCGTGGCTGGGACATGTTTTTCAAGCAATGAACACAGGCAGTTATTGGCTTGTACTGCTGTAGGAGGTAAGCAAGTTGTTACGTATGCTTGGATGTCATACATTAGTCTCGTTCGATGTATCATACGGGGGTTTCTTCTAGCATCAAATAAAGGTGAAGGGTTAGAGACTGATACGTCGAGATGGCATATATTGCAGAGGTGATCTGATGTAAGTTCGTGAGAGACAAGGGTGGATTGCAGAATATTATAATCAGGTCTATGAAGAATCCAGTCTAAAATGTGACAAAGGTTTTGGGTGGGTTGTGTAACGGACTGTTAATATTGTTAATATTATTGATTTATTTTTAAGGCATTGTCTGCAAGCCCAGCACAATCACAACTCAGGGATTTTATAAAATATTGATACTGAGTAGACAAACAGACGGATTGGAAACTAATCGTGGTCCCTGACAAAGCATCAGTACTCATGAAACTGTCCTCTATCTGAGAAGACGGGTGTTTCATCAATATAACTCACATAGGGCTATGAAACAACCGAAGTAAAGATGTATGTTTCATCAGTGTAACTCGTATAGGGGCTATGAAACAACCGAAGTAAAGATGTATGTTTCCTCAGTGGAACTCATATAGGGTCTATGAAACAACCGAAGTAAAGATGTATGTTTCCTCAGTGGAACTCATATAGGGTCTATGAAACAACCGAAGGACAGATGTGTGTTTCCTCAGTGGAACTCATACAGGGTCTATGAAACAACCGACGGACAGACATATACACATAAATATATAATATTGTGCTGATTTATAATTCAGTCTTATTATCAGGTCAAGGAACACAATATCTTAAACGATGAACCGTTGGATGTTCTTTACATTAGTCTATACACAAATGCTGAATATGTTTACAATCTCTTAAATCATTTTTGTATTGTAGTATTATTTCTCTTACTACAGTCAAATATATTTAAACTTTGATATTCAGCAAGGTGATATAGCCTCAAATGAGCATATAGTTTATGCTATTAATTTGTCATATCCCATACATTCAGTTTATCACAATTTTAAATTCAGATAATTTCTCATTATCAAAACCTTAATAAACCAGACAAACGAAATTACAAAGGCTTTATTATTGCACAACAATTTTCACTGCCATCATATCAAACACGAATGCTCCTACTGTGAAGGGACAGAAATGGCTAATATATATAAGAAATGTCTTTAGCCATGGCTAGTGAGAAACAAAAAGAGTTCCGGCTCTAAAACGTGTGTATCAACTTGACCATAGCACACAGTAAATGCAGACAAGAGACCCTGAAATTTGCGCCAAATCCAATTATTTAAAGTAATTTATAAACTAGTAGCATGTTATTAACTAGTATTTCTAACCTCGAATGACGTGTTACCGGGTGTTTCTAGCGTAAAGTTACCCCCTCCCCCTCCATGTTTATTAAGTGGGGAAGCTTATTACGTTACTACTGCTCTCTCTCTCTCTCTCTCTCTCTCTCTCTCTCTCTCTCTCTCTCTCTCTCTCTCTCTCTCTCTCTCTCTCTCTCTCTCTCTCTCTCTCTCTCTCTCTTGTTGATCACATCTCAATATTGTGTCAATTACTCCTGTCCATCTATCAAGCGGAAATATACATTCACAAACACACACAAGTAAGAACAATGGTATATTGGCTATGTTGTAAGACTAACATACAAACGCACAGGCACAAACATGATTTGAGGCCATGCTGGAACATATAACAATGGTTTGATTTGTTCTGGAAATTTCGCTTTTTTATATCAATGCTTTATATAATTAGTCTGACCCCCATTATTTAATTACTTCCACTTCCAAATTGTGACAAGTACATCGTCCAGACAAAAATTACCCACGATTTATATTAAATGTCAAACACATGTCTATAACGAGGATCTCACTTATGTGTGATCTATATAATGAAAATTAAGGTGCTTTCCAAACCACATAGAGTTTGCCAGTGTTGCACCTCTAATCTTTTCTTCATTTTGTTACGAAGAAAATAAATTAATAGCACGTAAAGTATAGAATTGCAGTGAATTCAAAGGTTAATAAGCATATGTTTAGCTGCATATTTAATCTTTTATCAGAACGAAAGGAGCATTGTATTGCTCTGCATTGGTGACCATTTCAGCTAGAAGTTCAACTAGTCACCAAAGTCCAGGTTGAAGTTTACAAAGTATGTTTTAGAAACAATGGCAGTCTTGTCACAATGTTATCTATAGCTAACCTAACGGGGGACACATATACACTACTTAGCAGCCTACGATAATTGCTTATGTTTAAATAAACGTTTTTCTTTCGTACAGTATATACAGGAAATAGTTCATTAATAACGCGTTAACTTTCAAATGTTTTTAGTTGATTTTAAAATGTGATACCTTGTCCCATGTGGTGTGAACAGTGAATGAAAGACAAGTTGTGTTTATACCCAAATAAAGTCTAATTATGTGTGTCAAATAACGCGTATAGTAAAATAACCAGATTCACGCGGATGTGTAAAATGCCACGTATAATAATTAATGCAGTTAGAGCCTTATTTGATGTGTGAAATATCGTTTGTACTGATATAACGAACTGAGCCTAAGTGTATGTATGAAATGCTGTTCATACTGATATAACCAAATTGATTAAACTTTTATTGGTGAAATGCCGTTATTAATAACATAAACAAATTGAGCCTAAGTGTAGGTATGAAATGCCGTATATACTAACATAACCAACTAGAGTCTAAGTCTATATATGAATTTGAGTGTATGCTGATTTATTCCATTTCAGATTATTGGGATAATAATGACATTTTCAGACTAATATAGCTGCTGACGTGAAGGACGTTTCCTTTAAAAGTACCGTCTGCGATTTAAATTACATTTTTATGTTTTGCTGAAAAGAAATTTAATGACATCCTATTTATTTTGCTTTGCAATTGTTCAGCATCAATAGCACACACTTGAATAGCAGTTGTGTCAGTCACTGAGAAATATTTGTGTCAATAACACACACTTGAATAGCCGTTATGTCAGTGAGATATGCTCCTATCTATTACACACTCTTGAATAGCCGTTTTGTCAGTCAGTTAGACATGTTTGTATCAATAAAACACTTGAATGGCCGTTGTGTCAGTCAGTGAGACACGTTTGTATCAATAACACACTAGAATAGCCGTTTTGTCAGCCAGTGAGGCACCTTCCTATCAATAACACACACTTGAATAGCCGTTTTGTCAGTCAGTGAGACATGCTGCTATCAATGACACACATTTGAAAAGCTGTTTTGTCAGTCAGTGAGGTATCAAGCTTCAAAATTACTTCTGAACGAAGTCCACAGTCATTGCACATATGAGAGTCACGTGTTTAGAATGAATTGTAGTGACTTCTAATTTTAAATTCCCGACTTCTCAAATCAAAGCCAAATCTGGGCCGAATGCACTATTTTATACTAATTGCAAACGATTTGTTTGCTATATCGAACGTATATATAAGTGATGACACTAATACGGATTCACAAGTCTTTGGGGGATGCAATGTAACGAAGGTAAAAGTAAGGGTTGAGTATAAGCAATACATTTAAAGCGGCATTTTTCCACTTTAAAGTCTTTGTAGAGGCCCTACCTTATAGCTGATCCAAAATGTTTAGTGACTTTTCTTGTCACTAAAGGGCCATACATTCATTACCAGAAAAACATATGATACAATGAGCGTAAAAAACATTACTTATAATCAAAATTTAATTAAAACATAATGCCCATTTCATATGTATATATATATATATATATATATATATATATATATATATATATATATATATATATATATATATACATTATTTTGTCTTACCTTTATAAATGAAAGGTACACGTGTACAATGAATTCCAAAACAATTAACTGCATTAGAGATCATAAAGCAGTATCCACTACGGTTTTAGGATATATAATCTTTAATACAAAACTACCTATTTATAGCAGCAATGATATTCAAACTAAATTAGATTTTTATTTTAAATGATTTGAAATCGTTTGATTCTAAAACTACTCATCATGTGTAAAATATAAGATTTTTCTTTAACATAGTAAGTCAAATTGAATTAAAGTATAACAATCTAAATTTGAGGATAGAGAACTTTCCGTTATATTAAGATCTTTATTATTTATTTCATGAGGCAGTACCAGAATACAGGTGGAGTAATCAATTACGCCACAATGGTAATAAAAGTTAAATGTAATCAACGAGAAGGTTCCATGAACAATATCTAAATTGAACAGAAAACAAAAATGCCGCACAATATGTGGGTTTAAAAGATTGGCTTTTCGATAATAATCTTCCACACGAATCAAGCAACACGTTATTGATTGAACGTACCATATCTGTTTATATTATATATCCAATGTCTTCAAACATATTACACTATAAGACAAACCGTAACAGCTGTTTTGGCCAAAATTCCGAATAAGATATCATGTTAATAATTACCTTGGAAGCGAGTTAACATTTTATCACAACTTTAATAAAAAAAGATGTAGAAATCAGGCATGGGTGGGTGCTGATTCCAAACGAAAGCTACTAAACTAGCCTGCAATCTGGCCAAGACCATATATTTCACATTTAAATTAAAACATAAATTAAATACTAAATGGCTAATCTCATAAGCATTAAAATCATTATATTAAAATGTTACGCTCTGATGCATCTAACATTCCCGTGATGATGCTAACACCACTCAAAAATAATCACTGTATCAATGCACACAGTAGAAAACGAAATCAGTAAAAGTAGTAATACTAATAGAAATACTGCTAGTAGTAAAAGTAGTAACACTAATAGAAATATTGCTAGTAGTAAAAGTAGTAACACTAATAGGAATACAGCTAGTAGTAAAAATAGTAACACTAATAGAAATATTGCTAGTATTAAAAGTAGTAATACTAATAGAAATACTGCTAATAGTAAAAGTAGTAACACTAATAGAAATACTGCTAGTAGTAAAAATAGTAACACTAATAGAAATATTGCTAGTATTAAAAGTAGTAATACTAATAGAAATACTGCTAATAGTAAAAGTAGTAACACTAATAGAAATACTGCTAGTAGAAAAAGTAGTAATACCAATAGAAATACTGCTAGTAGTAAAAATAGTAACACTAATAGAAATATTGCTAGTAGTAAAAATAGTAACACTAATAGAAATACTGATAATAGTAAAAGTAGTAATACTAATAGAAATACTGCTAGTAGAAAAAGTAGTAAAAAAATAAAAATAATAAAAAATATTGTTAGTAGTAAGAGCAACATTAGCAGTAGTGGTACTAGTAGTAACAGTCGAATAAGTTAGTATAATAAATAAAACTAGTAGTCTTAACGGTAGCAGAATTAAATAAAACAAAATATTTTTCATAGGAAGCTTTTGTTTGTAAGTTTGTTTGATTACCATTTTGAACGTAGTTTTAAAATGTTTTCAGTCAGATCGCTACGATGTCTGCACTGAGGCAGTTTATCGTGGTGTCTAGCACTGGGACATCATGCCACCATTCACATTATCCTGACACCAGGCCGACCAGTCCTAACACTAATCTCTAAATGACGAGCGTCAAGCGAGGCAGCTGTTAGTACCACTTTGTCAATCGTTGTTATGACTTTGCCGGGGATCGAACCCACGACCTTCCGCTTACGCGGCGGAGACTCTAACCACTAGGCCACAGGAGGGGTTTTTCATACGAAATATTAATTTAATAAACGATGACGCATATAAGGCAATTTTCGTGGGAGATAAGATGTTTCAAATAAATGTCCTAATCTTGATTAAAACATTGGATCTTCTATACCGCTGTAAAAAATACAACTAACTCGTTTATACATTTAACCACATTGGCATATAATGGTAGCACATTGCACTCAAGTCGACTTTGTATTCCTTCAAAGCAGTAGAACAGAAAGAAAATCCACGTGTTTTGAGAACATTGTAAATAAAGTCTTCAGTTTTAATCTATCACAATGTGTACACTCCAAGTGATATATGAGACACACACTACATTCATTCTACGCAGAGAGGCAATAAAAGCACGGTCCACATATCTGATACGTTTTTTTCTATCACAATGAAACCACTTTAAGTATGATAGGACATTTTACATTTCGACGAAAATAACATTGAGTGGTAAATTACACAGCAGGGAACCTCAGTAGACGACGAAATTAGTAAAAGTAGTAACACTAATAGAAATACTGCTAGAAGTAAGAGCAACATTAGAAGTAGTGGTACTAGTAGTAACAGTCGAATAAGTTGGTATAATAAATAATACTAGTAGTCTTAACGGTAGCAGAATTAAAAATAGCTATGACTAAGTCATTACTGGCTTGTCATAAAAAATACCATGGATTTAACTGGTCGCATTAAGAACTATTCTATGAACTACTTTAGTTTACATGGAACCAAATGGCGGCAGAAGAAGACAAAGTCATAATTGGAGTGGCCTCTGCCTTTGTTGTTATAGAATATGTGGTGTACTCCGCCAGAAACAAATCACCAGACACATTCAGAACTCATGCGTATTCCTACAACCTCTTCAGGTATTATTTCACAACTTGATGGAATAACATTGCGATGTTCTGAACGTGAAAGTAGCAGAGCTAGTTAGAAACAGTAGCTATAGCAGAAGAAATATAAGTTGTAATAGTTGAATTAGTAGTAGAAATAGTCCCAGTAGAAGTATTAGCTGAAGAAGATGAGGTAGAGAAAGTATGCGGCAGTTAGATTTGTAAACCTACAAAGAGGAATTATCAGATCCAAACTTTGGCAGATATTTATGCAAAAAACATGTCTCATCACAGTTATTTTACATCTATATGTCAACATCGTCTACTTATGTCAAATAAAGACGGGCACAATGTACAACTATCCCAGGTGAGCACCTTAAACATGCCAAAAATTGCTTCTCTGATAAGAATAATTTCTGGTATCGTTACCTGCATGTTTTATGACATTGTTCTTTGCTAGGTCATTGCAAAATCTTCCCTAGTGGTTGGTCCGTTTATTTATTACAGTACAACTTTTGTCACCGGGAGTGGGACTAGATTCACATTTATAAGGAAGTGCACAAGTTCATTCGAGAAACTCCCCAATATGAGAGTTTTTTGGAGAGGTTTTGTAAGTATCAGATTTGTTTATTTCATTTTATAGCAAAATGAATGTTTAGTATGGTGTGTGTTTAAAGTTAAACGTATAGTCATTGTACGAGTTAAAATTGAAATGACCATGCAGTCCCAAATTCGTATATGAAATTCAGAGTACAGGGAACATATCTGATATGATTTAGATTGTTTATTAAATTCAGAATACCGGGAACATATCTTCTAATATCTTTTTTATTAAATTCTGAGTAACGGGGACATATCTGATATTATCTAGATTGTTTATTAAATTCAGAGTACCTGAAAAATATCTTGTATTATCTAGATTGTTTATTAAAAGGCTATCATTATCTTCTAATATAACAATTATGTGAAGATGCAGTGAATAATGCAACGGACTATCGATCAAATTAATGCAATTTTGAATTACGCCAAGAGCAAGCCGGAACTATCACTGTTGAATATTTCTAAATGGCACATCGTGTTTTGATGTGATTGATGTTAGCATCAGTGGATTCAGTTTCATTAAACCAATCAAAAATAATGACGCTGGACAATATATAATCTAGGAAAAAGTTGCTACTAACTTTGTAACAAGATTTGTTTGTTGGTACCGTGAAGTTTAAATGTACAATAGCAATTTAGCAAGAACATTATCGACAAAAGAATGCTTAGTTATGGATATGATCACATGCATCGCACGTTTTTAATCACTAAAACTAATATTATATTTGTATTGGCATAGTATTTGCATACCATTTTCCTCTGAAAAGTATACGTTTTCAATCATTACAATTAATATTATATTTTTATTTGCATACCATTTTAATACCCTTTTAATCATAACTTTTTATGCATGATAAATGGCAAGCACGTTCTGTATTCAATCTAATTTTAACTTGAATGGAACTAAACTGTTTACTCTCGTTCAAAAAAATTCGTAACTGTTGAATACTTATCCAAATACTTGTACTCCATCTCTAGCTACAACTCGATCAGATGATGCCCATAACGGACATACCTTACCTGCGAAATTAGTGTTCTTTATAAAGTGGCTACAAAGATGAAAAGTCCACAAGGAAACGAGACGAGTAGCAGACGCAATTAACAATTACGGTTTAGTAAATATATCAGAGTTTTAAAACTGGAGACAGTTACTTTGAAGTTTAACGGGACATACAACAATTAAAATAATTAGGTTGTCAGGAGACAGTAGAAATTGTCTTCTCTAACTGATCCGTCTGTTAATTAATCAGAAGTCTTCATACGAAGTAAATGGGAAAACAGCTGAAAGTTGTGAAATATGCTAAGTAACATATATTTACATTTAGGAGTCTATTAATTACAGCTAAAATTGCATTGGACAAATATTACTTACGTTTGAGGAAATGAAATAAATTATTTTAATAAACAAATCAATTTAACGAATATTGTTTTTATGTGCAACACGTACTAAAGTTCCAAATAAGGTGGACATAATTTTATGTTAAGTCTAATGCATTGGTCTGACATTTTGCGAGTCTGAAACTCGTTTTAATTTGGTCATGAATTCAAATGCTTCACCGGTTGCTTTTACTATTCAAATTATCTCCTTCGACTAAAACTCGTTATGTTCTTATAATTTAAAGAGGTATCAATCAAATTCGTTCTGAACTGGGAGTAAATTAATATTCAGTCATTCACCTTTTAACATGTTCTTTGATCATTTTGAAATAGGGTCATCTGTCCCTGTTTACAAAGTTAAATGACTATTTAGATGATTGGATAAAACACACACACACATACACACACACACACACACACACACACACACACACACACACCTTCGCTAAAATCATTTAGATACAATGAACAAATCCAGAAATTAAGTAAATGATGCTCTTTGATTTTCACACAATGAATGGTTTTCATGCATTTCTACTATGCAGATACATGGCTGTAAGTGCATTGTTCGATTTTATTTAATCAGAGAAGTTGTGAGATATAGATTTAGCTGACTTTAATAGAGCTGCGAAGCTCCGGAATGAAAAATTACGTTTCATTACTGAATTCCACTAATCATTGTACATGTGGATATTTATTTATTTACAAGCAGTGGTCTACATTTAACGATGGAATAATACTACTAATGACCTAACAACAACAACAACAACAACAACGATAATAATAATAATAATAATAATAATAATAATAATAATAATAATAATAATACTAATAATAATAATAATGAAGAGTTTAATGTTGTTTTTTCATCGTTAATAGTGGTATAAACTGTCAGTTGCCGGCTCACACAGCAAATAACGCCTGAGGCGTAAAAACTTAAATATTGCAAGCATTTGAAAACAAGTTCTGTAATTAGATATATCATTGCTTTTAAACTATCTTGAGGACTCGGCATAAAGCATCACAATGGGATACGGCACGTATAAATGAGAAAACTCAACTGTAAGAAAGCCAAAGCTATCTTTTAGCAATGATTTCACTTTTCAGATTTATTCATGTTTCAAATTCATTTGATATGTATTTAGTTTTATGTTGTATCATTATTTATTTATTTATTTATTTATTTATGTATTAATCTATTTATACATTAATGTATTTATTTATTTAGTTATTTAATAATTCATTAATCTAAAATTGAATCGTAATTACTCTTTCAGATTGTTTTTTTTATAAAACGATCACAATAAAGTTTGGAACATTAAGTTGAACCCAGATGTTAAAAGCAATGTTTAATGTGGGATATTTTGTTTGAAAATTGTATTCATGTATATCTGAACGTTAACAATTTTAAAATTATATTTCTGTATTTCAAAATAAACTTGTTATTCAGGATTAACCACGGTTGTTATCTACTTTCAACGTATCTCCTAGCCTTTTAAGTAAAACAAAACAATATATTAGATAAGATTTTGACATCAAATGTTGTAATACTTATTTGTCGTTCAGGCTTTTCTTTTTGATTGCTAGTGGATGACTTATTCAATTCGTTTCACGTTTCGAGACTTATTAAAGAAGCCCAAACAAAATTCTGTAAAGTTGTGATTTACTTCAAACATAGATTAATAGGTCTAGACATGTATTATTATTATTATTATTATTATGATATTGTTGGATGTCTATTAAAAATCAATTAATAGTCCGGAGTTCACCAAAAGAAAAAGATTTGAGACATGTAAATGGAATGGTTCTAAAATACAATATACATACGTCAAGTAGAAGCAAAGAAAAGGCTACATGGAAATGAGGATCAAACTCAGGACCATTAGTAACAAATATAAGTATAAAGATCACTAGACACATAAATCTTAACCTGCTAGGTTTGTGACCTTAAATACCTTGACAATTCTTAGAACTAATACTGATAGTACTAATAGCAGTAGCGGCGATAGTAGTAGAACAATTAGTAGCTAAATGAATAGAAGGGGTATTACTACTACTAGTGATCAAAACGACTGTCGTGCTAGACGACGTAAGAAACAATATTAACTGTAATATTAATGGCAGTAATTTCGATCAGCAATTGTATTTGTACAGTAGAGAACGAAGAAACTAAATGTAATATTAGCATAATCAATACTATTAATGGCTGCTAGTTATAATTTGTAATTGTTCGATATAGAAAAAAATTAAGACATTGGTAATAGGAAGAATAGTGTGTGTGTATGTGTGTGTATGTGTGACTGTGTGTGTGTGTATGTGTGTGTGTATGTATGTGTGTGTGTGTGTGACTGTGTGTGTGTGTGTGTGTGTGGCTGTGTGATATTTGAACTTTTTAAGTAGCTTTAACAATCTTGCACTCATATCCCTACTATGTCTTTAGTGTAGCGGTTTAAAACAATGTCTAGCACTGGGACATCATGCCGTAGATATGTATCAAATATCCCACCCAATCACATTATCCTGACATTAGGCCGAGCAGTTCTAACCCTAACCTCTTAATGCTAAGTGCCTAGCCAAGTTGTAGAATCCGCAAACGTTAATAGTTATGAAAATAAATGAAGTTATTGTAGGGTTTAACGCCATTTATCAGCACATATACATGGTGACGATTATAACTGGTGGAGGAAGAACCCTAGAAATCCACGGAAAGAGCTAACAAAAGTTAGAGGCAGGTTTTCTCATTTACCCGCGTTAGCCGTGTCCAGGACTCCAACCGACGCAGAGAGAGAGAGAGAGAGAGAGAGAGAGAGAGAGAGAGAGAGAGAGAGAGAGAGAGAGAGAGAGAGAGAGAGAGAGAGCTGAGATGGCAGTAGCGGTGGTTTCGACCACTCTGCCACTCACGGTTTCAGTAGTTGAGCTAATTCGAGGATTATTATGATTAATATTGGTAGTAGTAGTAGTAGTAGTACTTATTAATTGGAATAGTAATAATATTAGTAGTGACCGTATAATTAAAATTGCTAGTAACAGTGAAGGTAGTTGAGATGTGTAGTTATGTTTACGAGCCTACTACATTCGGAGCGGGATCCGCCAATTTGAGTGATCGATAAACATGTAGCAATCCTCGGTAAGTTTTCATTTATGCTTTTATATTAATTTTTTCCAGCCGGTCTTTTCATGTACAGACTACATCACTTGAACAAGATTCAGCTCGCTCTCCCAGGTTTACACTTTAAATGTACACAAACATTACTCCACTGATAAGATAAATAGTTAGGTCACTTTATCTCGCAGCTCGTTGCTGTATAGTTTAAAAGATCATTGCAATCATTAGTAGTTTTGTTTATAGCAACGTGATTTGGTCTACGGAAAGAGACACGCACGTATTTAGCACGAAAGAGAGCGACGAACTTATTTCGTAAAGCTGGCTTCTTTAGAAACTGGTACAAATGTTGTAAGTATAATTTCTCTTGTTTCTGATCTTGTAACAAAGTACATTTTTTGGAGGGAATATTGTCTAGAATAAATACCATGATACCATTGTGAATTGCTATGGAGTCAATGTTTGAATTCAAAATGTCTTTACTTTGTATGAAGTAGATATACCCAAACTCCCTTGTGAAATGTTTGCGGCCCAGGGAATTGTTTTATTATTATCATGATTTCGTTCTGAAATGGCATCTTTATTAGCATTATTATTTCTGTATTGCTTATTAAAGAGGCATCTTTATTTTTGGTATTATCTTAATTGCTTATTAGCAAGAAAAGTTTATTTTGCATCACCTGGATTGCAAATTGAAGGTCATTTTAATTTAGTACAATCTAGATTGAATTTTGAAGGGGCATCTTTGGTTTGGAAAATATCAGTTATGAGGCTGATTTGGTAAGATCGATAGGTTCTGATTGTAATGTTACTGGTTCAAACCTGTCCTGGCCATGCAAGGACTGTTTTGTTTATGAATTACCCATTATGTATTGATATTTAATTAAACAATAATTTAGTTATTCTCTATTGCCTACAGTGCCGTTAAATTTATTATTACTTTTTATTGAAAGAGAGCCCTAAGATTTGGACAAGATACGATTATGCGTCAAAGTCTGATTTGCGGAATCTGAATGTTAACTACATGACTTACCTAACTATCACTCTGATTGCAGACCTGCTAAAAGGTCCACATTGACAATTGTGTTAAATTATGATTACCTTTAAAATAATAATTGATTCCAAGAAAAGTATTTAAAGTCAAATTTCAGCATATATATTTACTTCTGAATGAAACTTTCTGATGATATGCATAAACTGAGTATAACATACAAAGTTACACAAAAAAACAGAAATGTAAGATGTCAAGCACATTCAGGACCATTAAAATCATATTCGGAGATAAACACCGCTTTCCTAATGGGTCTAGACCAGGTATTTTTGTCATCTTACACAACTTGAATCATGCACGTTGGCACACACTCACCTTGTCATTATTCTACAAACATCTCACAGCCCAGGTATACTCATCAAACGTCAAACGTTTCTCAAATATCGCCAGATTCAATTCATATAAGCTGAAATACTTCCAAATGTCAGGGGGCATACATAAGTTGCCTCCCTTTTGTAGTATCACTTACACATATTTAGTAATGGACAATGGTTTGTAATGACACCACATCAACTGTTTCTACTGATGTGGCAGCAAAAGACGATACCTCAGTAATTCAAAGATGCTTCCATAATCCACCTGTATAAGCGCAAATAGAACCTCCAGACCTGCGACAACTACCGGGTATATCCTTACTCTCAAAGGTACTTGCCAGAATCAAAATAACTATGGACTACTGCAAGAAAGCCAGCGTGGATTCCGTAAAGAACGTGGGGCCATCGACAAGGTGTTTGCTGCGAGGCAGCTACAAGAGAAATGCCATAAGCAAAACACCAACTTTTTCTCCATCTACATCGACTTGACAAAGGCCATTGATATTGTCAACAGAAAAGGCGTGTGGACGGTAATGGCCAAGCACGGATGCCTAAGAAAATATATTTGCATGGTGCAGCATCTTTTGGCACCGACACTGTTCAGTCAATTGTTTTCCGCCATGCTGACTAATACTTTCACAGACGGAGAGGTTGGATTTGGCATCAGGTACCGGACAGATGGAAAACTTTTCAATCCCAGGTGGGTTCAAGCGATAACCAATTTCATGACAGACTCTATCAAGGTTTTCTTATTTGGTGATGACTGCACCTTAAATGCTGGCACAGAAGCCGACCTGCAATGCAGCGTTGAAACGTTCATCAGTTCCTGGCGGAAGCTTTGGTATCACCATCAGTACCAAGAAGACTGAAATCCTCCATATGCTGGCCCCTGGAAAGCCCAAATGTTGAGCCCAACATCACCGTCAACGGCCAAATACTTAACGTAGTGAACCGCTTCACCTATCTGGACAGCACACTGTCACTTTTGAAGACGCGATGAACCTTCGCATTGCCAGAGCCAGCGCAACTTTCATCAGATTGTATGCCAACGTCTGCAATAGAAGAGGCAACAGCATCCAGACCAAACTAATGGTCTACACGGCAGTTGTACTCCCCAAACATAGCATGTGAAATGTGGACGGTGTACCAATGCCACGCCATAAAGTTGACCCACTTTCAGATCCACGGGTCTCAGGGAAATCCTCCAGATCAAGTGACAGAACAGGATTCTAGACAGTGAGGTACTCAGCTAAGCAGGTCTGCCCAGTATCAACACCATCCTGATGTAGTGGCAGCTGTGCTGGTCGGAACATGTTGTGAGCATGTCATATCAGCAGCTGCCGAAGAGACACTTCTATGTCGAGCTACAGCAAGGACAACGAATTTAAAGAGGTCAGAAGAAACGCTTTGAAGACAATCTGAAAGCTGCATTGAAACATAAACCCTTATTCATTTGAGCAAACGGCAAGCAATCGAGTCACATGGCGTTCCTCTGTGTAAAAAAGATCCGAGTTATGCAAATCTAGCAGGACAGTATCTGAAGAGGTGAAGAAGCAAGCCGGAAAAGCACGTGTGATCAACTCTCCTGAAGAATTCCCCACTCATTCCTTATGCAAACGATCATTCCATGCAAGGGTTGTTCTCATCAGTTACCTGCGCCAACACAGAACTGAACCAGCCTATCCAGCCATCGGGTTACTCGAGAGGTGCTCGTCGAATCGACAGACGAATAATACATACTGGCTAACACTACCATATAACAATCAATTAATCTATTGTTATTGACTGTATAGGGTTCTAATTATGAATTCATTAGAAAGTAGATTTATTTTACCTTAAACATTCAAATGAGTTGAAATGCATGAATTGTACTTCTTGTGGTTGCAGAAACGCATATTTTCTTGTAGCTTTTCTTGGTATCAAGTAAAGAGAGAGAGAGAGAGATAGAGAGAGAGAGAGAGAGAGAGAGAGAGAGAGAGAGAGAGAGAGAGAGAGAGAGAGAGAGAGAGAGAGAGAGAGAGAAGTGAGAGAGAGAGAGAGAGAGAGAGAGTAATTAACACTATTTGACAAAAATATACCCGAACTTTATGTGGTAGTAAAAATAGTTTTTAATGTTGTATTTTGTTAAATACTGTTTAAGAACTAAAATTCCATCAATAAAACAATTTTCTTTGTTCAACATACAACTAAAATTGCCCCACAAAACATAAGATACATTATTAACCAGTTCTGACCAGCGGAATCGATATATACTTTTTTTTTACCGTACACCCATTTTTTGGTTGGTTCCCAAATTTCCATACCTTAATTTGTTATTGTTGTTTATCAGCACACAATTTGCTAAACATGGCTGCCAGTATAAAAGGTGGAAGAAGAACCCGCAAAAACCCGAAAAGAACCACCGACCAACGAAAAACTACTGGCAAGATTTTTCGCATACCCACATTGGCCGAATCCGAAATTCGAACCCACGCAGACACAGGTGAAATGGAAGTGATCCGTAACGGAGAGCGCTTTAGACCACTAGGTCCCTCGGAATCCCTAATACCATTAGCACAGTCAGCAGCAGAGAGGGCGAACCTCACAACCTTTTTGGTCAAAATTTTGATTGAAATCTTAAAACGAGCCTTCCTACGATCTCATTTTGACCCAAAAAAAGGGCGAACCTCACAACTTTCCGGCAAAAAAAATATCTCCATTTGCCATATGGAGATTTTACGATTTTTTAATTAATTTTGGTCGCAACGTCGTTGTCAATCACCCTCTCTGCTGCTGAAATTTTCAGTTCTGGTTAATAATTTTTTTACGATGAAAATCACTTATGATTTTAACCGAATATTTGATCAAGTCCGATACGATATCGTGTCCGAGGGTCATGTAAATTTATCGTTACAAATCCGTGCGGGGTTGACTGAGCGTTACTAAAGAAATGTCTAAATTGATTATGATCCATATCACCGCAGCACCAAGTTTGCCAAATATTTCTAAGAGTATGAGTATCAACTCCGTTGAATACACACAATAAATTGCAGTTATCTCTGATCACTTTTGGAATCTGAGTGTAGCGTTGAGTGACATATATCACGTCGGTGTTTTTGTGCCTGCCTCGGGAAAATATTCTAGCTGGGTTTGTTTGTTTATCTAACATCACATCGTCGTATCCAACTAAGTTGTTAATGTTTCCATCAAGATCTTCTACGGATGGTGCCTCGTCAATATCGGTAATAAAATCAACGACGTTTTAATCTTTAATCTCTGATGCATTCTCGTTAAAATCTTTTAGCACTTCATAGCATCGTTGATCATCTACGCTTGGGGCAATTAAATACAACTTATCCCACTTCATCCATCTCATTATTAAATTGAGCAACAATTGCGTTTTACCGGATCCAGATGGTCCGATTATAATCATCCGGATAGAGTTTGGTAGCGCTGCATGATGCTTAACTGGTTCTCTTGTTTTAGTCGCTGAAAAATCAATTATATCCATATTTCTATACATAAATTATGGATCTATATTGTATGAAGTGTAAAACGCGTACTGGCACAGATGACTTGATGACGATTACAACTAAAAATAACCAATCAGCGCTTTCTGGTAAATGCGTACAATGTAGTACAAAGAAATTTAGATTTATTTCACTTGGTAAACCCAAGGAACCTTTAAAAAAAAAGAGGAGGTGATATCGCAGCCAAATTGGCAAAGTTCCCTGGAACCCCATGGGCAAAGTACCCCGGAGAAAAGCACCTTCCAGGATATAGCTACTGTGGCCCCGGAACACGATTAGATATCAGACTTGATGATCACAATCAACTTCGACGTGGTGAAGAACCGATAAACGCTATTGATAAGGCGTGTCATGCTCATGATGTTGCATATAGGAGCAGCAATTTGCAGCAAAGACATCTCGCAGATGTGAAATTAATTCATGCGTTAAATGCTATTCCTGATAAATCCTTCAAAGAAAAATTAGCTTCATGGTTAATAAAACCGGTTATGAAAAGCAAATTGACGTTAGGTGCCGGTAATTAATAACTACATGGAATCTATTTATTATTCTCCAAAAGGATACTGGCGGGGTAACGCTGCAATCAATAAACTCGCTAGCGCCGCAAAAGTGAAAAAAACCACTGCGGCTAATTGGTTATCCAAACAGGCTATATGGCAAATTTATCTATCTGCGCCTACACAAATTAATTACTCGCATTTTGATGTGACTGTCCGTAATGAAGTTCATCAGGCTGATATATTATATTTGCCACATGATCGTGGTTACAAATACGCGTTAACCGTAGTTGATATTGCTAGTCGATACAAACAAGCAGAGCCGCTGAAAACAAAATCATCAACTGAAGTAGCTTCTGCGTTTGAAAGGATTTATCGAAAGGGTCCTCTGAGTTGGCCAAATCTATTGCAGGTTGATCCAGGCAAGGAATTTCAAGGCGCTGTTTTATCAGCGATGAAACATCACACAGTCACCATCAGACGGGGGCATACTGCGTTACATCGCGATCAGGCAATTGTAGAACGATTTAATCGGACTCTTGCTGAGCGGTTATTTGGATATCAATACGCGAAGGAGTTTATTCAGGATAAAAGATCCCGTGAATGGGTTAAGAGATTACCAGCTGTGATTACCGCGCTCAATAACGAGATTACTCGAACAATTGACATGAAACCTGTCAACGCGATTAAAAAGAAGTCTATACCTAAAATGGAAATTCAAGGGATTTCACAGAAAGATGTTTCTAGAAACGCTAGCGTTTCCCAACCAATTCTTGGTAGTAATGTCACTGTTAGGTATTTATACGAACCAGGAGAGCTGGAAGGTGGCACAAAAAGGGCTACTGATCCTATTTTGAGTGTTACTGCACACAAGATATCTACTATAACACGATCAACTGGTAGACCTCCAATCTATAAACTGGATTCAACTGCCCCTCAACGGGGTTTTACACGCGAACAACTCCAAGTAATTCCTGACGATACTCAATTACCACCACAGGGTCTTAACTAGCGCCGTTGCGTCTATTGCACTCAAGACAAGTCAACATCACATTGTTTCTGATATGACCGAGACTGTTATTCTTTCTGTCTACGGTAAATTGGCGAGGATCCTTATCAAAATAACGCCAATGCATTATACAATTGCAACTTGCGCAGTGATTATTCTGTTGTTGTTTCAGCGTGATTATTAATCCAGCATCAATGTCAAATTCTCGTTGTTTTTTTTTGTCTTGTTGTTTGTAACCGGATAATTTTTTATCAATAATTTTAACATCAATATCATCCATTGTTGTGTCATCATCGCCACCAATGATTTCATCATCGAAGACAATTCTTCGAAGTTGATTTATTTTTCGTACTCTGGATACTGCGAGATAGACTAAATTTGACCATTCGATGCGATTATCTACCATCCAAACAATTGTATCCGATATAGTTAATCCCTGTGAAGAATGTATCGTCGCTGCGTATCCTAGCGTCCACGGGGACTTATTAGCACGCAATGCATCTTCAACGACGCTGATATCAACCAGCACAATATCATTTAATACAAGAATTTGTTTTTCACTCTGTCCTGGAATATCAACTTCGATATTCTGTTTTCGTGTATCCGAAGGCCTATAACACAATGGTACTGGAAGCGTTGCAAATATTTCTTTATGCAATTTAAATAACTTCATCTGAAGTGCGTCTCTGACAATTTTTCTACTTGCAATTATCAAATCGTTTGGTCTCCATGTTTTCCAGAAATCATTCATTGGAGTCTCTGAAATCACTTCACGCGCTATTTCACATTGGATTCTATCCGGTTGTAATCTAATTAGCGCTTTGAATTCTCGTAATCGTTCATCAAGTGATCTATAATCAGTGTTAATTTCTTCATAATAGTCTACAAAACCCTTTAACCATTCATGTGGGGATCCACCAACAAATGGTGGTGGTTGGCCGTGATCCCCGCACATGACGACTTTTGTGTTTTTGTTTAACAACCACTCGAGAAATGTTTGTAATACATCTAATGATACTGTGCATATTTCGTCCCAAATTATGATTTCAGGAATGAATTTATCACCCATACGCTCAGGAGTCCATTTGTCACCCTTCCATCGAAAGAAGCTGTGATAAGTACAGGCATTTACCCCTCGTTGTTTCATCTCTCTGGCGAGTCTGTGAGTCGGTGTTAACACAATCATGTTTGTGAAATCCGTAGGACTTTTCCCACGGAATAATTCGATTGCACGAGTTGTCTTTCCTGACCCACCACAACCATTTAAATAAACTGTCTTATATCTACAGATTGGATCAGATACCGGTGGTGCATTAGAAAATTCTGATTGAATTTCAATACGGTTACAACAAATATATTTATCATCCATGGCAACGTCTGCGGATTCGCAATACTCATATAGTGTTTTCTTTTTAAATCGCCAACATCCCCACGCTTCCTCGGGATCTGTGAATGCCGCTACAGCTGCTTTGTATTTATTATGTATATACATCGAATCAGTGGCTACTCTGACTGCGGTATTAGGAAATCTATTTATCATCGAAAATAGATTAATACAAGCATAGGCTAGCATAGAACTTCTTAAGTGTGTGTACTGGGAATTATATCCATCACAGTAGGTAACAACCGTACCTAATTTTTCACCATTGGATAGAAAAGCATCCTTACGAGATACAAGTTTTCCCTGTTTCGTTAAATCCGCTACAATAAAATCGTATTCAGCGACGTCTATGATCAACCGCGAAGAGTATTTGCATTGTCGTATCTTCCACCCTGGGTAAATTTACCGATTATTCTTCGTCCAAATTCCTTTGCTTGTTCTTTTTTAATTTCAAATACCTTCTTAGACCTATCCATGATTTGTTCTTCATTGAAATCTGGAAACAGTTTTCGCTGTTCGCTAATTATTCTATCTAGATCGGGTTGTGGTAGCCAAACTTCTTTCTGAGCTCGATAGGATATAATCGCCTCACTGACAATTAACGATATTAGCATACCACAATCGATCATATACCGCAATAACACTATTGGCATCCAGGTCTTTTCAGATAGGTGTCTACCAAGCCAAAGAACCCTGTAGCGAGTTCAAATGATATCACACGAGCGAATCCAGTTAAATCAAAATCAGGCAATGGACCATTAATCGCAACACGAGTCATTTCATGCGTGGGGTGTCCAAATCGTTTAAAATAGTTACTACATTCCCCATACCCGAGAAAACTTCCAGGATAACACGCGGATATATCAATTGAAATCATACCATCACGTGAGTATTTTGTATTCCACAGTCCTCCATGACTAAATTCGACGCAACTCAATTTAACGTGTTCGAGAAAATCACTTCGTGTTGGACGCCATGAGTTTTTTTCTCTTGCAAAGTGAGCTACCACTGATGGAATAGTAAAACTATCCATGAGTAGTTTTTCATGGAAACTATTCGGTGAAAAATCATTTGCAATTTTTCTCATTCTGTTATCTAACTCTTCAACACGATATAATTCACCATTTGGTCTTACAAATTGATCGAATCCTATTTCGGGATCTTCATCACTTCTAAGTAACCACACTGACACAGGATCATCCTTACACAGCGTCTGAATAGCATCGAATAATTTCTCTTCATAGAAAACATCCCCGACGAACTCCTTGGGGATATATTTCACGATTCGCTCCTTGTAATTTATATTTCGGTTCGTGTAATACTTCTCCGGTTATCGTCATAACGGTTATTGGGAATTTTAATGATGTTTCTAATTTAGCTATATCGGAAATCTTTGCACCGTTCTGTTTCACTGTCAGTTCCCATTCGGTTATTTTCCTACGTCGCAGATCAGTTAGTTTATTTCCTCGGGATGAATTTGTGAAGTGTTCCATTACCCGTGTTGCTACACAATTCAACGTCGAAGATAGTTTCATAGAAGCTAGTTTTGTAATATTAGGTTTATCATTTTGCGGGTATATTCCATAAACGACTGCTGTTACAGGATAAGATCTCTCCTAGTATGGTTTGTCGATTCCACTTAGAATTCCTGGTTTGGAATCTCTACCCAGTGTGATCGTTTTTTAATTCTTGAGGATTGGTTCAAATTTATCCCTAATAATCCATTTGCCATCGACTTCGATAATGAATTTTATTCGGAAAAAATACCTTTTTTCCCCAACACGTGAAATTATCACTGTTGCTTTTTCATCATTCATGGTAGCGTCAACAACACCATCAATTCGAAATGTTGACCAACAATAAGATGCTCCATCACGCTTGAATTCATTAAAACAGTCTCTGATTTTACTAATCATGGCTTTATCAAGAATTGCATTCTTTGGTGTATTAGAAACTATATCAAGATTGAATTGAGCATCTTTCCAGGGTAATCTCTTGGACGTTTTTTTTTGGTTTATCGAGATTAAATTTAGGATTAATTTTAAATAATCTCTTAAACTCTTTCACGTTTCCGTCTATTAAACGTTTTTTGGGTTTATCGAGATTAAATTTAGGATTAATTTTGTTACGTTTTTTGGGTTTATCGAGATTAAATTTAGGATTAATCTTCAATAATCTCTTAAACTCTTTCATGTTTCCGTCTATTAAACGTTTTTTGGGTTTATCGAGATTAAATTTAGGATTAATTTTTAATAATCTCTTAAACTCTTTCATGTTACCGTCTCTTGGACGTTTGAGATTAATTTTGTTACGTTTTTTGGGTTTATCGAGATTAAATCTAGGACTAATTTTTAATAATCTCTTAAACTCTTTCATGTTGCCGTCCACTAGACGTTTTTTTGGTTTATCGAGATTAAATCTAGGACTAATTTTTAATAATCTCTTAAACTCTTTATCAGGATTGAATTGAGCATTTTTCCAAGGCTTAATTTTCGATAATCTCTCGAACTTCTTCATGCTATAATTAAAACAAGCATTTAAATGAAAGATTTATATATAATGAATCACTGCAAATGGCTCATGATTGGGTCAACGACTCCGTGTAACAAATCATGTAGAAAGGAATTCTGTGGGTATCATATGCAAAGCTTTCGTCGTGGAAGCCTTGGTCCATTACCCTGCATACGATGTGGGGTTGGGGTCAGGGGGGAATCGCAGTTATGTTTGAGTTGTGGTGGTAAACGATATAGGGAATTGAAGCGTTATTATGACAAAAGAATAAAAAATGGACAATCAATCAGAAATTATGACCCTGAAAAAGTCCTTGACAATGTCAGTATCAAGGATAAAGTCATAAGAACCCCCCAAGACTACATCGAAAGATTTTCCAAAGATGTAATCATTAGACCAAACAATGAATTAGACAAACAATAGTATAGTATATAAATGAACCAAGAATTCAGACTACACCCTCTGATTACAAATTATGAAGCATCCAGTGATGGTACTGTCAGAAACCGTAGACTTAAGAAACCAGTTGGTGTTGTGAATAATCGAGGGTATTTGAGGTTTACTGTATGGTGGAGGAAAGAAAAGAAAACTTATCTCAATCATCGTTTCGTATTTGAATGCTTTTATGGATTGATCGAGGATGATTCTGTCATTGATCACATTGATTCTAATCCAATGAACAATTCTTGATCAAATCTGCAAGCTATCACACAAAGTGAGAATTTGAAACGAGGAAAGACTGGAAAATACTCGAAAAAAGCGAGACTCGTAAAATCTTTTAATACGGCAACTAACGAGGAAAAAGTATTTTCATCAATAACTAGCGCCGGTAGGCACTTCGATATTTGTTCACCTTCTGTTCAAAGAGTTACAGAGGGAATAACCAACACGGCGATTTCAAAAAAGACCGGACAGAAAATTAAATTTAGTTATGTCTGATGCGTCATATTTTTCCTTTAGAAATATATAATTGTTATAGAATAATGAATTCTGAAAAAATGAATAGTATTATTGATGAAATTTCAAAATTGAAAAGTCAGGATATCAAACTATCAGATGGTTTAAATCCGGATCAAATCATGTCAGATTTTCAGGATATAGAATACGGAGTTAACAACAATAAATATATGCTGCCAAAGCAATACGCGCTCATCAAAAGAATTCAGAATTCTATTCGAGACTCTCTTTCATTTTCCAGTGACGTAAGTGCGTTCGCTCCGTTATATACTATCGTAGAACGAATACGAAAAGAATTAGGTAACGAATACGAATTGAAAAAGGAGGTTAATTCTAAAATTAGAAACCTACGGGCGTTAATTTTAGAAAATGAACAATTTTGACCGTGACCGATCTTCAAGAGAGATTTTGATTGTGACCGACCCTCAGAGAGATTTTCATTTTTTTTTAGCATTGTTTGATTGAAAACAACAAAATCGATAGGCCGTTAATGGTTGGTTTTCTCGAAATGATATGTCAGATTGATCAGCGTAGAAATGGCGAAAGTGTGGTATTAATTATTTTATATACAATTTCCACACTTTCGCCATCATTGATAACGCCGTTAAAACGCTTCTACGGTGGTGTTAAAAATCATCTGACATGTAACAAAAAGTGTTTTCGTCTGTTAGGTCAGATTCGGAAAATTGTTTTGCAATTGAAAAATTGTTTACGATTTCAAATAATGGTCAATGAAGCATTAACGACCCGATTGGCTCGTGAACGACTTGATGCAATCAAGAAATTTATACCAATTCGCGACTCTGTAAGAAATAAACTGCAACAACGACAGAGTTTACAAACTGATTTTGCTGTGGGATCCGAAGAATTGTTTAAACCCGTAAACACAGCAACGAAAGGGATAGAGCGTGCTATACTGGGAGATGTTCCCGAGACGGGGAAATCTGTTATCGGTGAACTCGAAAAAATAACAGCGAAAACTGAACAAACAAAACAGGCTGTACAAAAAATGGAATCAAAAGAAATAGTAGATGATTTACGCATGATATTTAACGAGGCGGGGTTAGCAGAAATTAATAAGACTGATCCAACAGGAATTCCTGAGCTTGTTGTTACGACTTATGAAAACAGGAAAAATATGTTGAAACCAGAACATCATAAGTTTGTTAGAAATATAACTCACTGGGCTGATATATTCTACAAAATCAAAACTGAAAAAACAAGAATTAAGAAGGATAGTGCATCATATATTCAATATATCAATGCGGTGGGTATAGTGTATGAACGATACGAAGAGTTTAAACAACAACAAAAACCGCGAAAATTGCGAGGAAAGCGACAGCAACCTGCAAAGAAAGTAGTCTACTCGCCTAAAAAACAACAACAACTACCACCTGATGATGATGATGATGTTCTTGATTATTTACAAAAAGCCGATTTAGACGAAATGGATGAAGCAGCTGGTTATAGCGGAAGTGGATTGCAAAACACTAGCGTTGGAAACTCTTCGAGGGAAAATCCTTGGATTTCATGTCCTGGTAGTGTTCTCAGTGATATATCACGATTAGAAGTTCTTGTAGGAGGATTCCGAGCTGGAAACAACTCACCGGAAATAATTAATGAAGCATCTGATATCTGTAGACGTTTATTTCAAGGCGGTATCATAGATATCAGCACATATCGAGATTTCATTGGCGAGTTAGTGGAAGATTATCACAGTGATTAATCACCGGGATTGAATAAAAACGCTAGCGTTTCCAATTGAAAAATGGTTTCTGATTTCAAGTAATGATCATACATTACAATCATGATAAACCAACCCCCGTCTATGTAGTTAATTCACGGTTTCCAGTTTATAAAGCATACTATGGTGATGGTTTAGGTAATACCATTGCGGGGTTATTTGCAAGAATGGCTCCAAAAGTGATGCCGTTAGCTAAACAATTATCAATGAAAGCAATTGATGTTATTCGTGATAAGGGTACCAGCAAAATCGGAGATTTCGTTGGAGATTTTGCCGGGAAAGCGTTTTCAGCCGCGAAGAATAAATTAACATCATTGGTGAAATCACGAAAAAAAAAACCGTTACCGTCTACAGCGGAAATGCCTGCACGGGTTAGTAAAATAATAAATAACGCAGTAGACGAAAAACTAGCGTCGATGGCTTTACCATCGTTGATAATTCCAGACCAAAGCAATATTGCAAATATGATAGCAGGAAGCGGCTTTAAAAAACTACGTCGTTGAAAATCGTTTACGATTTCACGATTTAGACTCTGATAAATAGAATAAAATGTTCAAAAAGTCACATGATCCGGCGTTTGATATAGACGCCCCAGTTGGCAAGGATGATTCTGTACGCGATTATCAATATTACGCCTATCATGCAATAGACGCAAATAGTCGATCGCGAATTGAACTTCAAGTCCATGATACCAGTAAATATTTTCTACCCGCTGAAGCGTTTATTGAAGTAGAAGGTGAACTTGTAACAGCTGCTGATACTCCTGCTGTACCAGCACCGTATCCAGCTGGTACTCAAGTCGGTTTTGTCAATAATGGTATCATGGCGTTATTTGAGAGTGCAAGATACCTAATTGATGGAAAAGAAACCGAGTCGATAGATCGCGATGTTGATGTGGCTACAACAATAATCGGGTTAGCGAGATATTCTGATGATTATACAAGATCGGCGGGACCTTCTATGATGTTTGCAAAAGATGTTAAAAATACCGCTGGAGGAATTCAATTTGTTGTAAGACGACCAAAGAATAATGCTGGCACTGCTAATATTGATGCCGAGGATATGATTATAAACAACGATGTTAATTTCAATCAAGGGGCTGCAACACGTATTTCAATGTTGCAAGGGGCTCGTAAATCATTTTCATGCGCTATTCCACTGCATCACATATTTGGATTCTGTAGAAACGTCCGAAAAGTTATCTACGGGGCGAAGCATACAGTAGCGCTTGTACGAAAGGGTGATGATAATGACGCAATTTGGAGGATTCCAGCAGACAATGCAAATCCCAATGCTGATGCCGGTAAAGTTATTTTAACAAAAATATCATTGTGGATGCCAGTGTTGACTCCATCAATCACTGCAGAAGGACGATTACTATCATTTATGGACCAAGGAGGAAAGTCGTTGTTAAGTTGGTTAACCGTGAGTACAGATGTTAAGCAATCAAATCTCAACGGGTTATTCACGTGGAATCTAGCATCAAAACAAGGTGTTTCAGCTCCACGTCATATATTTGTAGCACTACAGGATAACACACGAGTTGGCGATCAACGTTTCAGTCATATGATATTTGATCCATTAGGTGTTAAAGATGTCTCACTGAGAATAAACGGCCAGCAGGAACCATCCGAAGATGTGCAACTTGATTACGGTCAAAATCATATTGCACGCGTGTATCATAGATTGTTGTCATTTATGGCACGCGATCAAAATGTCGATACTGGTTTGCAAATATCACAATTTGATTTTAAGAATCTGTATCCGATCTATTACTTTTCGCTGGAACATCTTGATTTAACAAGACAGTCTGTCGTTGATATACACTTTAGAGCTAATGTGACTCGTGGTGCTATTGCTAATTATAGAGCGGTTGCTGTCATTCTCAGCGATAAATCAATGCTACTTGAAGGTGTTGGAGGAAGAATGAGAGTGGTAGATGCGCCAGTGGAAAACATGTAATTGAAATCCTCTATTTAGAATTAATCTATTACGTATAATGTCGTATAGTAATATCAATGTGTCGTTGACACCTAGTCAATTAAAAAAATTGCAATCCAAATCAGCTAAGCAATGTGGAACCACAATTACGCTGAAACCCAATCAAATGACTGGCGAGGCGAATAAATTATCGCTTACAACTCGTCAAGTAAACATTTCAATGATGCACTTGTAGCAAAAAAGGGTGTTCAGATTACTATTTCTGCGGCTGCTATCAAAAACATGGAAAAAACAGGCGGTATATTCCCGTTGCTAGCTGCGATTCCAGCATTGATTGCGGCAGCAGCCCCAGCGGTGGCTAAAGCGGCAGCGTTAGGGGCTGTTGGTACTGCGGCAGGAATGGCATTAAAGAAAGAAACGGGGAAGGGTTATAAAAAAAGTGGAAAGGGTCTAAGACTACCAGGAACCCCGTATTCGTGGTACAGCGGAAAAGGTCTAAGACTAGGACCGGTTTATTAACTCGGGAACCGATGGTTCCTATGTCCAATTTTGATTTAATTGATGCTGCTAAAAAACTCGCCATAAAAAACTTCAGAGGTGTTTTTATGAAGGATCAATTACCGACACAACCCAACAGCGTTGAAACCGGTATCATTAATCTCGATAACAGCACCGGACCTGGTACTCACTGGGTTGCATACGCTATTGATCCACGTGGGATTGTCTATTTTGATTCATATGGATTAGCACCGCCGAAGGAATTCATGCGTTATATAAAAACTTTTCCAATGAAGACTTGGTATTCTACGCTACCAACACAACAAATGAATGATCCACCAATATGCGGCAGCGAAGTATTAAATGTTCTTGACGCTATTTCTAACTCCTTGGGTAACCCAAGGGGGAAACCACCTCATGTTGTCGTGAATGAATACACTAGCAATCGCTTTTTAGAGAGAGAGAGAGTTTTACAATAATATGATTTATATTTGGGGAAGACCTATGAAACCTAAACCCGATGGCGTTGCAACCGATGATTCTAACAAGGATATACAAAAACTAATCGAAGATGAAATCGCTGAGACGTTAAATTTAACAGATGTTGATCCCGGGGAAATAGTTGTATTTCAAGATCGTCAGGGTAAATTAAAAAGCAGTAATATGTCGTTGAATGATATTTTGGTTAAACAACACGACGCCGCTGAAAACTCTATTGCGCTGTATTCCAGCGGCGGACGACTTAAACCAGGCGCACTTGTGTCTACGATCACCGACGCAATTGCCGCCCAAGACCGTAATCTTGATGATCATATACGAGGTTATAATAATTTTCGCAAAAATGTCATTCATAAATTCTTTGGAACCCCGCTTGTGGTTGGCATGACTCTCGCTGAAATTAAAAACTTTCTGTCGCTATTCTTCGCTAACAAGGAAGCTGGAAGGATGATGAATGAAAATGAAATCAAGGCAAATTATCTTGATATTTACAATGATATTTCTAAACTAATAGAAAATCTTGAAAAAGTACAAAAACCCACTAACGACGTCGTTGTTAAGTTTTTTGGAACCCCGCTTGTGGCTGGCATGACTCTCGCTGAAATCAACGAGTTTATTGGCAAGCATACTCATAATGCCTACGTCGCTAATAATTTCTTTGGTGTCCCGGTTACATCTACAATAACTCTCAAAGATATTAATATGTTTATGGTGAGACAAAAAAACACTTAATACCATCGTTGATAAATTTTTAGGGAGAACACCTATCTCTGAAACCACATCGTTGACAGGCCCGACTCTCGCTGAAATTAAAAGCGCGTTTGACGAACAAAAACGCATCAGCGAAATAGCTAAAAATTTCTTTGAGGGCTATGAAAGTTACAATATCACGACGACATATTCTGAACTTAACAGGTATTATGGCTTACAAAAAAATTTGGAATTTGAATTCCTTTTGATTTCATTTTTTAAACGCCGCGATGGAACGATGATGAAATATACCGAAATCAATAAAACCTATCTCGACATTTACGACGATATTGCTAAACTAAAAGAAACCTCTGAAAGGGTAAAGCATGGGACCTTTGATTGGGTAAAAGAATCTAATGCTAAATTGAAGGTCAATATCGAGAAGTGGCCTCATGGTATCTACAGGATGACGTTAATCTCTAACAAGCAATTTGATATCATCGTGAGCGGTAAAACCTACTTTGGTGGCACCGCGACAGTAATTATCGGAGGTGAAGAAGAATTTGAGATTATCGCGGTTGATAACACCGTTAGATCAAAAATAACCTGGTGCTTAGAATTCGTATGCGAAGTAAATAACTAAATTGAAAGGAAAATCCTTTAGATTTCACAATTGAAAACGCTAGCGGATTTAAAATAAAAATGATTTCATCAACGCAATGTCGCTATGATCAGGTCAGAGAATTTCAAAATAGACTCAAAACCCTCGCCGAGGAGTATCAAATAAACATAAAAAAATACCGACGAAGAATCACCGCGATTGATATTACTATGTACTCGGTGTCAAGCGTTCTCACTGGTGCCGGAATAATACTAGCATCGGTTACAATGATTGCCCCGGTCGTAGTTCCAATTTGCATTTCTGCGGTGGCTACAATCGCGGGTATATCAACCGGGATAACAAAAAAGATATCATCATGCAGCCAGAGTAAACTGCAAGATTACTTAATTCAATTTCATATTGTATCAACCGCGTACTCGCAATTATCCTCGATGATATCGTCGTCACTCGATAATACAAATATATCAGATAGTGAGTTCTCAGCGATGCTCAGTATTTTTGATTCCGCGATATCAAAATTAGAGAGACAACAACAGTATAACAACGATGACAACACCGATGGAATTAGAAAACACGAACCCAAAAACCAGAATGATATCAATAACATCAACGATATCAGATCCTGAGTTCTCAGTGATGGTCAGTATTTTTGATTCCACGATGTCAAAATTAGAGCGACAACAACAGTATAGCAACGATGACAACACCGATAGAATTACTTCAACAAATAGTAGAAAATACAAACCCAGTACAAACAAGTATGATATCAATAACATCAACGAAACCCGAGTTTAGTGTAAATTTCCCTAGCCCAGTTCCCGTGAAGGAGATAGCGCTTGCAAAACTACGAATGTATCACAGTTGGCCTAATATCAGATCAAAATCATTTGGTGGTCAACAACCGAATAATTCCTTGGTTTTCGCGAATAAGAATAAAGAAGACGGGACTCCAGACTGGAACGTCGTTTCAATACCAACCGGATCATATCAAATTGAACAAATCAATAATGAATTCGCGCGTAGAATAAAATCGATTACTGGAAAAGAATCAAAAATCGCTATAACGGTTCATGAGCCGACGCTATCATCCGCAATTGAAATAAGCACAGAAGGATACCTCGTAGATATCTATCAGAGTTCTATTAGAACCGTACTAGGATGGCCTGAATTACCACCCGGGGAAAAACCGTTGATATACCCGAACCACAAAAAACTGATTATATCACCGACGTGATAAAACCCGATAATCCAATAAAAAATTATAAAGAATACAAGGAATTGATAGTTTTCACTGTAGTGAAAAAGTACAACAACCCAATATATCACGCAACTCGACAAGATATCATCGATGAAAATTTCACAGCAATGAATAATGATTTTTCGCTGCTGTTAATATCTCTTAAATCTGGCTCTCTCACCCGAGATGAATTTATCAGCGTCGTAGAAACATGCAATAAAATCATCGACGATATGGCAAAATTTAATTTACGAATTATTCAAGTTATATTAGGTGACAGTAATCCTATAACGAGAACAGAATTTATGACAGTATATAATATACGCGAAGAAGACATTCCAACATTTAAACTACCAGGATATAACGTACCAGAACTAAAAAAACTTCTCAGTGATACCATCGATGTTGGTTTCAAAATAATTCATGATGCATGGAAAAAACAGCATCATCGGAAATAAAAACCCTTAAACACAATAATGACCCAGACGGTGGCGGCAGACATATCGCTCCGTTCAACGTGAATATATCCTCGGTGATAGCGCTAAATTTAGTGTGTGACGTTATCGAAGGTAGTTATCAAATAAATCTCGAACGATCAAATCAAGCTCAGCAAGGATATATTTTGTATTCATTTGCACCAATAGCCCCTCCAGGATTTTTAATAATTGAGTCTCCGGTTAATCCTGTCTATATGCGATGCCATAATGATTCGCTAACGAGAATTAATTTCAAACTCACTGACCAGTCCAATAATCTGATTGATCTACAAGATGAGGTGTTAGCGATTAGTCTGTTTGTAAAGTCCTAAGGACTTTCATCTTAGTGATTTTCATCGTAAAAAAATTATTAACCAGAACTGAAAATTTCAGCAGCAGAGAGGGTGATTGACAACGACGTTGCGACCAAAATTAATTAAAAAATCGTAAAATCTCCATATGGCAAATGGAGATATTTTTTTTGCCGGAAAGTTGTGAGGTTCGCCCTTTTTTTTGGTTAAAATGAGATCGTAGGAAGGCTCGTTTTAAGATTTCAATCAAAATTTTGTCTAAAAAGGTTGTGAGGTTCGCCCTCTCTGCTGCTCAGTCTGCTCTATGTCTACCCTTGTTTTTATTTACAGCCCTAGTGATGGTAGTTCATTACTTAAGAAGTCAATGTACATAGTTCTGCTTATCAAAGGTTACGTTAGTGAATATCAAATTATGTTGCAAGTTCATGTTCACCGCAAGAGTAATGGTGCGTTGCAGTCAAAAGTTAAATATTTTAACTTTATTTAACATATATATGACTATGTGTTTACTATCCCACTGAAGTTTAATCTGTGGTTTCCAAAATGCATAACTTATGTTTGTTATCTGCATATATAACTATATCATTACATTTATAGAAAAGTTAATAGCTCTTGCACATGTAGAGTTGTATTGCTCTGGCTGTCTATGGGACTCCTGGAACTAATTGTAACAACATAAACAAGTCGGACTTAGGATTAACAACATAACACAATTGATGGGGATACAGATACAATATTTAACGACGAATGATTCGAAGGAGAAATTAATATGATTTATATGTGCGTGTATATGATCTAAATATTTGATCAATTAACAAAAACAGCACGGACGTAAGATAATGAAATTACAAATAAATGAATCACACAGAACAAGGAAAAGGGATAAATGATTCACAGAGATTTCAGCAGGAACAGAATTTGTTTTACTGAAATAGTCAAAAATATAATTTACTCATATAGTAAAATGTATTCACTCCAATAGTGAAATTATGTAAACAAAAGGGCATCTAAAAATTATCTTTCCATTCCCACAAACACACTGGGTTTTACTAACCTACAACACTGAATTTAACCCCATCACCCTAACGGGCAGCTCCCTCTCCCAATAATAATAATACTAATAATAATAATAATAATAATAATAATAATAATAATAATAATAATAATACCGTTGTATAGTGCCTAATCTTTAGAAGCTTCAAGGGCTTAAGAACATCTAAACTAATATGACTACAAAAAGAAGAAGAAACACCATTAAATTAGAAAACATAAAGACTGCACAAATTATGAATTTACTACAACCTGACTAACACTAACGCAAAACATTCAAATTATATATTACAGCCTGACTAACACCGCCGTATAACATTCAAAACCATTTAAGTCTGCGATGTGTACTTCCTGAGGTGTCATAAACTATTATTCTTGATGTTCATGGTGTGTGTGTGTCTATGTGTGCGTGTGAGAAGAGAGAGAGAGACACATACATACATACAGACAGACAGACAGAGACAGATACAAAGACAGAAAGAGGGAGAGGAGGGGGCGAAATAATGGCAACATCAATACGTTATACCATCAGACGAAAAGTTCAGGCCATCATTTCCAATTGGAGTAAGTCGCGCATTGATCACCAACTGACAAGAATGATCGCTTACCATGAGGTTTAGTACAATATGTTGTTAACGTTACAGTTATAATACCAGTAGTAATAGGGTGCTCTCGAGCGACAGTGGAAATCAGTCCCAAAAGTCGTGGGCAACTCTAGCGGCAAGGGAATTTAACATGAGAAAATGTAACATGGAGTGAATGGGGAATTGAACATAGCGACAAGGATTGGGTCACATTAGCGTCAAGGGGACCTTAATGTTAAAAGTGGGTATATTAAAATTGGCGTCAATGGGAATTCAACATGGGACTGTGAATTGGAGTTCTAAGGGAACTGAACATTGGTGATGTCATTGTTTATAGGGTCAAACCTATTTATAGGGTAAAATATATTTGTAGGGACAAAGGGATGACATGGACAAACATAGACATACAGAAACAAACAAATACACATCCAAACACATGAAAGAGGACAGAAAACTTCAAAAGACCCACAAATAGGAAAAGTCTATGATATGGGTTCAAAGCATGTATTCAAGTATACACATCGGCTTTCCTGTATATGCTTTAGTCTAATCACCATTCATTTAAAACATTCAAATTTGGATATGGCACAAACATATTCATATGTTATCTATTTCGTGATTCTGGAGAAAAAGAATTCTATTAAAAATGAAAGTTTATGCTTTTAAAAAAAGACCTCACTTTATATATAAAAATGACACTTTTCATAAAACAATTAATATCCACTTTAAGAAAAAAGCTAACCCGAAGCAAGTAACAAACATTCAAAAACGAGAAAGTTCATGTTGCTCTCTATATCTGTCACTCACATTGTTTAAAATATGGTCAGCTACCACTTGTGTCCCAGCATTGATATTTCCCATTACGTACCCTTTAATTCGTAAATCTGCTGTTATGTCCCTTGTGCAGGGCAAACTTATCGATAAGCAGATCAATGGCGGTTAATATCTTCTTCCCATGGAGGTGCAACGTACGCAATATGAATGGTAACTTTTCCATCGGGGATGTCAAAATTTTTATGTCGTCTTCTGCACGTCTTCAATGCACCTCACCAGTTTGGAAGAAGTTAATTCTGCAGGTGTACTCAAAATGAGACATACATAAGATTTCACACTGTCGTGAAACATAGATAAACTCAATCTCGCTCTCTAACTTGAAACTGACGTTTCAGTTCCTCCAATAAAGAGTCAAATAAGTCTGTAATGCAACCTGCTGATCCCTTAGCTGGAACGTCAGACACAAAGTCTTTAAATTTCACCGTGTGGTGTAAGTTGTCGTATTACATTTGCTCGAACACTCTGTCATCTTGATGCTAAAATACCCTTAATGTCTGCTGAATTATTTCCCTTCTTGGGACGCGCTTTGCTATGACGGGGTATGGTGGTGAAAGAGGTAAATGATATTTGTTCTTTCTACGTAGAGATACCCATGTTAACCCGATTAAACTAAGACAAATGCGTGAATACTCTTTCCCGCTTAGTTTGAAAAGTAATAATATACTGTGTTTTAGGTGTACATGCGCTTTGCATATATTCAAGACTTTTTTTGATTGACGCTGGTTTGAAATGTATTGCCCAAAACTGGTTAAGCATGGTGGCCTGTACAGAGGGTGGAGGAATATTTATGTATGCTTAAGACACTGGTCTTTTATACACAATTTGATATCCCTTCGATACTTTAAAATTTATTAGTAGATATTACTTGATTTCGACTGGACGTTTATTTGACTTGAATTTAATGATAGAAACAGCGACAATAGCACGTTAGTTGATCGATTGGTCAGAAGGGAGAATAAAATCGGGCAAAATGAGGATTTGAGCTCGTATTTGTTGTATGTGCAGGACTGTCAAGTTGAAAAAAAGAAAACATCGGTACAAGAACTTGGGTTCCCAAAGTCAGATAATTAAATTAAAAATGATGGATGCAAACATTGGGAGTTATTCATTACTAAAGTCAAATAAATAAACTTCAATATATTTATGCAAACATGGGTGTTTTCGAATACTCAAGTCAAAAAAATAAAATTGTTTTAATTATCGAAATCAAATAAGTAAACTTACAGACGTAAGTGCAAAATTATAGCTTTGTGAGGGACTTTGTATCCTTGTACATTTTTCCCTCTAGTTCTGAATAATGCGCATTAACTACCTGCATTTGTTTGAACAAACGTTACGGGGTGCATACATTGCAACATTTGATATTCATAAAAGGCTATGTAGTATAATTTTGCATCAATTAGACATATAAGGTAACGTATTTGTGACCTAGCTTAAATCAGACAGGTAATGTATCCTGTACGTATCGCACTCTCTGAAATACTTTACAAGGATTGGTCTGTTTGTTTATTGCAATGACATTTGCCTTTGAAGGGCAGAACATACCAGGCAGCAACAGGATTTAACCAAGAGAAGCCAAGGCTTATAAAGTATATGGTGTGTAATTCAGGAAGATTATATTCTGAAGAATGTTTGCAGCTTATGCAAGTATCAATCTTTATATACTTATACAAATACGCAAGTTACACATTCACATTACCTGTGTTCATATTGGGGGTAGGGGATTACAACCTGATCAATACTGTAAGCATGTATCAGTCTAGCTAAGGAGATACGTATTCATATTGCATGTGTTCACAATGTGGAAGTATTAACAGGTCGACCTGTGTTGCAGATAGCATTCTAACAACATAAAAAATCATTCATATTTCCAATGTTCATTGGAAGATGGCACTAATTTCTAACTAGTTTATTGTTTCATTGTCAATCCAATTGGACGAATACATAATCAGATTCCCGATGTCAACGTATTGTGCACGTATCGATCTAACTCGTGTACGTCTTTACAATTACGGGAATTCTAGTCACTGTATAAAGTGATATTGGAATTTCAGTACTGTTGAAGTAATTTGTTTTATGGTAATGACACGCATTCAGATCATATCTGAGTTCAGAAATACTTGAGTGCAGGACAGTATCTGATAGCACTCTGGTGCATTCATGTGTTGAAATCAAAAAAATATTTTTTTTTAAAAATTTAATTCGTTTCGGAAGGGGGAATAATGAAACAATGGGTAAGAGACTCCTTATATTCGTCTGGTAATAAAGCCTCTGTGTCTTCGTACATTCAGCAACGTACACGCATGCTCTTTTCATCGTCCATAATCAACTACGTCATATTCTCAATGGAATAAGTTATGCACCAAGATTGATCGGGACCTGTTTATCAATAAACCCTCTAGATTTATTAAGAAACCGGAAGAAGGACGACGGACGACAGACGTACGGACATACCAGGGACTTAGTTGACGTCTACTAGATAAACTAAGAAAAATGACAAATGTGTGAATACTCTTTCCCACTTTGTTTGCAAAGCAATATTATACGGTGTTTATAAATGTACATGCACCATGCATATTTTCTAGACTTTTTTTGGATGCTGTTGGGTTGAAGTTTATTGGCACTATATAGCACAAGATAGTTTATACATGGCGGCCTGTATAGAGGGTGGAGGGAAATTCTCGGTAAAATCTACTGAACAACGGAATGTTACTGGCAGTTTACTCACATGTCCATATTAAACACATACGCAGAGAGATGTGAGATATTGGCTAATTTTGGATTGGATAAGATTGGTATTCTATAACAGTAAATACTAATTTATGTCTAAGACATAAGTTATTTATATAGAAGCTGATATCTTTTCGATAATTGTTTTTAATTTAACAGTACCTATTCCTTGATTTCGGCTGAACTTTTGCTATCTTTTGCAGACCGGGCCTAACTAACATCGTCAATGTATTTGATTAACAACTCACTTCACCAAAAGTAAATATGTCTTCATTCAAAAGACACGATGGGCACGGTAAGATCGCAAGATGCCGTTGAATAGTCAAAGATGGGATTCTGGAACTAGAAACAAAAAGTATGTAATAGATAAGTCCTATATAAAAACCTTGATGATAATTACTATTACATCAATGAGTATACATTGTGTACAGATATATATATATATATATATATATATATATATATATATATATATATATATATATATCGAACAGCAAATACAATTTGAAACTTTTGCCGTCCATTTTGCTAGCTACTGACATTTTACAGTTGCAGTAAGGTATATCGGTATCTAATTGCTGATTTTACATAAAAAGGTACATATAACTAAATTTACGTCAGTACTTAATTTATGGGATCCAGCTGTATTGTTCCATGCCTAAATAACGTGAAATCCACCCCACCTCCATCCAACTCAAAACGTAGATGGAACAAAACAAGATTGTGACACTTTATTAACTCCACAGAAAGAAGTTAGAAAGAGCCATCAACTAGTTTACTTTCAAACAGCGATAATGTAGTCAAGGCATCTAATTTATATCATGATAAGGGTATGTCTTTCATTCTGAATGCCACTAGCCCATTAAGTCGATGACAGTTTTTCTGAAATGCAGGTTTCAAGGTTGACATATTGTGCTCTCTCAATAGTTTACCGGTATGTGTCGTCCAACATTATCCTGCTATCGAGTAAGGCAGAGATTAAGGAGAATCCAGTTTTTGGTAATCTCAATGTTTATAAAGTTAATGTTATTCACTTTAAACACTGTTACGGCTTTTTCGAAGAATTTACGTTAAATGATTGTTACGAACAAGCAGCGTCCTTAGTAATCATTGTATGTGTTATTGTTAGCCTTGTTTAAGAATAAAGATCGACTCCTTCTAGATAACTTATCTAAGAATTCCTCATACTGGTTCATCTGCCCTGAATCTTACATTTTGGACACTTTGCATCTAGCAGTAGATTGGTTTTCCGTTCGTAAAACGCATGGTGGAAATCATCTGATATACATTTTGGATTGAAACACACAAAAAGATTCATACAGACGATAATTTGATAACGGGAGGAAAGGAATGACTACTTTGCAGCCGATAAGTCTTCTTACTTGGAAATTGCTGATGTTTAGTTGGAAATAAAGTACATACATAGGCAAAATAAAATTTGTTTCTATGTTTATAATTTCGAGCACAGCCATTATAACCACCACCACTACCTTTATCATCGCCACATATCAGTACACGATACTGTCCGCAAAGGTATCAGTCGTCAACGGTTGCATTGCTTCGTAAACAAATGCACACTGACCATTAGTATTTGTGATAACTTTTTATACTACGCCAAACATGACTTGAATTAAATAAAATAAAATAAAACCGCTCCGGTGGCCTAGTGGTTAGAGCGTCCGCCCCGGAAGCGGGAGGTCGTCGGTTCGATCCCCGGCCGAGTCATACCAAAGACTTACAAAAAATGGTACTAACAGCTGCCTCGCTTGACGCTCAGCATTAAGAGGTTAGTGTTAGGACTGGTCGGCCTGGTGTCAGGATAATGTGACTGGGTGAGACATCATGCTACATGTCTGCGGCATGATATCTCAGTGCTAGACATCACTATAAACTGCCTCACTGCAGACATCGTAGCGATATGACTGAAAAATTGTTAAAGCTACGTTAAAAATCCTAATCAAACAAACAAAAATAAAATAAACAGCGGCAAAAATAAGGTGGTGAATTGTTTGGTCTGAAGATAAGAAAAAACAAGCAAAATGAGGAATTGAGATCGTTTTTATTGAATGTGCTGGATTATCACAAAGAGAGAAAGAAAATATCGTCGCAATAACTTGGGTTCCTGATGTCAAATAAATAAACTAAACCTTGAGAGTTTTGCATTACTAAAGTCAAATAAATAAAGTTAAAGGTAGTTATGCAAACAATTGAATTTTGAATACTAAAGTCAAATAAATAAACTTAAAAATATTTATGCAAACATATGAATTTTGGAATACTAAAGTCAAATAAATAAACTGAAGAACAAGGTTACAAACACGCGTATTTTTAATTATTGAAATCAAATAAGTAAACAAACAGACATTAGGGCAAAATTGGATTTTCATGATGAAATTTGAATTCTTGTTCATTTTCCCCTCTAATTCAGAATAATACGCATTAACCACCGGCATTTGCTTTCTTAATAAAAAAAACCAACATGACTTGGATACATACATTGCAACACTGGATACTCATAAAAGGCCTCAAAGTAATAGTTTGCATCAAGGAGACAAGTATGGTAAGGTATTTGTGACCAAGCTCAATTCACACAGGTAATGTAACCTGTACGTTACCTAGCAGGTTGTTATTCGCTTCTGAAATAATTTACACGGATTGGCTGGTTTATTTATGACAATGAGATTTGCCGGGGAAGGACAGGACGCACCAGGCAGCAACATGACTTTGTACAGTGAAGCCAAAACTTATTAGTATCTGTTGTGTAATTCAGGAAGGTTGTATTCTGAGGAACGTTTTTAAATTGTGCAAGTATCAATCGTTATATACTTAGACAAATACACAAATTAAATATTCACACTACATGTATTCACATTGTTGGTAGGATATTACAGCCGGATCAATGTATTGGCATGTATCAGTCTAGCTAAAGAAATACGTAATAATATTGCTTGTGTGCATAATGTCGAATAATTCTTAAGTCAATTTGTTTTGCAGATTGAATTCTAACTACCTAAATAAGCATTCATATTGCCAATGTTTACGGGAAACGGAAACTAATTTCTAGTTAGTGTATTGTTAAAATATCAACCCAGTTAGATGAATACATAATCATATTGACCATGTTAAAATGCAGGAATTCACATCTAATTAATATATAAACTGCTACTAATATGACATTATTTTGGATGGTATTTATTATCCGATATTGACCAAAATGAAACTCGTTTTTTTTTTATACCAGTTGAATATGTGTTATAATTGAAGTGGCGACTTCTAATAAGAGGTTAACCTGGCACATATAAAGGAAGATTTGCATTGCCCGCTTTTGCAACAACGCTTCACCTTTTAACTGATGTCATATTTTGTCTCGGAATATGCAAATGATGTAAAACACCGTATGTTTTTATGTCAGCGCAATGAGTACACTAGTATTTGCCAAAACGTGTTCTCGGCGAATTATTCAAATATAATCATTTTCACCATGACAATGCCTGAACTCAAATACTTTGATATATAACAGTTTGAAATATGTAGGAAATAATATTTTAATATGATCTTGCTGGTTGTATTTATATTTCCATGTGTGCAATGAATTAATATATAACATTAGGTACGAAATAACCATATCATTGGATACGAAAAGACCATACATTAGGTAGGAAATTCCCATAGCACTAGATACGAGACCACTCAGATGGGTATGAAACGTCTCGGGCACAGAACGACGTGAGCACGGAATGATCTGCTTCGTTGGAGTCTGTTGGTATGTGAGCAAACGTGCTAGGAGGCTTTCCTCAAGGAGTTGGTTCTTATTAGAGTTTTTCCAGATTCTTCCTCCACCAGTTATACTGATCGCCAGGTATAGCCTATATAATCTGATAAATAGCGTCAAACCCAACACATAATTTTCCCCTATTGTTTTTACTATCGGGGTAGGGGTTTATCGCTATTTGTAAATGCCCAATTTGAGGGAATCTTTAAAACTTAAAATGTCCTAGTTATGTTTTCTCTAAAAAAAAATTAAGATAAAAAAAATTAAAAACATACGTCCATTCAGTTACACCGTTTGCATGAATAATACAATCAAGCATGGTTCTGATTTTCGAGATTAAACGGGTATTAATTTGATCCGAGTTTGATGTCTCAAATACTGTATACGAGGGGTAGTGACGTGAATATGACTTACTTATATACAGACTTACTTTGGATTATGTTCTGTTGAAGTTAAGTGCCACTATTTATCACAAAATAGGTCATACATGGCGGCCTGTATAAAGGGTGGAGCGAAAACCTCGGTAAATTATTTCGAACCACAGAAAGTAGCTGGCAGTTTTCTCACATATCCATATTAGTCAGGCCAACACCTACGCAGACAGATGTGAGATATTGGCTAATGGATCTACTCGTCAACTCGTGAGCCCCTATAATTTTAGTATTCTATAATAGTAAATACTAATATATGCCTAAGACATTGGTCTTTTATATACAAGCTGATATCCTTTCGATACTTTCTAACTTGAACAGTAGCTATTCCTTGATTTCGACTGGATGTTTGCTGTCTATATTTTGCAGACCAGGTCTAACTAACACCGTCACTGTATTTGGTTAACAAGTCACTTCACCTTGAGTCAATACGTCTCTATCGACATTCCATTAAAAAGACACAATGGCCACAGAAAGATCGCAAGATGCTATTTGCAGAATAGTCAAAGATGGGATTCTGGAACTAGAAACGAAAGGTATGTAATAGATAAGTCATATTTTAACAGAAAACTTTATGGTAATTACTAACACATCCTAATGGTTAGACATATAACATGATCCACCCATAAGGTTATACATAAGATATCATCATCCCCCTTAATTATAGTTATATATATATATATATATATATATATATATATATATATATATATATATATATATATATATATATATATATATATATATATATATATATATATATATATATATATATATATATATATATATATATATATATATATAACATGATCCACCCTAATTGTTAGACACAGATAACATCATCCATCAAAATGGTTATATCCAGATAACAAGGCCCACTCTAATGGTTAATGACAAAAATACACTTTAAAGTGAAGTAACGTAACTAAATATAATTAACTACCCCTCTTACTAAGATTAAGACGTTACGAAGTTTATGTGCTCACATTCTATTACCGTTTGACGTCATTTCTGAGCTAAGCCACCATATCAAACCAATGCCGAATTAGTAGTGTTTTAAGTGGTATTGTTGTACTGTGTTTATTCATACCAAATCCTCACATACGGCTCGCTGATTTAAATCCAACGAGTTTAATTCGATTAATAAATGGAATTTTACGAACATAAGCATTGGCTTCCTTATTGAACCGATCAAATGACAGAAATGATTCATTACTTTTTTACGTGATTATCCAGAAAAGGAATGTCTACGTGTGATATTGCGTTTAAAGCGAAACAATTACGCTAACTAATGACCTGTCTCTTTTCAATTCAACGATAAAATACTTGTTATGATCACTTCAGTAGTATTTGTGTGGCAAACTGATATTTACTCCGTGGATACAATAAGTTTACTTAAATTATTTTATAAACGACCGTAATGACGAAGATTCGGAGAAGAAAACTTGAGTGAAGTGGATATATAGAACGTAAGAATGCCACGGAGTTCGTAGTAATTACTTCTCCAAATTACATGTAAACCTGAATCAAGGGAATACAAATGTGTCAAAAATAACAATCTTAAAAGACATATTTTTAGCTGCATTTCGCTGATTGATTTCCGTATATAATTTTAGACATTTAATCAATGAATTTTAAATGTAAAAACGGACTAAACCACGCTTTAAAAAAACGTATGATTTATACTTCAAAAAACATAAACGGCCAATCAATTGTCTACATATTCCTTTTCACTCTATGTTTAATATCCGGCGGGATGATGACAGAGATTTAGACCGCTCCGGTGTTCTAGTGGTTAGAGCGTTTTCCTCGGATGCGGGATTTCATGGGTTCGATCCCGTCTGAGTCATAACAAAGACTAACAAATAAAGTACTAACAGCTGTCTCGCTTGGATCTCAGCATCAGGAAGTTGGTGTTAGGACTGATCGGACTGGTGTCAGAATAATATGACTGGGTGGAACTCTGTAGACCATGCTAAATGTCTGCGGCTTGTTGCCCAGTACTCTCTCTCTCTCTCTCTCTCTCTCTCTCTCTCTCTCTATCTATCTCTCTCTCACACACACACACACACACACACATATTTAGAATAATATGTTTTGGGAACTGCAATCTTCACACAGTTACCAGGTACGAGCCTTTTGAAATGAAAATGAAATTGGGGGCGGTTATCACCTTTAAATGAAAGGGACAGGTCAATGTGCTCTTCACATACAAAACAACAATGGTTACACTTGCTTGCGATTTAATTGGAGTGCCAATAATGTGTAAATATCCAAGTTCCAAATGTGATTATTAGTGAAAACATTTTAGAGCAAATAATTATAAATGAAATCAAAATAAAAGTTCCAATTTGTCGTATTATAAATAATTTCCAATTTGTGATGATGATGATGATGATATATATATATATATATATATATAATTCAAAGCATATGTTATGACTGTCGAATTAAAGTATCCAGGAGTTGTATGATAAGATGTAGCGAGTTCTGTAGCCACATACATAAAGCCATTTTCCTCCACTTTACATATCAGCGCAGTTGTGTGCACAAAATGTTGACAAGTTTTAAATGTTAAAAATCATATATCGTTCCCAAAAACATACGTTTGAGAAAATTTCGTACGTCTGAGAAAATAATATGGGTAAAGCTATTCTTTCGTCTGTAAGCTATGGAAATGATTTTAAGCACGGAACAGTGTTTTCTTTTCTTCTGAAGTCTTATTACCCTATTATGTTTAAACACATTATATCTGACAGTTCTTGGGGAAGACACGTTACTCAAGTTGTCTGAGGTTTGAACAGCCACATTTGGTATGAATAAATAGAATTTAGATGATATACACGCACTCCCACCCCATCCTTCTTAACTATTTTATTAATTTAGGTTACAATAACAAGTGACTGACGTAGTAACATTGACCATTCACAATACATCCGATGGTTCGTTTCACTTTAATTTGCAAGGCCTTATAAATGTATAACACGAAATCAAAACAAACTATGCATTTATCGGCAATATGTGCAGATGGTTTTGTAAACAGGAAGTGTCTTGACCTTTAATTCGCTACCTAATATACTTTTCTAGCGAATAACACATAAGCTTAATATAATAAAGAATAATCAGAGGTACATTGCTCTTCTAGTACAATTTAATATTTAAATCAATGGAAAGCACGTATCATGCAGTCTGCTTACAAGACATTCCTGAAAATACTTTCCAATTGCATAATGAGTACAATTTCAGTTACAAAAATGGAAAGACAAGAGCTAACTGTTGTAACAGAAGCAACAACAACAAAAACGACATCTGCAAGAAAGGAAACTGGAACAATCGCCTACATCATCGCAACAGCAACAAAAATAAAAACATAAAGATCATCGTACATGACTGAGATAAAAACGATGATGATGACGATGATGATCATTCTTACACAATGACCATATCTCGAGCCACTTGTTACGATTATGTTGATAAATAACTTGATGATGATGATGAAAATGGTGCCACTTATTTAAAAAGGATCCCAGCCATTATTTCGATACCCACACGTAAATCTAAAATTCAAATTATTTGTTCTTGTTAAAACGTGCAATCTGACCTATAAATAAAAAGTCAAAGTATATTACACCTGACAACCCCATGACCTTGGCCTTGAAGTGTACTGAATATAAGTCACGGTAAAGCAGTAACATGCTACTAGAAATCACACCTTTGATAAATGCAACACACTCAGTTTAGAACTTTAGATCATGATTGGTGCAAGTCGTGTGGTCTTTTGAAATAAATGTAGAATTTTTCAAAATAAGTTAGTTAAATAAGCCATGAATTTTTTTCTTGCAGCTATGGAACACATGTCGTTAGATGTTATAAGGCCGAACGCTTATACGTCACTATATACCGATGACGTCATAATGAAGCCAAAACATAGAATGTTTCCCCATCGTACATTTACATTATGTAATTAACGCAAAGAAATTATGACCTTTCCTAATTGAAACGGTCACGGATACTGTAACTAATGCAAACAAAATGGCCGATGTGCCCAACGCTAGTCATTTTTGTACGTACTGATTTATATCCACAACAAAAAAAATATTGAAAAAATAGTAATAAAGACTTTAAATACACTATTGCAAAGTTCAATGTTTTAACTGTTTTACTAAGAGAATGTATTTAAAAAGGCATGCAGCTCCGCAACATTTGATACAAGCAATGGCGTTAGGGATGGAAAGAAAATGGTTTTGTGATAATTATCTAATGACAATAGCTTGCCAGCAAATGCCATGTTTATACGGTTATGTTTCAAAGGACACAAAATCGCTTCCCTAATAATCCTTTTGCTGTAAGCTAAACCCCTCCCCCCCCCCCCAAATCTGCAAGCAATGAACATATGCAATGACTTATAAGAAGAGAAACATATAATTTAAAAAAAACACTTGAAGCCATAAAAAAAGAACGGATGCTTTACATGTTTTGTTGCTCTTATGTACAGAAGATAATATTCCAATATTCCAAAGTTTCCCTGACAAAGTTCATTTACAAAATGATATTTAAGTTTAGTGTAAAGTCCATATTGCCTTTGCTAGATTTAGCTTTGCAAACAGCATGATAATAATTTGCATGAATTATTGCAATAATGATTTCCGGATGAAGGTCTAATCATTTTATTTCTAAAATAATTGTCAAAATTTTACTTACAAATAAATGGAAACTTTAAATAATGACAAATGAAGAAAAGTAGCTCCAAGTGTTTGACTTGTTTTTATTGATTGTAGGCAGACATTGGACCACCTTAATGAGATACAGCTAGCATCAAAATATAAACAAGCATGGCACATGTGAAATGTAGACCTTAGTGATGGTGCGGCTTTATTACACGTGAAGGAGAAAGCATACCACAATGTAAAAGTGCTCCATTTAAACACAGTTCTATTCCCGTGAAGGGGTTGTGTGGGCTTGGGGTTGTATCGAACTGTATAACAGTGCTCTATTCAAACAGTCAAATTTATATTTGCTGTGACGGGAGGGGTGGGGACGGCAAACTACAGAGTACGAGTACTTTATTCAAATACAGTCACAGAGTCATATTCTCTGTGAAGGGGAAAGCATACTACAGTGGTACAGCACTCTGTTTAAACAGTAACAGAGGCATGAGAAGTCAATCCATATTTCCTTTTAGGAAACATAGACCATAGTGATTGTAAAATCATATTCCCTGGGAAGGTGGAGCAGATTAAAATGATCAGCACTATAGAAACCAGAGGTCTCACTAGGAATTTAAATCTAGGAGTTCAGGACTCCGGATTTGGTAAAAATATGAGTCCCATCAGCAAAAAGTTGCAGTCCCTCCCGGAAGCATGTTGAAGTGGCTAAATGTCTATTAAAATGCCAGGAATAAACACATAAAAAACTTTGTCAGTTTATTTAGTGGTAATTATGTTTTATTTTTTAAACTTATGTCTTAAAATTGATATCATGTTCAAATTTCATATTCTTAAGTACAATATAGTTCACTTTTGTCTATGTCGCATTTTACAAAATGTTCTGATGCTTGGCTATAGATCATATTCCTCCACACTAGGTCCCTCTTCTTTGACTCACATCCATTGTGTTAAGATCTCATGTTTAAGTCTAGATCTTCCTTTCATCTTGATTTTGTTCTGCACACTGAAGCCTCTCTGCCATGATATATATGTCACTGGTGACACCAACACAATTACAGCTATGACTGCAACATCTGCAAATATATCTCTATACTGTTGTGGTAAAGTTTTACAAGCTTCTGTCAGTGTGCAGTTCAATGATTTCATGATTTCCTTCACTTGGTAGAAACCATCTTGTTCTCTTTCAACATCAATAGCTCCTCCCTCACCACCATATATATTGATCAATTCCATTTTCACCATGATCATCTATTGCAAGCTTATGAGCAAGAGTCTGCCTTCATTAGATGCTTGGAGTGATATTACTTTACTATAGTACCAACACAATTGAGTCTGCCAGTCATGACAGCTGCACCATCACTAATTAATGTCATCAGCTTACTGAGAGATTTTCTTTCTCTCAAATAATTTCACTACTTCAGTTGCAATTGTTGCAGATTTTACATCAATAACACTGATACAATCCAGAAAATGAATGACTGACATATTAGTACCACTCAGACACTTCACATAAATAGTGAGCTTTCTATGGACAGTCACATCTGTACTTTCAGCAGTAACAAGTCCAACAAATTTAGAATTAGTCATGTTGGTGTCTACTATATCTTCTAAAGTATAGTTTATATCCTCCAACATGTAGGTCTTTATTGCTTCACTTATTAATAAAACAAATGTTAAACTATTGATTGTTGTGTATACATTACAAGATAATGTCAGTAAAATTGATAATTTGGGGAAAATTAATACAATTATTGTATTGGAATCAACATTTTAAAAAATTAAGTATACGCATTACAACATGATGTTCCAAAAATAATTTTATTTCTAAAACGAATTTTACCCAAGTAATTTAATTAGTATATTAATTTTGCAAAATTGTAATTTTCTTCAATTAAATATAATGAATTTAAAAAATATTACTTAATTAAATTAAATTAAGAAATTTTTTTATCTAACAAGTTAATTACTTAGTATATTCATTTTTCAAAATATTAATTTTCTTAAATTAAATAGAATAAATAAAAAAAAATATTACTTACATGTTGAATAGTTGCTTTGCATTGTTTTGCATGATGAGTCTCAGTAGCAAGTAGTTGGTCTCTAGATGTATCATCCCTAGAAAATGTGGAACTTGGCAGACTATATATGCTAATTTCGCTATAATTGTTTTTTGTCCTTGTTTCTAACAGTGTAGTCTATCAGCCAAGGACAGAGAACATATTTTCAACATATTCATACTTTAAATATATATATCTGAGCACCGGGGAAGTCCTTCTTAAACAAAATATTCACCTTTTAATGTTGCTTTTTAAATTTCAGTAGCCTTTCTTACATTTTTTCTATTTTGTCTGCGGCTTGCATTTCTTCCACGTGATCAATGATTTGCTCTCCATGTGCCTCTAAAACAGATATCCACTTTCGCTATAGTTATCTTATGGTTTCATACTAAAACTGCATATCTTACCTCGTTAATTCAACCTTTTCGAGTCATTCATATTGGAAGCTACTTTGACAACCTCTAGTTAATTATTTATATCCGCAAACAGATTCGGGAATTCTTGGTCCATTCTATGATATATTCAAATTTTGATTTCTTCTGGAGGTTTGTTCGGTTAATCTCAACAAAGCATTTCTTTTTTTGTTCTCTTATGATGTTATGTTAATATTGATTTCCTATTCCCCATTGGGGACCTCCGAAGTCTCGCTATCAGTTGACATGGAAGGATCTGTATTATTATGACCACTTTCAGGTATAACGGTACCAATTGCAAACACTCTAGCTACGCCTCTGCACCAGGCCGACCAGTCTAAACACTATACTGTTCATGCTGAGCGCCAAGCAAAGCAGCTGTTAGTACCATTTTTGTATGTCTTTGGTATGACTCTGCCAGGGATTGAATCCATGACCTCCTGCATCCAAGGCAGATGATCAAACAACTATGGCACCTATGCTTCTTTTTTGTGAGAAATTTTACAAATAATTTCAGTGTTAGAGGAATACTTACTAGCAATCATTAGTATTTGTTAAGTCCAGTATTCTTTTTGTGAAGTTGTATATTTAATAAATTCCAAACTTCTGGTGAAACAAATATATAACAAAGATAGTTTATTAAATTGAAAATATACTTACTATTATATATGGAATGTGAATTTTTGTCCTTAAATTTCCAACTTTTGTAACTGTGTATGTTGCATTATTTCATGTACTTTAATGCATGTTTCTTTACCTTATAGCTCTCCTTCCAGATGTTCTTTTTTATATTTATTTCAAACATGTTGTGTATATACGTTATTTATGCTACTGTGATGGAATTTGTCTTCTTAAATATTTGCAATTCAGTTTGAGTTCTCAATTTTGTTTTAAATTAACACAATATAACCACTGCTAAGGTGCCATAAAATCCTTCACACACACACACACACACACACACACACACAGACATTCATGGTATAACAGTAACAATTGCGCAAGTACAGGTGGGAGGAGCTTAAAGTGAAGGGTCCATTGCATTCAGAAATAAACAACAACACTAGCTATGATTGGTGGATTATGTAAGAGTTGTACTTTCTGTTAGGCTTTAAAAAAAAGTTTAGCCTCTTGGCAACATGTTAATTTACGCTAATTTCTACATAGATCATATTTTGCATTTTTTATGATTTTTTGAAAATGTAAGAGACCTGACTGAAAATAAGTATGTTGTAACTAGATAACTCATACCCCTGTCTAGTTCCAGCAGAGTTATCTCTATTAAATGCAATGGAGTACCAGGTTTTGTCATCATCAAATTGACAATCTAACATTGTTCACTATAACAGTGTGTGAGATGCACGCTAAATTAGGACAGAAAATATATTTATCTCTCCAAATATTAGCATTGAGGTCTATGAAAAAACAATTGATACCGTGATACTTTCACTAACTACCCAAGCGCGAGTCGTACGCGACTGGCTATAGGGAATATCGGAGAATCCTTCCGCAGCGCTCTGGTTGACAGAACCACTATGGCGGCGAAGGAAGACGGTCTATCAGCTTATGCCAATGACTTACCAAACGACGCGTGTGCTCATTATATGCAAAATTAAATATTATTAAAGATTATAAGGGCTTGCCGGATCCATATAAACTTAAGTGTGGATGGATGTCAGACCCCAGCATTTGACCATACTTGACATTTGGGGATATTTACTGCTACCTGGTTGATACACCATCTATTTACTCCGCCGAGACGATGACGTCTTTTAAATTTCTTGATGCGTACAGGTAAGCGTATAAAACAATATATTTTTTATCACTATAAGAACCTAATGTATATTTCTTTTTTGGAAATACATTAAAGGAAACCAGACGTGTAAACAAACTTGCTGTAGGTTTGAGGGGGGATGGTGTGTGGATCGAAATAGTACAGTCAGTCGTGTTTGCATCAACTCATTTTTATATGAGCATATTAACGTTCCCACATATCTAACATTAGTGAGCAAATTGCCCATTTAAAAGTAGATTTAAATTAAACTTAAGTTATATGATGTGCGGCAGAATTGTGCATTAAATTGCAATTTTCCATGTTTTACTACACGAACATAATTTTTTGCATTTCTGAACAACCAGTGCTGGCATTTGTTTTTCTTCTTCTTCCAGTTATGTTGTCAGTGGACGTGTGAAGGAAGTGTATTATCACTGTATTGAAGAGGACAGCCCTGTCTGCTTCCTTTCTGCTAAGGAGACACTGTTGCAGAGAATGAAAGAAAAGCCGCACGACCCTTGGGTGTGTCTAAGGAAACAGGAAGCTACAGTCCAGTGTGCACATTGGCATGCAGAGCGTTTTTTATGTCATTGGTTCTATCAGAAATTGTGACTAGAGAACTTGAAAATGGAATTATTGATGCTGCTGAGAATGACAATGTGGCCACATATTGCATATGTGATCAGCAAGAATACGGAAAAATGATACAATGTGACAATGATGAATGCTCATTCCAGTGGTTCCATTATGCATGTGTAAATGTGCGCCGAAAACCAAGGGTAAAATGGTACTGTACCCGCTGTAAAGACAATTAGTTTTTAACATTGTCAGATAGTGAATGGTACACATGAGAGAGAGAGAGAGAGAGAGAGAGAGAGAGACAGATAGAGAGAGAGAGAGAGAGAGAGAGAGAGAGAGAGAGAGAGAGAGAGAGAGAGAGAGAGAGAGGGATAATATGAGAAGTGGTAACACATGGATATAGCGTTTGTGCACTATCATAATAATAATGGTTTATTTTTAGAGGTTCACTCATTAGTCAGGGACTGTTCTCCTTGATGCCCGCATAAGAGTATAACAACGCACATTATATGCAGCTAGCAATAATTACTGTTTATTTTAACATGTTTTGTAATAAAATACTAAATTCATTATCTATTAGAAGCACATATATTCTCATGATATCTCTTCTTAAATACCCAAATATTTTCAGCATATTTTTCATGAATTGGAAGCTTGTTACTCAGAACTGTACCAGAGTATTGGAAGCTCTTGTTTTGAAATATGCTCTTGAAATACAAAATATCTTCTTTGTTTATGTTAATATTAATAATATAATAATAATAATAATGACTTTTGTATAGCGCCTAATCTTTCGAAGCTCTAAGCGCTTTACACCATCTATAATGATATGACCACACTACAGAAAAACAAATGAAAAAAACAATAAAATTGGAAAACATAAAAACATGCTGAAAACATATAAGATACAAAACATTATTAGGTCTCTATTATTCATGAAATCATGGCTTTAAAATGCTGGACACTTAATTAACAAGCTTCGGGTGTAGATTACTTAATGCTGCACAGATGGTCATAATATTATTTGAATGAGGTACCATCCTCATGTTCATTGTAGAACTTAATATGTTAAAGTTTTTTATTCTCTCAATTGCATGTTCAACATAAATGCGCACCCGTGCAATCCATCTACTTGTTTCAACCTCCCTAGCACTTAGTTGGCTCTTTCCCTTTGTAAATGCAGGCATGATAAAGTGAGCATTTCGTGACGCAACTTCTGCTATTAAAATACCTCTATCAGCCAGAAACTGATCATCATACTCAAGTAGATCCAAGAGTCCAGACCGCAGAGTTATCTCTTTGTCAGAGGTCCTACCTCCAAAGGCTTTTGAAATAAAGCTAACATAACAAGTTGGAGAATGGCAATGATAAACTTTATTGTGTTCTTGTGCTTGTAATTTGACCATGAAGTTGCATGCGCTGTCAAGTTCCCTGGCCTCTCTATGAAAATTTCGCAGCAGTCAATGATAACGCTACACTTTTTGTATATTTCTCTGAATACATCAGGCAGATTCCTGTCCACTGTCTCTATTTGGCCATTGCAAAAGAAAACATAATTTCCTGGCAAGCTGTGGCAGCCCATGATTGAGAATATCTGACACTACTGTTTGTGACACAATGAATCTGGATGCAAGATCCTGGTGTTGAATATTGAGTCTCAACTTCATCAAAATCATAAGAAGAACTGAACCAGGGGACAAAGCTTTACACATAGGAAGAATCTCTGACAAGTAGTTTACCATCCAAACAAAGGAAGAGAGGTGGGGCTGTCCAGTAAAGAATCTTGTCCTGACATCTTTATCCTTGTGCTCAAGGAAAGAGTCCGTAAACTTGACAGCATTAAGCTGCTGTTGCAGGGAACCATTTTCCTCTTGCAGTCTTGCAAGCACATCCATGGCTTTTTCATTTTTAATCCAAAGATCTGCAATCATTTGCAGGCAAGTGTCGTGAAGTTCACCTGTAAAACAAGAAAAAATGGCAGTTATTGGATGCGAATGAAGGTTGCATATTATAAAGTAATTGAGGCATACAATATTAATAGAAGCAAATGCTCTAAACATAATCAAACTATGGTCATTTACAAAACTATTACCATTATTATTTTATTTACAGTTCAAACTATAATCAATACAACAAGAGTATTACTCTAAATTTCTAAAAGCTAAATGTGTATTTCCTTATATTACAATAAGTTGTTTTTGTTATGTTATTCTGAAATATTACCTGCATGATTGTCACAGCTTGGTAACATGCTCTCACTGGGTAGAATTAATTTTTCATTTTTTCTATTACTTAAGTCAAGAAGGGCTTCTGCAGCAGACATATCAACTTTTTTATGTGCCTCCAATTCCACTTGACCTTGTTTTGTAGCTGACCGATTCTGGATTCTCTTAAATCTCTTATTGGATGACAATGGGTCGGCAGTGCTTACTGTATATCCCATGTTGACATTAGTTACATAATCTGGGTCATTAGGACTTATTTCCAAGTGTTATCGTTTAATGTTATATTAACTTGGTTTATACAAGATTACCAACATAAACAGCTGGAGACATAATTCTTTAATGTTGTTTTGTCAATGACAAAACTTGTGGTTTAATCATGGGGTGGGTGTATTGATTTTAAAGAGCTTTAATTACACGTTTAACGATTTATCGTGATAGCTTCAGGAAAACTAGTGACGAGAATCAATGATTATTGCAATAAATGTCACTGTTAAACAGCAGTATATTTATAAGTAACTTCGATGTTTACTGTACCTGAAATAAAGTGGTTCCCGCACACGCGATCGTACTCCGTTGGAATCCAGCTTTTTTGGTTAATTGCAACCAAACATTTCGCCTTTTAGATGGATCCTTTGGTAGGCGGTAAAATGGTATGTCCATTGGTTTAAAACGTTTAGCACAATTAACTACACAGCAAGACACGACCATTGTTAACAATGGTAACAAGCGTATTCAGTGCAATATGGAGCAAACCTACACTCTTTCTGCCAACCAGACTAGGGACCCCCCCACGTGATCATGCCCGTGACGTCACGGCGATGTTACCTATTATTGTACTGCATCTGCTTGATATTGCTAAAGTTTACATTTGCATGTAAATTTTGACACCCATAAGATCTTCAACAATCAGCTGATGAACACAGGGCGAAATACTTATAAGTGTTTCACTAGCCAACAGTAAAATGGTATCATACTATACCAATATCAATAGTTATCTTGCACATCTGCTAAATTTCGAGTGTCTGTACCTTTCTCGACTGCATTTATGATCACTTTCAAATGCGATTATACTTCATGCCGACAAACGTTGATTTACCCCAACTGTGCACCTTCTGACAAACCGGAAGTCATTAGTCTTGTTATTAGTTACTGATACTGTGGTCCTTGCGGTCTCGAGGTTACAACTGAATGCGGGTATGTGTATTAATACTCCAAGACTCTGTATTGTATTCCGAATGAGTGTAAGGAATATGTACACACCGGCGTTTCATTCAGTAGCAGACGACAAAATATGGAGAGTGCAGTGCAGAAGTTTACATGGAGAAACGATTTTCATTGAAATAATTGAATATCAGATGCAAAATATTGGATGATTATATATCTTTATTGTTTATATTTTTTTTTAAAATTTAAATGTATAAGGTACAGTAAGCATTCTTGCTTCCGTTAGTGAAATGAAATACTCAGCAACATTCACTCCCCTCTAATTTGTACAGAGTGGAATCTGTGAATACATTTTACAAGGAGATGGGATGTTTCCAATAACTGTCTTTTTACTGAGAGAAATGAGTGTTCGTACCTAAATACTGATTGAGTAGACTTTATTGTCTATCTCTTTCTTCTTTCCCGGTTTGTGTCGTCACAGTCATGTAACATTTTTTTAATTCATTTAATATTTTCTAAAGGAAAAGTTAACGGTTTTTATTCATAAAATTAGAAAACGAATGTACAGTTAATGTCTTACCATGTGCATTGTCTAATTCGATTATTGTTACTTAAATTATGTGTCTGATTTGTTTTACTTAAATTATGTGTATGTAAAACACCAATCTCCATGCCTGCTAGTTTTGACAGAACACCTGACAATTTTGCCTAATTTGGGTAGGACCCGTTCCAGTTGATACAGACTACCTTAGAGGCAAAAATTTATGTACATTTTTTTTTTATTGTCAGCTATAACGACTCACGAGCTTGATTCATGTGCTCAAAAGAAACCCCATAACCTATATTGGTTACATATATTAATTTGCATTTTCATGCACTGTAAGAGTATATATGGTTATATGGCTGGGATCTCAATAATTTCCGAGTTATTAAGCAGGTCCAAAAGTTCCATTGTGGTTGGGGTAGTTCCTGTGTTGATAAAAAGTTGCATACATTAATTAATTTGTCTTAGAGTGGCAACAATTGTTTTTATGGTCATAGAGTGATAATCTCAAAAGTTTCAAAATTGTTATAGAGGAGTAGCGATTTAATTCCTTGTAAATGCCAGTAATATATGGAAATTTGTCTTTTCATGTCTTTGCATGTCAAGAAAGTCTGTGTTATGGTTACTAGTTGGTGATCTCAATAATTTCTATGATGTGACCCAGGGGGTACTTTATTGAGGGTGTGGATAGACATCGGACTATCATCTCACGTTGTTTGTATAAATATTTAGTCCACATATCACATATGGTAATTGTCGTGAGTTACTTAAAATGTATGTAGAATCACCGCTTCTGCATTAGCCCTACTTTATTCTGAGCAATTTAGTTTTATTATTATGTTTAAACGTAATAGTTGGCAGAAACAGTACAAAGTAGCATTTATACTATACAAGAAAATAATATTTAAAAACTATTTTATATTATTTTTGTTAGTCGTAGTTACAATCACATATGGTCATTAACAGGAGTTACTTGAAACTTAAGTGAAATCACAGCTACCTTTATTCCTACTTTATTCTGACTACTCATTTTCATTTTTGACTCGAACGTATTTGTTATAGTTCGTTCTACATATCATAGCTAATTTTTCCTATCTTTAACTCAGTAAATATTCAGGTCATTGTCATTCAATGTAGCTAAAAATATGTAATTCTTTATTTAAACTTTTCTTCGTGTGACATGAATTGGGTATGTTTTGGAGCGAACTATAACAGTAATAATAATACAAATAATACGACTATTACGATAATTGTGATGGTGTGTAAAATTACGACAGGAGATTATTGTTTTAGGTCTGAAATAGATATATAGATGTATTTACGTTTGTTTGGCGTTGTTTACTAAACTTATATAGGTCTGTATTTTTGTATTCCGTATCCTGATGTATGTCATTTTTTATCCACAGCCGGCTGGACACCCCATGGCCTTGTGTTGATGGACGAGAAATTGATAGCCGTAGACTTCGTTGAGAGTAATCTTGAGGTTTACAATCGTCATGATGGCAAACTGATTACATCACACAGACTGGAGGACATTCTCTTGGATGTCTGTCTTATTATCACGACAGAAGTCGCTGTGAGTCTGTTTAACGGTAGGGTTGTAATCCTGTCATTGAAATCGATAGATGACGTAAAACTCGTCAAAACTTTAGAGACAGGATTTGATTCATGTCATTCATTGGCAAAATGGAATTCAGACAAACTCGTTGTCAGCGGTTGGAAAGACGACATGTTGTGTTGGGGAATTTTATCGATTACAGATGGACGTATTGACTCAACTCACGACATCTGTGAAGGGTATGGTGAGGCTCGCATGGCCGTCAAAGATAACACCGTGTACATCTCGTGTCGGACTTATGGCTCCATTACTGATGGAGTTTATGCTTATAATATATTTAAACCAAACACACTAAAGTTTATGTATCAACACCAGGAATTAGAAAGACCGTGGTCAATAATGGCTGACAGGGATTGTGTGTACGTGTGTGACATGTACTCTAACAGAATTCATCAGCTGACATACAGCGGTCAGCTAGTGACCATACACACAGTGTCATCAAGTCTGAATAGAATCTTCTATGATGACCAGCAAGAATTACTTTACACCACAAGCATTGGAAGTAATGTGATAACTGTTTACAAAATGGAGTCTTTACATCAGTCAGGTAATTCTATTTTATTTTACATCACACCACAACGAAAACTACATAATTCATTTATTTATATGATTTCAATTCAAAACAAATGAATTATAAATATTATGTTATACTTACAACATTTTATTTTTAAGTTAAACAAGTTTTAAAAATGTCAAATAAAATTGAATAACTAAATTAATTTAATTCAAAGTTTAAGAAATGATTACGTTTTCATTTTATGTCAACGTCATCTTCATGGATTGATTTTAAGTACTATTCGTTATTTTAAGATTTAATAATGAATTATTTTAAAATTTCACAATAATAGAGTTATACGCAAGTCAATTAACTACCGATGTACATCTTAGTTGTCGCCAGAAAACTTTGACACGAAATTTATCACTTGCGATAGACTTTATTAATGGCGGCTGGTTACTAAATTTAGATGAGTGTAACGTACATGTAATACACTTTTCCCAGTAGGCGGAGCTTTCTTAGTGACGTCATAGTACGCGACATTCCTCGTTCTTGTTTACACTAGATCCCACCACATCGTAATATTCAATACTGTCAGGGAATTTTGAATGCTTTTTATTTTTTGTTGAATGTTACTGGATTATACTTTGTTTAGCAGCGTTTGGGAAATATCCACGTTATTTATTGGAACATTGCTATTATGATTTTAAATATCCGGCTATATTAGACTACAAGTTAAATTCTTTGCTAGACTAGACAAAATTGTGAAAAACACTATAAACAACTAAAATTACGCATTCTATGCTAGATTATATTTAAATTTCTAAATTTATAAAACTATAGATTTGACTAGGATTATAAATTATATACATGTATTAGACATAAACTCAAAAGATTGTTATAAAAATATAAAAAAATGATTTATTAGAATAAAACGAGAAATTCTATATGACTAAAATTAATATATATATATATATATATATATATATATATATATATATATATATATATATATATATATATATATATATATTAGACTAAATTATAAATTGTATATTAGACTGCTTTTTAAGACATAATGGGATGTCAACTGAGTATGTTAATAACCTTGTGTGGGTGTATAATGTATTTAAATTAGTAAATGAAACATGATACTTTATAATTTTATTCTGTGAGTAGCCATGGAAAACTGAACAAGCATAGTTTTAAAAAAGATGGAGAACAATTAGTTTGTCTAATATATATATATATATATATATATATATATATATATATATATATATATATATATGCATGTGTGTGGGGGGAGTTCTGATGATAGTGTAATAAGATCATATGATTTCAATGAATACTTAGTAGTTATGGTTCAAGCAGAAACTGGAAACAAAATTTTAGTCCTCCGCTAAGTTCCAGATAAAATAATGTTTCAGAATATTTTGTGAAATTTAACCTTTTCGTCAAAACTGGTATTGTCATTTGACTTCCGATTCAGTCATTCCTGCAGAGGTCCTTAAAATGGATACAAGATCCCTTAAGATGTACAAGAAGGCTCTCAATGACGGAAAGGAAAAGGTGTACAACATCAGAGTGATGGTGGTAGGGCAGTATGGCGTGGGCAAAACAACTTTGACCCATCGGCTTTTGGGAAAAAATGTCAACTTATCTGAGAGACATAGCACTGATGGGATAGATGTTCATGTAGAGTGCTCTAAAGTTTCTTTGTCAACTGGAGAGTGGACAACACAAGAAAAAAGTAGGTCCCTTTTTTTTCTGATGATTCTTGTTCTCATTCACATAGTTTTACATACCCATTCATCAAAAACCACTTATTCATTCTCTCTCTGAGGAACCTGGTTCTCTAGGCATTCGGCAGTAAAGGTAAATAATTTATCTATTAGGAATCAAACATTTGAATTGGAAGGGATGTAAACCCTGGAGTTTATTTGATAAAAGGTATTTTCCATTCCAAAAACAGTTGGAAAAAATACTCTTGCACTTGTTTGTACAACTGCAAATTTTCAATTTATTTATGCAAAACCTGTAAACAATTTCAGCCACACTTGTCATATGTCTTCCTGGTGTGAAGGTTTTCAGGTTTTTAGAATGATGAAGATCCACAATCAGCCTAAATTAGATACCATGTATTAATAGCCGAAAAGTATTATCTTTCAATTTGTTGTGAATTAATGGGATTGTAATCTAGTAGGGTTTTTTTAAAAATAAAAAAATTGAAAGTTTACTCAGCCAAAAATATATTAGCATGTAGCATGATGTCACCAACAGTCGCAGTATCATGACACCAGGCAGAGGCGTAGCTGGGGGTGGGGGGCGGGCAGGAGGTTACATATGTCCCCGGGCGCCATACTAGTGTGGGCGCCAATGAGCTTTGAAATAGGTTGTAACGGGTTATGGTGATTTTATTGATGAAAATAATGGGTTTCTGAGGTGGGGGGATTGAATATTGTCCAAAGGTGCCAAACACTCTAGCTACGCCTCTGCACCAGGCCGACCAGTCTAAACACTAAACTGTTCATGTTGAGCGCCAAGCAAAGCAGCTGTTAGTACCATTTTTGTATGTCTTTGGTATGACTCTGCCAGGGATTGAATCCATGACCTCCTGCATGCAAGGCAGATGCTCAAACAACTAGGGCACCTATGCTTCTTTTTTTGTGAGAAATTTTACAAATAATTTCAGTGTTAGAGGAATACTTACTAGCAATCACCATTATTTGTTAAGTCCAGTATTCTCTTTGTGAAGTTGTATATCTAATAAAGTCCAAACTTCTGGTGAAACAAATATATAATAAAGATAGTTTATTAAATTGAAACTATTCTTTTGTAACTGTGTATGTTGCATTGTTTCATGTACTTTAATGCATGTTTCTATACCTTATAGCTCTCCTTCCAGATGTTCTTTTTTATATTTATTTCAAACATGTTGTGTATATACGTTATTTATGCTACTGTGATGGAATGTATCTTCTGAAATATTTGCAATTCAGTTTGAGTTCTCAATTTTGTTTTAAATTAACACAATATAACCACTGCTAATGTGCCATAAAATCCTACAGACACACACACACACACACACACACACACACACACACACACACACACACACACACATTCATGGTATAACAGTACCAATTGCGCAAGTCCAGATAGGTGGAGCTTAAAGTGTAGGGTTCATTGCATTCAGAAATAAACAGCAACACAAGCTATGATTGGTGGATTATGTAAGAGTTGTACTTTCTGTTAGGCTTTTAAAAAAAGTTTAGCCTCTTGACAACATGTGAATTTATGCTAATTCCTATATAGATCATATTTTGTATTTTTTATGATTTTTTGAAAATGTGATACACATGACTGGAAATAGGTATGTTGTTTCTAGATAACTCATACCCCTGTCAAGTTCCAGCAGAGTTATCTCTCTTAAATGCAATGGAGTACCTGGTTCTATCATTGTCAAATTGACAATCTAACATAGTTCTCTATGACAGTGTGTGACATGCATGCTGATGTAGGATAGAAAGTATATTTATTTCAGAAAACATTAGCATTGAGGTCTATGGAAAAACAATTGGTACCGTGATACCTCATACATACTCCTAGCCATCTTCGAGGAACAGTGGCTCTGTGGTTAGTATGCCAGACTCATGATCTAAAAGAGTGCATCTTATAACACTATCAGACAAGCCTGGGTCAGCACCTGTGGTGTGTACTTGTACAAGCACTTGACTCAAATTGCCTCATCACTAAATAACCTACTTGTGTTGCCGAGTCATGCAACACCAAACCAGACCCAATCCTCATCAAATCATGGTTTTGTTTTATGTCTTTTATCACTCATGATTTTTTTTTTTTTTTTAGTTTTTACCAGTCAATGATTGAGAACCACATTTGATGTATACATCATTCATCGTATCCTTTTTTTTGGCACTGTATAGCCTTACAATGCTGGTTTGTCATCAAATCACATACATTCATCCATCCATCCATCCATCCACACACACAGCTTGTATTTTTGCTTGGCACTTTATATAACAATAATTGCAATTGAAGTAGCTAGTATAGGAAAGTAATGTTTCGATTGGTCAGAATGTTACCACGTGATCAAAAGGAATTGCGTACATTTCAGTATGAAGTGTTAGGAGAACTAATTTTCTAAGAATACTCACGTCTATAAATAGAGTCACGTGTACAGCAGACGATAGGCAATGCTAGTGAAGGCAGAAATGAAGTGAACATTAAAGGAAAAGAACAATTTGACAATTTGTTTTAACAATAATTGAATTAACTTAAACTGAAAGATTCATGCAACATATATTTCACATTTGTTTTGTTGAAATATGTTAAAAGTATGGATGAAAAATATGTGCGCTAGGTCAAGGTCACCAGTAGTATGGCTATCATGTCAGAATTTTGGAGATTTTTTTGCTAATTTTGCCTTATCAGATATATATTGAAAATGTTGACCCATCTTTATTTGACATGCCTTTTGAAGTGGAAGAAGTATTACAAACTGAGTTATCATTTCGTTTGAATGAACCAACACAGTACAGTTAGTTCCCAGTTGAACAACAGGATGACTAGACCGATAAATCAGCCCTTCAGTTCACTCGTTACGATGTTGATGTTGGGTTTAACATCAACATCGTAACAGGTGAAAGGCTGAATCATCGGCATACAGGATGATGACAAACCAAAACACTTCAAATCACGTAATGAGGAAGGTCTCTAAAACATATCAGAACAGCGGTACTCAAAATCTACCAATAAAAACAGTAAATGGAGTCACAAAACTTGTACAGGTAGATTTATTCATTCATTCAATAACCATAATACATTAACTATAATAATAATAATAATGAACGGTATACTGGAGTGTTCATTAATATAAGCATAAGTAATATTGCTTGATACTTAATTTTTTCTGATATGTTTTCTTAAATTATATATTATGAAAAGGCAATATACTGTTTATTGGTATGCAGAAAGGGAGAAAAAAAAAATAATTCATGCCATTTTTATACAAAAAGAGACTTAACATGCTTTTAAGTGAATAAAATGTAGTTTATTTTTAAATTAATATTTGTGACAGCATAAAAAGGGTAACAAATTTGTTATATAAATACAAATTATGGAAAGGAGATATACAGGAATGATTCTTCCCAAAGATCCAAATATTTCAAATGTTATAAAATAGTTTCTACCAAGCAGAACAACATATGACTTTCAGAATGATATGGAGATAGAACTGAAGTCATCTGAGTCTGCACATTTGGCTAAAATGAAAATGTTAACCATATTTGATGTCAAAGCAGCCCCTAAGGTCACCACAACATGAAAGAGAATGCTCCCTGAAGCCCGAGCTAAGGAATACCATAAAAACACTTTTAAAAATGTTGGAGCTATTATTAATTGCTATATTCAGGTTGAATGTGGTCATTCAATTAATATTGTTACAGACCCTAAGTTTAAAAAATCAAACATGTTAAATGAAAAATTAAAGCTGAACACAAAGAATGGCTTATCAGGATGAAATCGACACAAGCCAGTTATTCCTCCATCAGACATGTATGCAATAAATCAGTACCTGATGCAAGATAATCCTATCACACTCAGATACAGGGTTTGGTTATACCTCTCCATCCACTATGTTACTCTCGGATTTGAATTCCACAGCCAATTAATACCCACCTCAGTCTCGAAATCAGATTTGATGAAACAGGGGCTGAATATGTCAATTTGACCCATCAATCTATGGAAACAAATCATCATGGAGACTTAAATGCTAAGGAGGAAAATTCTGACAAGGGAATGTATGCAACTGGTGGTCAAAACTGCCAAGTCAGGTCAGTAAAATACTACCTCACACGCATTAATCCAAGAGCTGAATCACTGTGTTGTCACATTGATCAAAACTGCTTTTGAAAATCCTCAATTTTGTCAAATATGGTACACCACAAAATGATTTGGACAGAGACAATTAAGCAGTTTTATGTCTGACATGCAAAAATACACATATGTCTGCAAGATATACTGCTCACACTCTTTGTGCCACAGCTTTGAATGCAATGATCAACACCAACCTTCATGCTAGGTACATTATGTATCTGTCTTGACCACTCCAATGAACTATCACTGAAACCATAAACGAGGCCCAGCACTCCACATAAACAAAAAATGATTAACATTCTTTCCAATTTATGTTCAAATGTAGCATCGTCTGCTCAAGTCTCTTTTGCAGTACTATTTCATGCAACTATAAATGCTCAAATGACCTCAACAAACTCAAAGCAGTCCAGCTCAAGAAAATGTTAAAATGACATCTACAAACCCAAGTAGTACATACAGTGTATCAAGTAATTGTGACTGAACCTGCTCAAAATCTCTATCAAACACTATTTCCTAATACAATGAACTCTATGACAGGTTTCATTAATCAATCCAACTATCATTTCAATAAATTCACCTTCCAGTTTAGTTGTAACTGAACAAAGTAAGTGCAAACAAGTGAAGCAAATAAATGATGTGCAAATTAAGTGTCAACTATCCAGTCTAGAACAATATTTATTTTAAAAAATCCTGTATAACTCCTGGCACTTTTTTCTGTCAATTTCCAATGAATATAATATAATTTGACAAAATATTTTAAACTGATGTCCCAAAGTTAATGAGAGGGATCTGTTTATTAACCATTGTCACTAAAGAAATCATGGAAAAATTAGAGAGATAAAATAAGTACTCAATTAGTTTTTAACTGTGTATGTCTGAACCAACAAAACTGATCACAAGCTTTATATAGCCTAACCTCATACACCTACACGTATTAGTCAAGCCTGTTTATATACCCGAAAATAGGTTTTGAACAACGAAATTAGATCACTAACGTGTCAGAACAGTGATGAATATGCCAAATCACACTGGCAGTATATGAACGCGTACATTCTTGGCCATGAATCCTTACTTTAAATATTGAGCTCCACTTTGAATACACATGTTCAGTAAGGTAAAATATCAAAATCACGGAAGCAGGGTTTCAAATTACATACATCGGTTTCCATTGAATCAAGGACTGGTATTATGATGACCTTATTGCGATCAAGCAGGACAACCCCAAATGCTATAAATAGCAACATAAGAAAAACCCCAACCAGAACATGTGTTACTATGCTCGATTAAGATTTATATTTCTTGCAGATGGAAACAAAATAACATAGCAAACAATTGAAATTTAAATTATAAGAGTTTAACGTTGATTATTCTGTGTTTATTGTGGTATAAACTGTCAGTTGCCAACTCACATAGCTTACATAACGCCATTCGGGCATTTATTGTTCTGTGAGTCGGCAACTGACAGTTTATACCACAATAAACAAAGAAAAAAAAACAACGTTAAACTCTTCAGTACAGTATACTTATTTTGATCTCAAGCAGTCCATATGTTGCCTATCTTGTATTCGAATTTGAACATTACTATAGTAAATGTCATACAGGTCATGTAATCCCTTGTGCTTTAATTAATTCAAAATTTAATTATTCTGCTAAACTTTAATAGTAAAATAGTTTAATCAAACCCTATTCAGTCCTGAATATGAAACGCTTTGAGCCTTAAATGTTGTCAATAAACTTCCAGAGAAAAATTATTGATTGCTATGGAAACATGTAGCCAGCTACTACAAGGGTGAAGAAAATAGAATGCCACGTCTATCATAATAAAAAAATTAGGGTGGTATGATTTTTGTTTAAATGCATGCTTCTTTCATTGTAACACCATAGAGCATATGTTGTCATCTGGATTTGTACTGTATCACACCTTAAGGTGAATCTCCTCACACAAAATACATAATAGATAATTGAGCATAGATTTTGTTGTCAGAATTTCTCGGGTACATCACATATAAATAAGTACCTTCCAAAGGAGCATGGATGTATGTGGATCCAAATAAAGTGAATTATTACCACTTAATGATATGTGTAATAAAAATAATAATAGATGCAACCCATGACTGAAATAGTCTGTTAGGAATGCTTATATGACCTGTATTACTACTACTATAGTTAGTCAAAGCTTTTATTATCATTCTGAATGCTGTCCAACATGCACTGAGAATAGCACATATTTTTTGTAAAGCTGCATGTATTTCCATTCATCTTGATCCTAGCTCTTTTACTTGCTTGTAACCTTTATGCACCTTTTGGCTTTTAGTCACCCTATGTTGCATGCTAACCTGCTATTTAACATAGCTTCATGGTGAATGGTAGCTGTACTAACACCATATAAGCCATTAACCTGGTCATCTCAGTACTGGAGAACTTGAAGGTTCAGGTTATAATGGTATTGATGTGTGTGTTTTGGATTATCTTATTTTAACTGTTTCCTCTATTTCTCATTATCCACATTTGCATTTAACATTTAATCAGCAGTATATCTTCAAGAAGAACATTCTCTTAGTATGGATAATAAAGTGAAACTCCTCAAAACCTAAAATGCTTGGGACCAAATTAAATGTTCGGTTTTCAGCTTTTTTCCATCATTATTGAGTTTTGCAGAGGCGAAAACAATGTATTTTTAAACAAGAGTTTATATTATGAGAGAGGTAAAGAGGGGAGAGAAAATATTTATGACAGAACATTGTGTGTATATATGCAAGAGTGCACAAATTAAAAAAGCTGTTGGTTTGTTTGAAAATTTAATGAAAATATAGTCAAGTTGAATAATGTATGATTCTTAAAAAATCGAATTTGGTCTAATGACTAAAATTTGGTTTGTTCAACATAGAAATACAGTCCTCATCAAGATTTAAGAAAGGATATAATTGTATAACTTTACTGTCAAGTCCATTCAAGTTATTGACAGTAATCCATCGTGTTTAAGTACTCTGTATATTTTATGTTCTGATGACAAAGTTTTCTCTAACATTCTTCAACATATGCTTTGGCAAAGATTCATACTTTTTTCTATCCTTTAATGATAGTTCATTTATGTCACATAAGTAACATAGCTGGTTGTTCTTTTTTTGGAAGGGAGGGTGCTTTCCGCATTGATATTTTCAGACCACTATGGGGAGACCCTCCTGCCCTACTTGTTTTCTGTATTCAAGTTATAGATGTTGTATGCATGTTATAGGTTGATTGTTATTATTAGTAGTAATATTTGTTTTTATTTTATATTATATTTCAGTTATAAAATACTGGTTCTTCTAGACATTCATCGTTGTACAGGCTATCTGCCATCATCCTCTGGTCTTCTTCCCTTCTTCTCCTTCTTTCCCATCTTCTGTTTTCTCTATCTTGGATAAAAATTGTTCCGCTGTCATGTTTTCTATTATTTCAGTTTCTGGTTCTTCTTTCTCATTTCCCTTTTGTTTCTTTTCCATTTCCTTTCTATTACTATTGTGTTCCTCAGGGGTTTTATTATTGTCCTTCAGCTTTTGTGTGCTTTGTTCTCTCCCGCTTGTTGTTGTGCTGGTTTCTGTTTATTATTTACAGTCCCATTATTCTTTTCTTCAAGCTGGTTTAGTGGTGCCTTTTTCCTGCTTCTCATTTCCTGGTTTTCTATACTGTTATTGTCCATCAAGGTGTTTACATTTGGTTTCGTCTTCTTTTCTTGTCTTTTTTAATTGCTGCTGCATTTCTTTTCTCTTTTCTTTATTGTTATCTTTTATTTGTGCGTCTGCTTCTGCATCTGCATCAGTCTTTGTTCTCCTATTGATGTTTGTTATTTACGGTGTTGTGTATCTAGATGTTCATGATTTGTTGTATTTACCATTCCTTCAGGTTTCTTCGGGCATTTATGTGGTGTAATAAAATTGGCCCATTTCTCCACATCTATTACAAGTCCTATGGTAGATACATCCTTTATACAAAGATTTAGTGAAAAATCCATGTAGATAAAAATCACTTTTTATTGATTTAAGCTTCTTTTTTTCGCTTTCCAGTATTTGAGTTCTGTTATATATTGAAAAATCTGGAACTATTATGAGTGTTGATTTCCTTTTTAATTTTAAATTTTTCCTCAAATTATCAAACTGTGTCTTATAATGGTATATCCATTTAATTGTATTTCTCCTGTTCTGACATTTTGACATACACCTGAAGACGCAAGACAGCCATACAAAATCATCAAGCTTGACTTCTAGGAATGCTTTTCAGAAGTTGGTCAAGTTAAATTTTGGTGACATGTGCTTTTTTCTTGCGTAAAAATTTCAGACAAGTGAATATTTTCATACTAATTAACTTTTATCTACCTTCATATGGTGTTTTTGCCCTCCAGGCATACAGAATGATTGAAGTTACCCTTTCATTGTATTTACTAAAATCCAATATCATACCCTTTGGTTGTCATTGACAACTGTTGTATGTGTGCATTATTTCTGCTTGCTGCCTCTGTTCATATTTAAAGGACATGTAAGTTATTATCAACTTAGTTTTAGTTGTCAATAGCATCACAGTTAGATTCTATGCAGAATCAAATAATTTTTTTCTTAAATGGCTCATCTACAAGCTTTCAGTTACTATTAATTTACCTTAAAGTTAGCTTTTTCCTTATGGTGAAAAGATATTGGAAATAGCCTGATGCTGGGACTAGTCTGTGTAGGTACACTTACAAATTATTATTTTATTCCCTTAGGATGTTTTCTCATTGATAACCCTGCTACATCATTTGTAAATTTTACATTAGTGTAGGATGTGTCAGCAATTTAGCTACTATGATATGTTTGAAGTGAGTTACAGTTTTAATCTTGTATGCTCTTAGGATGTTTAGTCACTGATACGTTTGCCCTTGTGTGGGTATTTTTAGTGTAAAATGTAATTTTGTCTCTCACAACAAGTAATCTCTGATAGCGGTTTTTCAAGGCATATTTTACTTTAGTATATCTTCATCACTTCTTTCCACATTTTCAAGACTTTCATCATGTTAACTTGTTCATATTCAATCCATCCTCAGATATTGAAGTTTTATTTCATCAAGTTTGATGTTGTACTTGGCTTTTATTATATTCTGAGAAGAGAATCCACAGGCACAGTGAAGAGTGGACATTGGACGCATCAAACAGCACATAAGGTTAAAGTGCAATTCTTGGTCAATACTTCTTGTATTCTGGCTGTACTACTTCTAATGATCACATCAGAAAAACTAAACTATTTGATGCAAGCGACTAAATGTTTCAGGTGTAAAGTACAGCATCAAAACAGTCCTTTTCTGATAAATTCATTATGCCCCTCCATCTCCACAGAGCAGTGTTCATAATAGTAGCAAAGTCCCACACTAACTCAGCCCCACTGATACGATGACAGGTGAACTAATTTAAAATGCATCTTGCATTTGATCAACATGGCAACCAATGTCATGCTGAAATACAGGAACATGAAACTTGGTACAGTCATTTATGTGATGTTACTGATAAATTTTTCAGTTTGAAAAGGGATAGAAAGGATGAGCTTCATGGAGGTCAGAGGTCAAGGGTACAATGCTTGCTTATTCTTCTAACACTAGAATAAGGAAGAAAGCCAAGGCTAGTTGTCAATTATCTTATTTTTCATTGCAAGTGAAAGAAAGTGAACATTTTTACTATATATATATATTTATTTCACTTAATGCAGCATAATTATCTTATTGTCAAGCATATAATCAATGTTAATGTATCTTGTTAATGTGCCATTTTGTTGGAAACATCACATTTGATGTGACTAGATTAAAAAAAATAACAGCATAAATTTTCATATTTGTTATAAGGTGATGTTCGTTTGTTTTATATTTTGCATAGGGTTAGATTTGTTATGAAAATGAATTTACAGGTTTCTACCACTAGTTATCCTGGTTATTTAACAAAGACTATGCATATGTTTGGTATTGTTAGGAACTTTTAATTCCCTTTTTTATTTTACTGTAAGATTGATGCACTTAGATGGTTATAGAGTATACAACTTGCCCTTACTACAGATGTGCACCTCTATAAAAGAAATATTTTAATTTGCAATAGAGATGATAAGTTGAATTTGTAAGTACATCAAATGGAGTGAATTTCACGTGTTGATAGTGTTAATTATTCAGTGTGAATTCATCGTGGATTTGTATGGATTATTCATGGCAAGAGAAACAAATTGGTACGAAATTCATTTTATCTTTATGTGTCAGTTTTAGTTTTGCATGTAGCTCGAAATTTTGATACTATTTTGTACGTAATTTTATCAAGAACTGATGTGCCAAATTTTAGCTTAATTAAAGAAACGTAAATCTGAAAAAATAACATTCATTACTCGTAGGTCTCTGAAAAAGATCTGCAAGCCAAGTATGTCAGCAAGTTTCAGGGATACAGGCACTGGTAAGGCTACCACTGATCTAGACGATCTCTGCAAGTATGCTGTCGGGAATTACCCAGCTGTTTGGCTCAGGGGTTAATGTGTTAAGGTCATGGGGGAAGTGAACTGTAAAGATTCTGCTTGTATTGTTTTGGAAAGATGTGGAATCTGTTCAACATGACTATGTACCAGACTAGGAAACTGGAAAACAGTTAAATCTTATAAAAAAGTCCCTACTACGACAGAATAGCATACTGCAACATTAAAAATTGCATATAGCACAAAGCTATTAATGTATTTTTAAAAAAACGAAACTGGTTCCGGTATGGGAATGGAGATGAATATTACCATAATCCTTTACACAATCTTTCCTGGGGACACAAATGAAAAGCTATGACACCTTGGCCTGATCACATGTGCTTGACACAAGCTTGATGTGAAAAGAAAAGCAATAATCTAAAGGGAACAAATCATACAGGGTGACAAAAATACCTAAGATTACCCTCATGACCCATTCTGACAGTACACTCTATCTTTGTATATTCATGTATTATATATTGAATGAAGATTGAACAAACACAATTAAGTGTTACATTAAGTAATGACTAAATTGGTTTGATAATGTCAAATCAGTGAGGATAACACTTACAATGACTTGGACATTTGAACTTCATATGATAATGTAGGAATTAAGTGTTACATTAAGTAATTACTAAATTGGTTTGATAATGTCAAATCAGTGAGGATAATACATATAATGACTTGGACATTCTATTTCTTTCAGATTAATTTTTTACTTATAAGTTAGAAAATGAATGATAAATTTGCAGCATAAAATACATTTCTCATGGATGCATTTAGCTTCATAAATATAATTAAATAAAGAAAATTAACACATGAATAAGTACTTGAGTGATTCAATAACTTTTTGTTTTTGCAAACACTTGACAAATCATCTTTTGGAGATGGTGCTGTCAAGCTGTGCATAATACAGATTAATAAGGTTATGGATATAAATGTTATCAAGTTGTTTTTTCCAGAGATCATGTCAGTGTCCTTATGGCGTTTGTATGAAAGGTAAATTCATGTTTCTGCCTTCAGCTGAGGACTGTGTTGTAATGACCCCAGGCAGGTTTATTTTTGTTAAAGAATTGCCCTTTGTTAAGCGGCCTTGATTCAGCTGTAAACCCATGCTTACTTGTCACTGTATATAGCTATTTTATTCCACTCATTGTAAATGTTTAACCAAAGCACCCTGTGAGTTTCCTCCTATTGTTTTATTGTTTTATTGTTTTATTGAACTGAGTGTATAGGCATTATATACAGTGTTAATATATTTTATTTCCAAATGTTGGTGTACTTGAGTTGAAATGTACAGCAGATACTTTCTTGTTAATACATTAACCACTAGCGACGAGTTTACGGTGCATGATGTAATAGGCCAGTTCGATAAGGGTTGTTACCGCCCTTGAAAATGGTCTCCTTTGCAGAGCTCTTTGGTACATTGAAAGCAGAAACCGTGTTCGTGAATTTACAATCCCTATTTCCGGCGAGCAATACTTCCATAATAGTTGCATCCAATAACGTGCCAAAAAACGACCACGAAGAGAAATTATTGCAGTGTCTGTTCCAATTATCGGGGAAAATCTGTTGGCAACAAACCTCTAATTCTCCACAAGTTTCCTGCAGACGAAAGATTGAGGAAAGCATGGATAAGGCGCATTAAAATTTTGATGCCACAATTCGCTTACAACAGACATGACCGCCGTGTTCAACGCATTTCTTAGATTGAAAATTTACCCAAGAACACAACATTCCATCGGTTTTTAATATGAAGTCGAAAAGAAAGATATTTGAATTGTCCGAGGTAATTCAATCTGATTTTATTAACGAATAACTCCATTGGAAAACTGCTTTTATATCATTGAAACCTTTCTTGTACTTATAAAAAAGATGGGTATCTGTTTCATCTAATTTGGAGAAATAATGATACATTTGTTACAAAAACCAAGAAACTATAAATTTTGTCCAATATCTAGTAAGATTGTGTATCTTGTATCTCAAATGCATGCTTGAATTAAAGGGGACAAAATCCCGGACCCGCATAATTTTATTGTAAATAGAAGGATATTTAGTAGTTTGTGTATTTAATCTATCCCAACTATTTGTTTATTTGCGTCTTATGTATTTGCACTTCACTTTCATAAAAGAATATTGTCCTGTTTTCCGAGATTATACGGAAAGTCCCTAACGCGAATTTGTTAGCTCTCTTCCATATACACAGGATGTGACGTCATTTGAGACGATTAACATATATGAATCGTATTCAGTTTGTGCAGTGATTTGTCAAGTAGAAACAAGACGTTTCAATATGCAACGCTAAATTGTGTGAATCAAATACACAATTAAAGTGTCTCTAAATATGCCTTGTGAATTAATCTTTTAGGAAGATAAAAAAAGAGAATTCGGAACATATAGAATATTTTATTCTTCTTCTATACCACCGCTGGGCAGCTCTCGTACTGCACAGATAACCCATATGAAAGGGTACCATAAACAATTTAGGAAAATGTTTAAACAGACTAATAAATAAATAAACTTGAGTCTGGAGAAGTACAATTTAAATTTTACAAACTGTATGGACCCCCACTCGAGCACAGTCGAACTCAATATAAAATAAATAGACAATGCGAAGAACGACACGGAAAAAATGCAAGCCATAAAACAATCAGTTTTGTTTTTATTCCTCTTAACAAATAAAGTACACCGTACTTCGTTCAAATGAATTTAAAATAAATTTTGTTTTTTCTTTATGTATATCACATATCTATAGCACCAAAATAAAAAGCATACATGGGGTACAGGTGACTTCTTGTCAAGGTCAAACAAATGTACTAGGGAAGGAAATTTGAGATTAGATTAATAAAACCTACTCAGATGATCAACTCAATAGAAACACTAAGGATACAATAACACACAAAGTTAAGCTACATAAATGGAAATTTTAGAGAGAATAAATATATTAACAAAAGACACCAAACTACATATACTGAGGAAAACACCAACGAATAAAAAGTTTGCTCCTTTTGTTTACGAAAATGGGGGCGGGGATCTGTCTGGTGCCCGCCACCCCCCAAAACAGATGTGTGAATAATAAATGTTCCAGACAGAAGATTAGTTTGGCAGGTTGTGGCAGAGACATTCCGATCTTGAATGTTTCTCTAAAGACCCAAGAGCAGCACCATTGTCAGAATCTGACGAGTCCTGTTCGTCTTTGTCCCACGAATCTATTATGTAAGGATGGATGTTAATGGAATATTCTACTTTGGGAATGTTGTTGTTGTTGTTGTGTTGTTGTAGGGTTTAACGCCATTTTTCAGCACACATAATGGAGAGCTCTTTAGACCACTCGGCCACTTGGGCATCGTTTTCGGAATGTCATCTCCATCAATGTATTCACTGAGAGAACTCGTCCAAATCTGAACTCGCTCCATTTAGAACTCGCCCCAACGTATCAACATGTTGTCAGTTATCATTGCTGTGTAGCGTTTGTGTATTGAGAAAACAATTAAATGAAAACAAGCACAAAAATCACTATCCTTTTTTATTGAATGCACATGATATGATCCAACAACATTATGTTTCTATTATATATAGAAACTGAAGATAAATTAAATTCAGAGTTAACATAACACAAGATAAACATATTTAAATTGTTGTGACAGTGACAAACACATATGCACTTGTTACACTATACTTATTACTCTCTCATTCTCTTTCTCTCTCTCTCTCTCTCTCTCTCTCTCTCTCTCTCTCTCTCTCTCTCTCTCTCTCTCTCTCTCTCTCTCTGGTTTTGTTGACATCTTTGTTGTCTTCCATTGCAGCATATAGATTTGCTCGCCGGAAGAGCGTTGCATCATGGGTAAATTAGGGGACTTAATAATTCAAGGGACGTAACAACCCTTACCGAACTGGCCTATAGCCTACTTCCAAAGTCTGTAACGTCAAGGTCATGCATAATACACTAATGTGGGTGGTATTATAGAAAGGTAGACAGATGTAGCTCTTCAATTATAGCACATAATGTGGACATTTTAGTTGCACTACAAAATACAGAGGGAGAAACCTAAGTTTTTAGACCTGTTTATTTTTCCCCACCTAAAATTAGCCCATGTTCACAATCCGAATCTGTGTCCAGATTTTAGACTTTATGGCCTCAGATCTACGGCAAACTGGTCTGAAGCGCCCACAGACAGGTGAACATGTGCAACAAGTAGGGTAAGGTGGACGTTGTGAATAAAGATTCTTCTCCAATTCCCAAAATGTGTTTCCTACTCGCATTTTACGCAAAAAGATCAAAATCCTCCAGGGGTTAATGTGTTAATGCCTTATTTAGTTGGTGACTTTGACCAGTGCAGCCATGTTTATACTTGGTTTTGGATTTTACACGTCAAAGCAGGTACAATGTAGTTGTTCCAACATACATTGACAGAGGCATTGGTAGTTCATTACTTTCTAATATGGATCTGCAGGTCATATGGAATCGGGTGATAGAATATGAGGCATTTCTCATTCTTGTATATCTGACGTAAAGCAATAAAAAGAAGCAAAAATCATAATTTTGGCAGAAACTTGATTGTTTGCTCTTTTATTATTAGTTGGAGACAATTACAGCTGACAGCAAATTTTCAGTGTGATTTATTATGATGTCATTGTGGTCTTTGGACCCTCCATGGGCCGTTAGTTTAATTTTTGCCATTTATTCCTATTGTGATACATACAACCCATATTTAATTTATCATTGTTGTGTATTTGTTGATATCTAGGATAGGCTTGTATTCCATGAAGATGGCATTGTTACATATCATATGAGATTGTGTTGAGCTTTGTTTGGCTATGATGGATTTCATTTTGCTTTTTAGTTTTCATTAATAGTCTATGACAATTCCAGCCACAGTGTAGGCTGTAATGACTGTTGACAGTGTAGACAATGTTTCAATACCAAACATTACTTTTTTATGTAAAGTGGAGGGGATCAAATTTCTGCCTCTAGAATCTGCTTGCAGCTTTATTGCCTCAAGCGAAGCAAACACAGTAGTCACCTGTTGGCAGTGAAACCACTCCTGGAACTACTGCAAATTGTTTAATTTTTCATGCCTTTCCTGCAATGCACCTGCTCATTGTGCATGTGCTATTTGTAAATCTCAGTTGATTAACTTTTGAAGATATGCAGGTCAGTATTTACAAGCTGCAATAATTTGCAGAGATCAAGCTTTAGTTTTCAATCCCAAGGTATGCTCATAAACTCTCAAAAGTCATCACTTCAGCAATGTATATAGTGTGACTATACACCAAACACACCACTCAAAATTGAGTAGATCTATCATTATGAAGTCATTGGATTTTACAATATCAGTTTAATATGCAGTTCTTGTTACAGGTTGTTATACTGCCTTATGTTATGTAAGCATAGCTAGCTCAAATAATTTTCATAAAGGCATATTGCCCAATGTACATGCCACTCGAACATGGAAAAAATTCCAGCATCTCTTGAGACCCAAGGTGACCCTCAATATAGCACCAGTGACCATTTCTCAAACTGTGTTACCAATTCTTTTGCTTAACTGTGACATTGACATGAGGTTTTCAATTAAACACTTCTTCCACCATTTAATTAGTTTTTATTGAAAGTAATATATTTATTGCCAGAACATATGCACCATTTTGTGAATGAGTTTGTGAACCAAAACCTTCTTGTGAAGTCAAAAGATGTTGCTTGTATGTTGTACTAAAGTGGCCATATATATTAATATAAATTACAGGGACTCATAAATAATGACTATGTGTATTCAGTTGCATGTACATAATAGCCAGACTTTGCATTTGGTTTGCTTAGACAAATATGAATTCCTAGAACTCCCTTTTTGTTAATGTGTAGTTAGCCTTTATACTGGACTTTTGGGGGATTTATGTAGTTTATTTTCCTCCTTTCAGATGCAGAGCAATACCTTAGACTTCAGCGCCTTGTAAGACTCTTAAATGAGCATTCTCATAAGCAGGAATCCAAAAGAGAACAAGAGAGACAAAGTGAGATGGATGACCAAGTCACCAGTTTAGAATACGATAATGGACGTACACAGCATAATCAGCTTGTCAGTAAAGAATGTGATGATGGATATCCCCAACATGATCAGCATGTCAGTGCAGAGACAAGCGCCAATCAAAAAGTCAAACCACCATCATCCCAGCCAATAGAATCACCCATTGTCAAACTTGGTCCAGATGCAACCAGTGGCATAGACGCCAAAGAAAATCAGAAGGATACAGTGATGGAAATCCTTCAATTGGTCAATGAAAATTCAGGCAAACTAGAGAAGGATACAGAGGAATATGCTGCCTTGGCATTGTGGGATTTTGCAGGGCAATATGTGTTCTACACTACTCACCAGACATTCTTGACCAGGCGTGCTATATATCTTTTAGTCATAGATCTCAGTCAACAAGTCACAGGTCTCGTAGATGATGAGTGTTTCCTTGATGCCGAGGGGATAAAACCATGTAGAGTTCATGGTAAGTAAAGCATGTTTAGATGAAAAAGGGGTGGGTGCTGATTTCAGACAAAGTATCAGGTACCTAAAATGTCAGATTGAAAATAGTCTGAAGTTCATTTGCAAAAAATAATGAACCATTATCAGTTAGGGCTCTTCTATACACTTGTGATATTGCAAGCTGAACAACTACTTCTCGCACAGAAAGACAACCTTGTCAAGGAAACAACAACTACTACTTCTAGTACAGAAAGACAACCTCACCACAATAACAACTACTACTGCTTGTACAGAAAGACAATCTCATAATGATAACAACTACTACTACAAATAGTACTGAAATACAACTTTATCATGGTAACAACTACTAATTATTCTAGTACAGAAAGACAACCTCCTCATGATAACAACTACTACTGCTAATAGTACAGAACGACAACCTGATCATGGTAGCATGTACTACTATGCTAGTATATTTTTAAGGAGGACAAGTTGAAAGATAGGCTTGAAGTGTTTTAAGTGTGTTTTAAAACCGCAAGACATCCAGCATGTAAAACTGCTAGTCCACTGAGCCTGTTGCAAGCTAATTGTTTGGCAGACAGCTGCAAACATTGAAAGCCAGTCCATCTGACCAGTTGAAAATGTAGACAAATCAAGTAAATTAATCTTTAAATTTCATACTGTTTCATAGTAATTGAAACCATGCGAAACATTGCAGCTAATTTTGTTTCTGTTGACTAATTGCGTCTGTAAAGCAAAGGATCCGTGATACATTTATTATGTACTTCAGAGAGAGGAACATTTATCAGATGGAGTTTTTTGCATTGGGAAAATGCACAATGGAAAGAAAGTTGGCACATCGATGCAACTGTCATGTACTGCTACTGAACCAATTCTTGAAATTTGACCCCATGTTATGCGGAAATGCTGCTTCGATGGCCTAGTAGTTAGAACCTCGGCATGGATGAGGGAGGTCGTAGGTTTGATCCCTGAGCAAGACATACCAAAGACTTTTAAAAATGGTTCTTACAGATGCCTTAACGCTCAGCATTAAGAGGTTAGTGTTAGGACTGGTTATGCTGGTGTCAGGATAATAAGACTGGGTGGGAAATCATTCTACATGTCTGTATTACAACTCCAAATTACACACAGGAAAATGCCCCTATATTACAGACTCATAGAGTAAAAGGACAAATTATGGAAATATTGCAGCAGAGAGTGCGAATCCGACAACTTTTTTTGGGTGTCTATTTGGCAAACCAAGACCTCCTACGAAACAGAAAAAAGAAACAGAATTAAGACCTCTTTACCAACATTGACACCGATTCGTTGTCACACACGCCCTCTCTGCTGCTGTTTGGTAAATAATTGGACTGGTCAATGAGTTCGAAATTAATTCTCGTTAATGAATTATTATGACATCGCATATACACCGGATTTGTTAGATCCTCAATTATTAGAAATCCAGGCGGAACAGTTGGTGCAAATGAATATAAAATATATCCTTGTTGGGCTTGATTTGATCTTTTGAGATTTATTTGGTAACTTCCTTCGATGACATCACATACTAAATTCGCTTCAATCACCGAGGATATATTAACATTCTGATGAGCCATATGACGTCCACCACCGTCTGGATCATTATTATGTTTTATAATGGTTGTGGTTGTGGTATTTTTTTTCCATGTGTCGTATGTCAGAAAAAAGCTTTCCTGGATATGATCCTTAACAGATTTTTTAAGTTCATTTGCGTTATATCCAGGGAATTTCAAATCGGGTAAATTGGCATCTGTTATATTGTAACCGGTTAGGATTTTTTGTTTATCCCCGTTCTTGTCATTAATTATTACTTGAATTATTTGTTTGTGGATGTATTCCAAATCAAATACAAGTTGATTTAATATCTTTCCCGGCAACATCACCATCAGTACTAAGACCTTTATCACGAATAACATCAATAGCTTTCATTGATAACTGTTATGTGATTGGTGCTAGTTTTGGAGCCATCCTTGCAAATAATCCTTGAATGACATTACCAAAAACATCTCCGTAATATGCCCTATAAACAGGCAAGCATGAGTTTACTACGTAGACCATGGTTGGTTTGTTGTGGTTGTAGTGCATGATCATCTTATTTAAATGACATTTATCAAATCGTGAAATCATTTGGATTTTCGACAAGGTCACCAATGCAAATTAGTCACAGTGGTAACCGTCCACTAGCCCTTCAATAAACTCTCGATATACACCAATATCCATGACACCACCCTCAGATATCAGCTGCCTCATTAATTTTCCTGGTGAGTTATTTCTGGTTCGTTTCCGTCATACGAAAACTTCTAATCATGATATATCCCCAAAAATATTACTAGGACAACGAACTAGACCACTACCAAAAGTTTGCTTGGAGCTCCACTCTGAGCAAATCCATCAGCAATTTTTTTTTTCACTTGTACCAGTTGAATCGTGTGTCCTTTTCCCGATCTTGTAAGCTTCTAAAAAATTCATCATCATCATCATCATCATCATCATCTTTGAGTTGTGTAGATGGCATATACAATGATTGTGCATCCTCATCTTTGAATTGCTCAGGCGTTGAATAATGTGATGTATCCCATTAAGGATCTTTTTCTTGTTTTTTCTTTGGTTTTCGTGTTTGTCTCCGTGTTGGTGTTGGACGTTTCCTTTCTAAATCAACCTCAAGTGGTATATCCCATTGATGTTCTTGTTTTTTGTTTTGTTTCCGTGTTTGTTTGTTTTTTGTTGGCATTTGACGTTTTCTTTTTTCGTTGTCGTTCCTCTATTTCTATGTGTCGTTCTTCTATTTGTTGTTAATTATAATTATTAATTCTTTTTTTTAATTCTTTATACCCCACCTCCCCTTTATCTAAACGAGCAATCTCTTTGTTTATTTTATATAACAAATCGAACCAGTTATCGCGTGACATTATATTACCTTTATACTCGTCCTTTAAAAACTCCTTTTTTTAGCTTTTAGCTTTTAGCAGCAAAATCACAAAAAAGCGTGATAATCCTTTTGTTTTAATAATTGAAATTGTTTTATTATTGTTTTAGCCCCTTCAGCAAACTTATCCACTAAAGAAACGCCCTTTGTTTTAGTAACATCACCCTGTTTTGTTTATATCCAGCTATCTGTTTTAACAATGAGAGAATACCTTTTTTTTTATCCTCTTCATCAACAGTCTCTCCCAATATAGCTTTCTCGGTTGCTGTAGTAACGGATTTGAATAATTGTTCAGTACCAGTTGTAAAGTCTGTTTGAAAGTCTTGTCTTGCTTGTAATTTGCCCCTAACAGAGTCTCTTTCAGTCATAAATCGTATTATTGCATCCAATCTCTCGCGATCTGATCTAGTTGTTAACGATTCACCAGCCATTATTGTAAAAATTCATTGGATTTTCTAATTTAAAAATCTACGATCACCCACCCTCCTACATTTCAACGCGTCCTATATAGATGCAACATTACTTCCATGTTCATTGATTTGGTGCAAAAAAATACCATCTGATCACGTTGTCAATGGGGATTTTATCATTGGGGATTTCATCACTGGAGACTTTGTCGCTGGATATAGAATTTCAACTCCATTGTGTATGAGCAATTCCATACCTGTCTATTGATTTTACTATAATAGGCAGTCTGTTTGAAAACACGTAATGTGTATATGTAATGGTTTGAAGGCAGTAGGGATGAAACGAGGATGTTTTAAGAAACAGTCTCGGAGGAAGGTGTATTATTCTCTCTAATTATATTCTTAATTATTTTGATTTTGGAATTTATTGTGCGTCTGATCTGATATAGATGTCCAGCTCCGCCCTGACCTTTTCAACCGCAGCAAATAATGGATGAATTTATTATGTCATTGTCATATTCGAGAGAGTCATAAATAGCGTGTTGAATTTTCTTAAATAAGGAATAAGCCTTCGGTAAGATGTATTTTTTATTTTGAGGGCTATAATCAATATCTTGAAAATCAGAAAGAATCTGATTACAATCTAATTTATCTGATAATTGTATTTTTTGATTTTTCAAATTTGAAATCTTTTATAATGTCATTTATATTTTCGAAATTCATTATATGTAGAGCAATTTAACCATATATTATATTCAAAATTGTAGACTTGTATATCTCAAACATTAGTGTATTCCATACGTTGTCCAGCGTTTGAATCTCGTGACAGGCATTATTGTTGACGGTACCGATTGGAGGATTTTATTTATATAATTGGGGGCGCCAGCCATGTACATCTACCATCACATCAAATATGTGATGGTGTGTTTATGCAAAAAATAATAATAAATAAAGGTTCATTACAAAAAATCCATATTTCTATGGTGTAAAATTATGAATGTTGCAATATCAAATTTGGGGTATCCCACATTTGAGATACTTTGTTAATTATTTTAACCAATTTTGAGCAGTATTATACATTTCATGTCATATTGTTAAACTTTAAAGTGTGAAATGAGAGAAAAAACTGCCAAGTTGCTTCATGTTTTAAAATCCAGAATCATTTATGACTCCACTGGATTAATTTCTGATAAAATATTGACATTTATTTGATTGCACTTTTCAGGCAAAACGGAAATATATGGTTTCTAACTGAACCAGTTTTAAAAATGTGATTGTTTTATTGTCAATTAATTTAATTTAAATGTGCAAAACGTTTAAAATCTTGAATATTTTTAGTAATGGATCTTTCAGAAAAAATTGAATAAACATCACAATGGTGGAAAGAAGAATAATTTTATTCTGTCTCGGTCATGGAAACTACTTGGCTGTGATATACAAAATATAAACAAAATAACATAGGGTTAGAATGAAAAGAACTTACCTGAAATGAGCTTGTATATTTCTTACAAAATGCTGGAAGTTATTTCTCATTAAAAATGAGACCATGCATCTAAGACATCAATCGTTTCCACCAAGAACAAAAACTCATAGCTAAAGTTACTCTCAAGATTTTACATTTGACTCCTGACATTTTTATTTTGACTCTTGCGATTTTGGGGTTAAGGATTTAAGTGACTCTTCAGTTTGGAAGTCTATTGAGAATCTTGTATTGTTGTTTTAAGTATTCTTTTTGACTTGAATTGATACTGTATCTATTATTATAATACTATTATTATTGTTGTTTTTGTTATTTTTATTCTTATTAGTATACACATATTATCATCATTTTGTTGATTATTATTATTATTGCAATTATTAGTATTGTTATTATTATTATTATTATTATTATTATTATTATTATTATTATTATAATTATTATTAATAATATACAGCTACAGTTTTAAAGTTTCAATCTATTTTGTCTTCAGAGGTGATTGAGATCTGGCTCAATTCAATACATTCTTGTGCATCTTCCTCTCAGCCTAAATTCCCTCCTGTGATTCTCATTGGAACCCATGTTGACAAGATTCCAAAGGTATGGGTAGATAGTGTATATAATAAATAACTCATATACAGAGCTCAAACTTCCAATGTATATTATTTAAATTATTTACAGTCCTAATTCTAACATGATTGGAGGACGGACTGTTTCTATCTTGTATTGTGCATGGCACTATTGTCAGCAGTAGTGTCAGTGTTAAATAATGTGTAGAAAATAATTATATTTTGATGGTATACAGTGTATTGTTTAGTTGTGGCATGTTTGAATTAAATGTGAATTCCAGTACGCCATCACCCCAACACAGCCAACCATAAACTGGACAGGGAAGATCAGAAGGCCCCGTCTAATTGTTTTATATATTTTTACCGAATTTCATTCACATTTGTAACAAAGTATGAATAGGTGAATATCAACAAATTGTGTAACAGCACTTTTTAATGGATGCATCTATGGGATATAATATTGTAAACCAACAAATTTATTGCTTTCATTTTGTCTGAATCACTTAGTAATGCATCATTGATAGCAATAACATCAACATTTCAAAGCCATAGACAGTCCTATACTATTTTGGTCCTTTGCTACCAAAGAGAATGAAATCATATGAAGTGGGCATATGGTCTTCAGGCCTGTAAGACTGAGCACAATGTATATTTCTTAGGATGCAGTGGATACAGTTTCCCAGAGCTGTAATGATCAGTTTCAGGTGAATTTCTTTCATTCAGAACTCAGCTTGTCACTCTCTATTGTATCTCTGTTGAGTGTCAACAGAACCACAGTCCCATGGTAGCCACATGTATCATTCCATATGAGTTTGAATCCTTTTTTGTCAGCTTTCATATATCATCATTCATTGCCATTGTGTACATGTAAAGAAATATGGCAGACACGGGCATCAAATGTTTTCAGATTTGGGCAAAAGTTCAAAAGCTTTTCCAAATGTGAACACTCTGTACACACAATTATTTAAATTGATATTGCAGTTTTCTCAAGTAATTAAAGAAAACCAATCTTTTCCTTCTGCACATTCCAGATTTTATTTCCAGAATCAAACAAATGCTTATCCTTTTAAAATTTTTTTGACAAATTCAGTAATTGATCCAGGATGATTTCATCATGTAAAACTGAACCTACAGCTTTCTGGTCATGGCTCTAAAAAATTCACCTTTGAAAATCTTGTAATACTTTGGATCCCTGGGACAATTGGTGCCTCAAACCCAGTTGTGAAATTTTGGACACATATATGATGACCATGCATCCAAAAATTAAATCTTCCTCGTGTGTATGCCAAACAAAGGCTGGTAAAAAGTACAGATTTGACCTTTTAGACAACATTATTACAACAATGAATCTCAGTCCAGATGTGAAATAATTTTGCATAGTTATTCTACTTACAACTGAAGGTATAAAACTTTGCACCAAAAGATGTTAAAACAATTGTCTGGCCGTTCTGTATTCAGAGTTAGGAAAAGTGGCTTTAATAACAGGAAAAAGCTTATAAAGGGTACAAAATTTCGAATGACCTTGTAGTTGAATTTGGACTTGTACTTTCCTTGAAAAAAATGAGTATTAGACATTTGTGATTTTCATATATTGGTCATATGTATACATGTTTGTATATTTATGTATATATCTACATATGAATGCATAAATACATATGGTATGTATTTATCTATCTGTGTGTAATTATGTGTATCACATGTATGCATGTCTATATATGAATGCATATGTATGTATGTATGTATGTATGTATGTATGTATGTATGTATGTATGTATGTATGTATGTATGTATGTATGTATGTATGTATGTATGTATGTATGTATGTATGTATGTATGTAAGTATGTATGTATGTATGTATGTTTGTATGTATGTATGTATGTATGTATGTATGTATGTATGTATGTATGTATGTATGTATGTATGTATGTATGTATGTATGTATGTATGTATGTATGTATGTATGTATGTATGTATGTATGTATGTATGTATGTTTGTAAGTATGTATGTATGTATGTATGTATGTATGTATGTATGTATGTATGTATGTATGTATTTATGTATGTATGTATGTATGTATGTATGTATGTATGTATGTATGTATGTATGTATGTATGTATGTATGTATGTATGTATGTATGTATGTATGTATGTATGTACGTACATACGTACATGTGTGTGTGTGTATGTGTCAGTGTGTGTGTGCATCTGTATATGAATGCATAAATATATATGCATGTGCATGTAACTGTCTTGTGTTTCACTAGCCCATATACACTCAACAACAAACAGATGAAGAACTCTCATCTATAATGGCTTTTTATTTTTTGGCAAATGAGGAAAATGAATGAGTAAAGGCTGTGATTTATATAGTTTATACCCAAAATCCTAGTGTAGAACAGACCTCAGGTGTCTTTATTTTGGGCAACATCATACGTGTACCTAGTAGTCCATGACATTGTACTACACTAATCTCTTTTTTAAACATATTATAATTGTTCCTGTTGGAGTGTATCACAGGGTGTATGTGAGTTCTTTGTATGATATTTGTTTGTGTAATGCTATTTATATAAGCTATGTTAAATTTCAAATAAAAAACAGAACTAGTAATGGATACTGTAACAGAATTGTTACCGAGTGGATGGTGGATTAAATGAACAACACAAACACAAGTGTGAAAGATAATGTAAATTTAGGAAATAAATTATTAATGAAAAATAATGATGTATCAACACAATAACTCATGCATTCAACCCACAATTACACTCACAACCATTCATAATACATGAATAAATTAAATATTAATACAAAATAAAACACAGATACAAAGGAATCTCTTGGACTATACACAGATCCAAGGAGCCTTTACAAAAGTTATATTAACGAAAGTATAAATTGCGATAAATACATACGAACATCAAACTATACTATCGCACGTATGGATTGCGACAACTAGCACGAACATATACATGTATTCAATCAAGTTGCTAGCTTTTATTGAGATTCATGCAAAGCCTTGAAATATTATTGTGATTTGAAGTAACCATGTAAATACAACAATGTATTCAATTGTACTACAATTGCAACACACACATGTGTCTCGACCCTGTATAACCGTACAATTCACTAACAGTTGAATCGCCGCCCAGTTTCCCCGAAGACCTAGGGTTGAACAATACTTTTATCGGCCGTTTGCCCTTCACGGATCCACCACAGTTATACGTACAGACAGCATACAACATCTACTAGAAACAACGGTCCCAAATACTTTAAGATGCCACCCCGGATGTTTACAACTCTAGAAAGCTCCGACACTCGGACTTCTAGATTTCCGAATATTTACACGTCACGACAGATGTAGACGAACAGACAGTTCGACAGACAGACGGTCAGATACTCCAATTCGATTGCACAATTAAACGGCACAATCAATCACATTCAGCTATAATTCAGAGATGTTCTGCAACAAATCAGCTACGATATCAAAGACGTTATCAAAGATGTTCCCAGAGATGTTATCAGATGCGTTATCAGAGATGCTATCAGCGATGTTATCAGATGCGTTATCAGAGATGATATCAAAGATGTTCCGCAACAATATCAGCTACAATTTCAGCTACGATATCAGAGATGTTATCAGATGTTATCAGATGCGTTATCAGAGATGCTATCAGCCCTTTGGCTTGAGAAAGAATGACAGGCTATCTTTCCTAGGATAAGATACTTTTGGTCCCGTAATATTTATGAGAAATATTCTTCCTTATATACCCTCAAATAGGTGAGCAGAAATCACGGCAAGATTACCATGCACTACGTGAATCTAATGTTCCGGACTTCATGTAATTCAAAGTCAGGCACATGCAAATCGTTACACGCCGCTTACCTTGGAGAAAACCACTTATTCACTCCAGGTAACGCATGTACGACGAAACCCCCAAAAAATGTGATTAGTTTGTAATTCATGAAAAAAATAAAAAATTCAATTTTCGCCTAATTCTGTGACAGATACAAAGATTAAAATGTTATCAGTGAATGTTAGGGTTCTGCATAGTTCCAATTTAAGAAGATATGTTTTCTGCTGGGGGAAATACAAGCATGCATTCAATATCTGTCTACAGGAAACATAGTACTGCTGACATTGAAAGCTATTGGGAGGCTGAATGGGATTATACGTTTTCTAATCTGCCAGTATTACTGGTGTTGTCACCCAGTTTAAAAATAATTGTGAATTTTGCTATAATATAATAAGATGTGATGGTCAGGGCAGATATATTATTATTGATATCAATTAATGGATATTTACACTGGAGAATTTATGCGGTCATAATGTTGATAATGCAGATTTTTTTATGAATTTGAAAGAGGATTTATCATAGTTGTTGACAATTCTTATGTTATTTGTGATGACTGGATTATTGTTTAGGACATGGATGAATTTAAAAGAGGATTTATCATAAATTTTGAGAATTCTTCTGTTATTATTTGCGATGACTAGATTGTTGTTCAGGATATGGAGGAATTTGAAAGATGATTTATCATAAAATTTGACAATTCTTTTGTTATTATTTTTGATGACTGGAATGTTGTTCAGGACATGGGGCTCGACTCTTATATCATCCTGCATAATAAACACTCCATGGACATCACGAATCAACTTGATTTAGTGGATCCATGGAGGGCTGTGTCAATCCCGAGATTAGAATGTTTACCTGGTGACAGGCAAATCCCATGAAACAAAATAGATTGGACTATTTCTAATCTGAGGATATGTTTTCAGATTGTCTTGATGCATCAATTATTCCAGGTAATAAAACAGACCGATGAGCAATAACACCAAAATTATGAATATCCACACAGTATCCAGAGGTCCTTGGTACTGGAAATTCAGTTTAAAGCTACTAAAGGAAGAAGAATATATTCAGTTGGTCAAAAGCTGAATATATAACACAGTAGAAGAATGTAATTGTGAAGGCAATAAATAAAAAACACTTCCGGTGAAATTAACTTTATTAACCAAATCTTTTTGGTTTTGAAATCCTTAACATAATTTTAAGATCAGAATCAATTAGTTAGTCTCAAGCTAAAGATGCAAATTAATAACCCCACTGTTAGAAAGAACTGAATAAAAAACAAGCAGATTTAGAAGAAATGAGGAAGCAAAAGATGCAATGTGTAATGTTAAAATCATAATGAAAGTGGTACAAGAATAGTGAAAACGATTTAAAATGTTTCTTTAATCTTGAAAAGAGAAATTACACAAACAACAGAATACCTAATTATGTTGTTACAATAGTAACAGGTCATAAAGATATATGAAAAGAACTGAAATATTTTTTCATGAAAACTATACAAAAGACAAAAGAACAATAACTTCCAAACTCACAATCACCTTTTAATTCAAAAGAGAAAACTTGCAGATTTTGAAAGAGGCCCGTGAGAAGGTAAGGTAACTTTGAGTAATGTGGTTTAGCAGTTAAAAGTTTTAAAACTGAAAGTAGCTCTGATTCAGATGGCATTACTGTAGAATTATACAAGTTCTTTTGGAACGATTTAGGGGGCTTTCTTTTTAGGTCTCTAAATGCTGGATATTATTTTGTGACTATCAATTTTCTGGAATAACTAATTGTTTCATAAAGATTATTAAGATTAAAACAGAATTTGTTTTAAAATTGGAAACCAATTTCACCACTTAACGCAGGTTACATGATTCAGCATTAATTGCTTCTAGGATCAAGAAAATGTTGCCCCTTATTGTTAATGACAGTCAAAAGGGTTTTATGAAAAGGAGATTCATTGGTGAAAACACAAGAATTTTATATGATCTTATTCAGTATCTTGAGAAGAAGAAATTAATCTGGTATTCTCTTACTGATAGACTTTGAAAAAGCTTTTGACTCATTTGAATTTGATTTTCTAGAGAATGCCCTAAAATTGTTAAATATTAGAGATTATTTTTATCAGTGGTTTAGAGTATTCTGCAGTAACTCTAAAAGTTGTATAATTAATAATGGATATTTATCCACATTTTCAAATTGAAGATAGGTTGTCACCAGGTAGACCCTTTTAGCCTCCTACTTATTTATAATAGAAATTGAGCTTCTTGCAATATAACTAAAATAGTACACAAATATTACAGGGATTAATTAAGTTCAAATTAAGGCAATTCACTGTTGATGTTTTTTTATTATTAGAAGATTATCGTTTGTCATTGAAGGTAACCAAGGCAACCAAGCAGATTTTTAATGACTTTGCCTCTGCATCAGGTCTGCACAGCAATGTTTTTAAGTAATAACCAATTTGGATTGGAAATTTAAAAAATTCATTTGAAAACATATGTCCTGAAATTGGTATTAAGTCATCAGTTGCCAATTTTAGATTACTGAGGGTAGATTTATCTTTTAATTTAGAGAATAAGATTATTTGACGAAGTTCAAGGAAGTAAAGAAGTTGCTCAGCTGGTGGAGTAGAAGGAATTTGTCATTTACTGGAAAAATTACTTTGATAAAATCATTTTACCAAAATGTATTCATGTTTTTGCTGCTAAACTCAACAAAGTCTTCCAGCCCATATAGAAAATGAACTGAATTACATTTGTAAGGTTTATTTAGGATGGCAAAAGCAAGAGGGTAAAAATATATAATCTTATAGCTTCCTTTAAGGAAGGGGGTATTAAATATGATTCACTTACGCTCATTGATGTGTTATATAAAGCTTTCATGGTTTAAGCACCTTATACTAAGTTAATCTCAAAAACTTGTTATTTGGGAAAATAAAAATAGGAAAATGAACCATCACCTGTTAAGGAATACTTGTCTCAAAATATTCTTACTTTAGTATAGATTATTTTAAATCATAGACAAGGTGGAGAACAAATGGTGTTATACTTATCATTAAAAATCTTTTTTAATGCACAAGGATTATTATTATGTTTTGATGAAATAAAATAAGCAACACAAATTATTAATGTATACTGTTGCTCTTATCTCAAAGATTTCAGTAAAGTGGGTCACAAAATTATAAGTTTTTGAAATTGGAAATACTTTTAATGTAAAACTCAGCAAAATGTTGCTTATTAGGGTAGGAGCAAAATATACATTTATTTATAAAGATATAATTAAAACCAAGATACAGAAGCCAAATTCTAAAGATTAAACTTGGTCCAGGCAGCTAGGATGTGCGGTTAATGTAAACGAATGGTCCAACACTTTTATTTTGGTTCAAGTTTGGATGAAAGACACAAAATTGATTAGCCTTAATTTTAGATATCTGCATAGAAATATTGCCACAAATTTATATCATTTCAACTTAGTGTTACATTTTATTTTTACAGTTTCAATACAATATATATTTAAGTCATGTTGATTCTGGCCTATAGATGAATATATACTTAGGTCAGGTTGATTAGTGGCATATAGATGGATATATACTTAAATCATGTTGATTTGGGCCTATAGATGAATATATGCTCAAGTCATGTTGATTAATGGCCTATAGATGGATATATACCTAAGTCTTGTTGATTACTGGCCTATAGATGGATATATACTTAAGTCATTTTGATTCTGGCCTATAGATGAATATATACTGAGGTCATGTTGATTAGTGGCATATAGATTGATATATGCTTCAATTGTGTTGATTACTAGCCTATAGATGGATATATACTTAAGTCATTTTGATTGCTGGCCTATAGATGGATATATACTTAAATCATGTTGATTTGGGCTTATAAATGTATATATGATTATGTCATGTTGATTAATGGCCTATATATTGATATATACTTAGTTTTTATTGATTACTGACCTATAGATGCATATATACTTAATTTGTGTTGATTACTGGCCTGTAGATTGATATATACTTAAATCATTTCAATTACTGGCTTTTTGGATTGATATATTGTTACGTTGTGTTGATTACTGGCCTATAGATGGATATATATTTAAGTCATTTCAATTGCTGGCCTATAGATATATACCTAATAATAAGTTGTTTCAATTATGTGCAATATATTCTCTTCACATGTCAGGTTTATAGATCTGGTGACTAGGTAGAGACACCGTTCTTTGATTTTAAATAACAAAGCTCTGGTCACTGGCCAGTTTGAATGCACTATTCAAATGCTAAAATGCACAGAAACCAACTTCTGGCCACTGGTCACTTTAAATGGATTGTTCCCATTTTAACATGCAAAAGAATCTAACTCTGGTCACTGGTCACTTTGAATGGATTTTTGCCATATTAACATGGAAAGGAATCAAACTCTAATAACTGGTCACTTTGAATGGATTATTGCTGTATTAACATTCAGACCATCAGATGAGAATTGTAGCACCTAATTATGTGGTTGCAGTATGCATTTGTTTATGTTGTAACAGTGTATTCCTGAAATACATGCTTTCATTATGTTAATTATGTGACTACTATATTCATGTGTTTTTATTTTATTGAAATGTCTGAAAATATCTGATTCCATTATGTTTAATATGTGTCCGCTGTACACATGTTTTTTAATTGTATTGGTATCTTCAAAAGTATGATTTTCATTATGTTAAATGTGTGACTAATATACACGTTTTCATTGTCTTGTGTTTCAAAAGTGCATCATTATTATTATATTAAATGGATTTTATCTAAGAAAGCGTTGGATTTAGAATGCAGTATTGTCAAATGTTGAACCAATGTCAAAACCTGCAGTTGATTCCACCAATAATTATTTTATTTTCTTCACAGAAAAATCGACAAAAGGTCATTAGTGAGTACTTCATGAAAATACGCCAAATGTTGAAAAACAAGCCGATTGTATTCCACCTGATGGATAATATTGCCATTGATAACACCCAGCGTGACCCCAGGCTGGAGGACTTGAAAAAAAGAATTTTTGAGCTAGCATCACAACAGCCCCATTGGGGGGAGGAAATACCTGCCCGATGGCTCCCACTGGAACAAGCGATCATGACATTGAAAGCTTCTGGTGTCAAGGTACCAATAGCAAGAAAAATTTCACATTAAATCATAAGAAATGTTTTCATGACATTTAAATTTTTAAAAATAAATTTCTTTCATATTCTTTTATTATTTCTGTTCAGAAATGTCTTTCATCATAACATCAAAGAAGGAAACTAGTTGGAAAATGTAAATCCAACACATCATATGATATTCACCATCAACATTTCTTAAGTCTGCAAATATTGTTCTACTTATATAAATTCAATGTGCTGATAGTAAGTTCCAACATTGTTCATGTTACTGGTTACTAATGTCTATCACCTTAGGCCCCTGACTTTATTACAGTAATGGTTTACTTTCTTTTCATCAGGTTGCACCAATCAGTCTCATAGAAGAGATAAATAGGTCCTCATCTATTAATATTGAAGACAGAGATGAACTGGAAGTGTTCCTTAATTTCCAGCATGACATTGGAACGATTCTTTACTTCAAGTAAAACAATTTTTCTTTCCTCCATTGATCCAGAAATGACTATTAATCCATTCTTGTTTTTAAAATGCGCTTAACAGTACTGTAGACTAACACTAGTTTATACTGAGTGAAATAATAATTTATTACACAGTGACCTGTGCATTAGATGGTTTTATCATACAAATCTGTGTTGACTTGAAAATTGTGCTGAATTAGACGGAGTCCAGCATAGATGTTTGAACACAACAGCTTGAAATAAAATACATAAAAGTTAGATGCTGTACTAAGGCAAAGTTATTATTAGTATTCTTTTTTTTTATTATTCATGTCAGATATGGTATGTAAATCGTGTTCCAAATATTTGTAATTGGTTTTAATTTGGATCTATTTTGTGTAAAATGGGTCAAATGTCCTCAAAATTAAGTTTTTCATGTCCTTCAATATGCTTGAATTATATCCAAATGTTGATTGTGACCTTGAATATATATGTAATTAAAATAGGTGAAAATGATAACAAAATAAGATATTTGAACCATATGTTCAGACCTGTCAGCCCTTGTGATTTTGCAGTAAATCGAAAGAAAATGACCTTTAAAATATGTTCTTACAGAATAAAAGAAAACCTAAGGAAATATTACTATGGCAGTGAACTCCAGATAGTAAGCTTGTCTGTGTTTGATTTGGATATAGGTTTAATTTTAGCTGTGGGTGAATTAGGTAGGGAATCAGACTGACTCTACAGGATTACCTCAGACACTTTGTACTACACAGACATTTTTTTCCATGTTAAGCATCTGCATGATCAAAGCATTGATTATTCAGAGTTACTGCATGCGCAGGGTTTCTTTGCAAAACTTTTTAGGATCATCAATTCATGAATCAAGGCATGGGTGGCCTATCCTGTAACAATATTGCACATTCCACACCACACAGTAGTTCCAAGCCTGTTAGTGTATCCTAATTGTGTCTGCTAATTTCCAACTTAATCCAGTCAAAATCAAAAATAGTTTAATTTTCAAAACAGCTTGATATACTTTGTTCAGTTTGTGACTTATTGAGAAATCACAATAATTGGTAACCGATTTTGTCATGTGGACAGGTACTGTCCCTGGCATTGCCGTTTGCATTTGGATAGTTTTTAACCTCATCACTGACCAAAAGGTAAGATCCAAACACCCTTGAGTCTATAGTTCAGTGCTAAGTACAAGCAGACAATGGCAAAAAAAAATATATTTTATTGTGCCATCTTTGTAAGTAACAACTGCTACTTATCCATTTTCTTTGAAGTTGATCTATGGACAACAATAAAATCCCAAAATATTTGACTGTTTAAGTGATTACAATAAGTAGTGACTTGTTTTTTCATTAAAAAAATTAGTATGTTTCAGGAGTTATCATTGCACTATACAACAGAGTAACCAGCAATCAACACCAAATTTCCCAAAATCAATATTTGATTAATCAGCACCAAATTTCCCAAATTCAATATTTGATCAATCAACACCAAATTTACCAAAATCAATATTTGGTTAATCAATATCAAATTTACCAAATCAATATGTGATTTTTCCCCCAAAATTAACATTCATCGCAATTGAGTCCAGAAATACAAAGAAAATTTAGGACAAAGCTAACATTTATATCAAGGAATCAAATGCTACCAACATGTTTTCATTTATTATACTAAATGTTTTAAAAAATGTTTGCTACAGTGTTTTTGTGTGTAATGTATTTTCAAGGTTTGATTCAGATTTTTCTTTACAAATGACAGGTGATTATCTAAAGGCATTGGTAGGGTTTTTCAAATAAAAATGTTCCTGCTTATTATTAGCAAAATAGTAAATTTATTATTAAAGTTGAATATTCACAACATTTATACATTAACACATAAATTATGCATCAAACATTCAATTTTATAGCAACAAAAAATTTCAGCACATGAATGTCTCAAGAATATAGTATGTCATACAAACATTAAGTTTGTGGGGTCCTCTTTATAAAAATGTACAAATAGACATCTGCAATATGTGGAACACAGTAACATTATTTATTCTTAATGCTAAATGTTCACCGGACATGGCGATATACCCATATGCAATAAATGTGCTAATGTCAGCTTTAAACAACATGAGGTAAAGATTTTGCAAAAATGTGACCAAGAACAGTATTAAAATGGTAGACAGTGCATTTATTTCAATGTTTCCTGAGAATTGGTCTGAAACGATGTCATGAAGATGAGTTCACTTTTAGAATAAGCACACTTGAATTATATAGAAACCAGTCCATTTTTATTTCTTAAATTCTGAAAAATGTATCCCCTGATGCTATTATTAGACCAATAATCTTGCGACATGGTTAGGTGTGGAGAAAACAAATTTGGGTCTGGAAAAGGTCTGAAAACATTGTCAAATTTTATAACAGGAACTCGGATTGTAGAATTTGTTAAATATGGAATCCAGCTACAAATGCATGTCAAAGAATAAAAGACTAAAAGGACAAAAATAATCATCGTAAAATAGTTTTAATAATCAGTACAGAAGAATAAAGGAAATATTGAGATTGTTCTGAATAAAAGGAAGCTTGTTCAATTGTACTACAGGTAAATTGTGTGTATTAGCACTTTACAAACTTTTCAGATTAGCAAAATGCATCGGTTTGGAATAACGACCTTTTTATATTCACATTTTCCATCTTGACAATAGCAGTAAATGTTATTTTGTTACACCTTACTGAAATCTGCTCAAATGTACAGGAAAAAATCCAATGCCTTACTAAAACAATCATATTGGGGTAGCAGGTCTGTATGTTTATGCGTTTATTTGTATTTATTGTACATCCTTTGAAGAAGGAAAAAAATCACAGTTCAGAGATTTAGTGGACATTGAATGAATGACTCATCTGTTAGTTCTGTGAAAGAGCTCTTCATTTTACAACATCCTGGAATGAATTAATTCTGGGAGTTGTTCTTTTTAACCTTACAAATGTTGTTCCACCTGTTAACTAGTTGTTTCCAAAAGGTCCAGGGTATAAAGCCAAGTGAATGACGAATGACAAGCTGTCACTATAAACAAGGTTATTCTTGCTTTAATAAAACATTGTCTGAAAGGAATGAATATAGAATTGAGATTGACCTTGATCAAAATGATAAAAGCTCCCCATCCCACCTCTGTCTTTTCTGATTTTGCTGTGAGGACTTTATGGATTTTTTAATAAAACATGTATGTGCTTATAATGATAGATATATGTTTTAATTCTTTCCTACTTCAACTATTTTGGAGGCATTTAAGCTTATAGCATGATTCTGTGTTACTCCTTGACAATCTGGATTCTCTTCTTGAATTGTACTTGAATTGTTGCTGATTTGTCTTCACATAAATCTATGTAGTACCCTTTATGAGTGTGACCATTTACTAATTAATTAAAGCCTGGTCTGTATATAAAAGCATTTCAGACTCAATCAAAATTATAGTCATTTATCTCAACATTAATCCTTTGAACTCCTAAAGTTTAAAGTTCAATGTTTTTCTTCAGTTTGTATTGTTTATGTAAGTCTGATATTGTTGATAATATGGTGCATACATGTACTACAAATACCAGTCTTTACCTTTTAACTGATATGCTTTCCTAAGATTGCGATTGTTAATACACTTAATATGGTATACAAAGTAAGTAAGTGTGCCGGACTCATGATGTGTAGAGCACATGTGTAGTCTTAATGGGTTGTTCGACACGTCTAGTGTGTTGCGAAGTGCATGGGTGTTGTATCACCTTCACGTTCAGCCTCACCACTGGCTAGCTAGTTATAGTGAAAAGGGAACCGAGTGCGTAAGTCTTCCCTGCCAGTACACAGCCTCTCAACGACCAAGCCCCATTACGGTACCTCCTCGCAGTGGCACATGGAAACTGGGTGCCTTGCGGCCTCAGGCAGAACCGTAGGGGACTCGGAGGAGGTCTGTCCCTAGACATGCGGCATTCATACCCACCAGCGTGTGGACATGCCCTGATGCCCATGAACAGACCCCCAGCCATCTGGGTCAAGTGGCGACTGCTATTGTCTCCTTTAATAGCCTGTCACAACCAGGGTGACAGTAGCTGATGCAGCGCGTATCATAATAAACGATGCAACGGTGCAGCAGCTGTGGTCAAAAACTTCTTCGAGCACTCGAGCCCTAGTCAGTTGGGAATGGTGGAGCCCTTGAACTGTTATATGTGTTCAAGTTAGCCAAGGAAAGGCATCCGGAAACAATAAAGGTACTGGTGGTGTTGGAGTGATGCTTTCAGAGAGATGGGTGGATAAGGTGTTCGAGGTGACACGTAATTCAGAGAGGATTCTTATGGTACGGATTGTTGTCGGAAAGAAGATGTTCGCCGTCGTGAGCATTTATGCACCACAGGTTGGCCTTAGCGAAGACGAGAAGGACAGATTCTATGAGCAGCTGCAGAGCCTAGTCACAAATATCCCGGCCTCGGAGAAACTCTTTGTATGTGGGGATTGGAATGGGCATATAGGTAGCAATCCGGACGGATATGAGGAATGGCATGGAGGTCACGCCTACGGACAGCGCAATTCAGATGGTGAACGGGTGCTGAAATTCGCTGTCGCAAATGACTTAGTGATAGGAAACTCACAATTCCAGAAGCGCAGCAGACACCTGGTTAATTACCAATCCGGAGATATCAGATTGATTACATGCTTTACCGTCGTAGGTTCAGAATATATGTAGGTGAAGGTCATACTCAATGAGGAATGTGCCTTGCAACACAAACTAGTTGCATGTAACATGAAGGTTCCATCATTGCGTAAATGTACGCGCAAGTTCACACCACGCATAAGACTGTGGAAACTTAAAGAACCAGCTTTGAGAGACAAGTTTGTTGAGTCCTACATCTCGAGGACCGTGGGTAACAAAGCGAATAATGTGGAGGAACTGTGGACAGCTCTGAAAGATGGTCTGCTTGAGGCTGCAACTGAAGTATGTGGTTTGTCAAGCATGCATCAGTGGCGAAAGGAAACCTGGTGGTGGACTGACGTTGTGGATCATGCGGTTCATGAAAGAGGCGATGTTTTAAGTCATGGAAGAATGGGGGCAGTAGAGAAGACTACTGTGCCACCAAGCGTTTCACAAAGCAAACTATTCATCATGCCAAATGGGAAGCAGAAAAACAGGTCCTACAAAACATCGACCCGAAATCACAATGCATCAACATGTTGGCCAAGCAGATGCGCCGAGATAACCTAGATGTAATCAGTGAGAAACCAATCAGGAATGACGAGGGTGAGCTCTGCCTGGACGAGGAATCCAGAAAAAATGCTTGGAAACAGCACTATGATAGGCTGCTAAATGTTGAATTCCCATGGAACCCGAATGACCTCACGGACGAGCCTACTGTTGAGGGTCCAAGTATTCCAATCACTACTGTGATGATTGAAAAAGCAAGATGGCGACGGGTAAAGCTGCAGGTATCTGGCATAGTAGAAGAGATGTTGAAGCCTACTTTCATGAGTGGTGTAGCACTCATACGTGATCTCTTTGAAGCTATCATTCGTGATGGACATATTCCAACACAGTGGGAGGAAAGCTACATAGTCAGTCTATACAAGGGCAAAGGCGCAACTACAGAGGCCTAAAGATGATGGACCAGATAATGAAAGTTTTTGAGAGAGTTATAGAGCAATTGATCAGACAACAAGCACACATCGGTGACATGCAGTTCGGTTTCATGCCAGGTAGAGGAACTGTTGATACGATATACATCTTGGGACAGATGCAAGAAAAACATATCGCAGTTAACAAGCCCTTATACATGGCCTTCATAGATCTTGAGAAGGCGTTCGACCGAGTTCCAAGGAATGTCATATGGTGGGTGATGCGTAAATTAGGCGTTGAAGAATGGCTTGTTAAAACTGTACAGTCCATGTACTATAATGCTAGAAGCCGTGGTCGTGTTGGTGATGGCTACAGTGACGAGTTCAATGTCAATGTTGGTGTTCATCAAGGATCGGTATTGAGCCCGTTATTGTTTATCGTTGTTCTGGAAGCGCTGTCAATTCACTTTCGAACAGGCTGCCCATATGAGCTCCTGTATGCTGATGATCTAGCGGTCGTTGACTCCACACTCGAGGCTCTGGTTGAACGTGTGACAGAATGGAAGAAGGGCATGGAAGAAAAACGTCTCAGGGTCAACATGGGTAAGTCCAAGGTATTGATTTCTGGCACGAATAGGGAAACACTGAAAAGCACAGGAAAGTATCCATGTGCCGTCTGCCTAAAAGGCGCAGGTAGAAACTCAATCTTTTGCATCAGCTGTTCACATTGGGTTCACAAGAAATGTTGTGGAATCAATGGACCTCTCAAACCTGATCCAAGCTACAAGTGTCCCAGATGTAGTGGACTTGCTCGACCTATTGATGGAAGGCCTGTGACAGAAGTAACTGTAGGTGAAGAAAAGCTTGATGTCGTAGCCGACTTCTGTTACCTAGGAGACACCATATCGGCCGGAGGAGGATGTGAACTGGCATCGACATCGCGTTGCAAGTCTGCTTGGAATAAGTTTAGAGAGCTTCTCTCAATCCTGACGAATAAGCATTTGACGCACATTACAAGGGTCGTCTTTACTCAGCTTACATCATACCTGTGCTGTTATACGGCTCTGAAACCTAGGCTGTCACTGCTACAACTCTCAGGAAGATACATCGCAATGATAAAGCCATGATACGATGGATCTGCCATGTAAATCCCGAGGCGAATGTCCCATTTGAGTCTCTCCTCACCCAGCTCAACATCAAAAACATTTCTGACATTATCCAGTCAAATAGAATGCGATGGCTGGGCCATGTTGAGCGTAGTAAAGGGTGGATATCCAAGGTCCGTTCCTTCAAAGCTACTGGAAGTCGAGCTCCAGGCAAACCTAAGCTAACATAGGAAGAGTTGACAAAAAGAGACAGAAAGACATTGGGGCTGAGCGGAATCAATCCACAGGACCGTAGAGCCTGGAAAAAAGCTTTGAGTACTCACATGACGAAACAGACAGGCCTACCCTCGTTAGAGGATTAATAAAAGGCCTGAATAATCAAAATGGATGGATGAAATACCTTAGTACCTTTTATTTGTATGAGGATGTTGATAATAAGGTACTACAAATACCCTAGTCAGTACATTTTAACAAAGTGAGGATGTTGATAATAAGGTACTTTGTAACAAAAATACAATAGTTAGTACATTTGAACTGTATGAGGATGTTGATAATACGGTACCACAAATACCTTAGTACATTTTAACTGTATGAGGATGTTGATAATAAGGTACTACAAATACCTTAGTACATTTTAACTGTATTATTTACCTGAGATTGGGATGGTTGATAATACAGTACTTCAGATACCATAGTTAGTGTTTTTTAATTTTGTCTGCAAGAGCCTTAGTTATAGTAAATAATATGTTATGTCTCAGTAAAGCAGCAATATTGTGTTTAATTTTCAGTGCTGATGGATTGAGGGAGACGATTGTGCTTGACCCACAGTGGATGATTGATGCTCTCAAGTCCCTTATTACAGCTAAGATGTTCATTGAGCAAAACCCTACCATTACTAAAGAGTGGTTTGCCTTCGAAGAAAAGGGGAAACTTACACATAAACTAATAGGTTTGTACCTTGAATCTCTTTTATTTATTTCATCCAATTCTCCTGGGCTGTTTTCTTCAAATTATAAAATATATAATTAAAAAAGTAAATGTGCAAAGTTTCTTTAAAAAAGCCATTTAAACTAATTCTTATAATCATTTTAATGAAGTGATCAAGTGTAAACAATTTAATAGCATACCCAAAATTAAAGAATTAGTCCAAAATATCTATCATTGTCAGTATACATGCGTATTGGTGCAATTGCTTTAAACACATCATGCATATCATTTCAATTCGCTTGCATCTAATATCGCGTGTATTGCTTTATTTAAGTTCAAGAAAGAATTTCTAACACAGACGTAGACATTCCATCATCACAACTGTGTTCTTATGAAACAGACATAGACATCCCATGAACACAGCTATATTCTTATGACAAAAGATATGGACATCCCATCAACACAGCTATATTCTTATGACACCGGCAGTAGGTATCCCACCAGTAGTCCTATGACTGACTAGATATCCAATCATCACACCTTTATTCTTTGGATAGACAGTTGGTTTCACAAGATCTTGTTGATGCCCTTCAGCTCAGTATAACTTATATTTTAAATTACGAAGGTCATGGACTATATTAGATTTGATACAAGATATTAGGAAGGTCTTGGACTATGCTAAATTCAGTTAAAGATATTAGGAAGGTCTTGAACTATTCTAAATTTGTAATTAGATATTAGGAAGGTCTGTAACTATGCTAAATTTGGTACAAGATATTAGGAAGGTCTTGAACAATACTAAATTTGGTACAAGATATTAGGAAGGTCTTGGACAGCTAGATTTGTAATCAGATATTAGGAAGGTCTTGAACTATGCTAAATTTGGTACAAGATATTAGGAAGGTCTTTAACTATGCTAACTTTGGTACAAGATATTAGGAAGGTTTTGGACTGCTAAATTTGGTACAAGATATTAGGAAGGTCCTGGACTGTGCTAAATTTGTTATAAGATATTAGGAAGATTTTGAGCTATGCTACATTTGGTATAAGATATTAGGAATGTCTTGGACTATGCTAAATTGAGTATAAGAGTTTTGTAAGGTATATATGGATTCCTGCAAAGCCTATTTCTAGCATGGGATTTTGTTCTATTGCTGATTAATTTGCTTCAATCAGCAAAATATTTAAAACTTCAAACAGTACATACATCTGAACTTTAAAATAATGATGCAAAGCAGTATATTTTCTTTTCTGTTTTGAAAACAACCTACTGCTGATGCATGTTATTACCCTAAGATTATGAAAAAAACAGAAATATAGATTCTTCTCCTTTGAAGAATCTATCTCCAAAATTTGTTAGAATATTTAAGGACGAGTGGGAACTGAAACTTCTGTGATGTACATCTTTGATATTTTGATAATATATAACCTTCATAGTTGTGTGGGTCTAATTTTGAATATAAAATGATATAGGCAGTTGATTATAGAATATGTTGAGAAGTAGAAAATATAATAATGTATAAAACCATCCTTAGTCTATTTCATTTACGAAATATACACACAATAACATAGTCAAAGAGAAAAACCTTTACAAAAAATAAATTGTATGTTCGTACAAAATGCTGTACAAGTATGTCTCATTGAGCACGAGACAAGAAATCCTTTGTTTCCACCAATAATGACTGTCCAATTGAATCAACTCAAGAGAATTTACATCTGACTCTTGAAAATTTCAGTTTAAATTTACATGAATAATATTAAACCTACTTGACATTTGTATGACTGTTTTTTAATGACTTATGGTGTTGGTTTCTAAATGCATTGACAGTGAATTTAATGCCTTTTTGAAACCTCATGCTATTGATTTCTAGATGCCCACTTGACAGTGAAATTAATGCCTTTTGATTGACTTCATGCTGCTGATTTATAGATGCCATGACATTGATATTAACGCCTTTTTAATGACCTCATGCTTTTCATTTTCATTTTCTAGAGGTTTTGACATTGATATATTTTATGCTGTTGATTTATCGATGCCTTGACAGTGAAAGTATGGCCTTTTTAATGACCTCATACTGTTTGTTTCTAGATTCCTTGACCGTGAAATTAATGCCTTTTAATGATCTCATACCGTCAATTTTTAGATGCCATCTGGACCAAGAAGGATAAGCCGGATTTCCATGACAATAAGGACTATATAATACTTGTGATGGAAAAGCTGAATATTATTGCAAGGCCAATGTCATATACCCTGCATGGGAAGTCAGCCAAGGTTTGTTTAAAGAATGTCAGATGATGTATTTCTACATTTTGTGATTTACACCAGAAATATTCTTTGACACAATTATGTTGATAGTGGGCATTCATTCTATTTCGTCTATGAGTCATCCTTCATTATGTCATAAATGTCCGTTTGAAAAAATTAGGACTCTGTGTTAACATCAGGTCATTATATGATGGTACTACATGATACTGTCCTGTCCCTTTTCTATCTTTGTTATTGTGCCAAGTTATTTCCTTTTTCCAATTTCTTTATTTTTGTGTCTGGTTGTTTGTTTATTCTTGTGTCTGGTTGTTTCTTTATTCCTGTGCCAGGTTGTTTCTTTGATATATGTCAAGCATACTTTCTTATTTGTTGCCAAATGCCACTTTCATTCCATATGTACATAAACTTACTTATAGTATTTATTTGATTTCAACATTTCTTAAGATCTTAAATGATAATTTTAAACTGTTACTGAAGTATCACTACCAGCAATTCCCTTTTGACTTAAAACACGTGGAGGTCTTTCTTTATTGGTTTTCTGTAGCACCATGTGTAGGTCTTTCTTTTTTGTTCTTTTAGCAACATGTGTAGGTCTTTGTTTCTTGGTATTTTGACAAACACCATAGATGGATGTTGGTCTGTTGACTAATACCATGCAGAGGTCTTTGTTCATTGGTATTTTGAAAAGCACCTTGTGTTTATTGGTCTGTGGGCTAACACCATGTAGTGGTCTTTCGACTAACACTATGTGGAGATTTTTGTTTATTGATCTTTTGACTAACATCGTTTGGAGGTCTTTGTTTATGGGACTTTTGATTATTTTACAATAACTAATATCAGGCAAATGCAGTGAATCTCAGATTATCAGAAAGATCCTTTGTTGCAATTAGTTTATGACAGATTTAGTTGAAAGTTTAGGTCTAGAATTACATTCATTAAACCATTTGCCATTCACTTCAGTCTCCATAGGCTGACATCTATCCTTGCTTAGGAAAGATGAAAAATAAGACAATACTGAGAAAAAATGGATAAGCAACCTTACTCCTACAGCATTTTGGATGGAATACATATTAAACAGAATTCATTTTAAATTTGAAAGTAATCGCATTTATTGTGAGAAAATAAAAAGAAATAACATAGGGTTTTCTTGGGATGGAATACATATGAAACGATTTATTTTAAATTTGAAAGTAATCACATTAATTGTGAAGAAACAAAGACATAACACAGGCACACTTAAAGGCCTTATTTGGTGGACAATTACCATGCCCTTTTTGGAGGATAATTACCATGCCCTATTTGATGGACAATTACAATGCCCTTTTTGGTGGATAATTACTGTGCTCTTTTTGGAGGATTATCCCCCATCTCTTTTTTGGGGGATAATCATCATTCCTATGTTATATTCAATTTCAAATTTCTTTCTGGAAGTCATCATGAAAAACAATATCTTGAAAATATATTCACTTCCTCCTTTTGATCTCAGACTGGGAAAGAAAGATGTTGATTTGTAGTAGTAGAATCTATGCCACAGAAAGAATCTTGTTTAGATGTACAAAATGCATAGATGTACATGTAATACACAATGATTTACCATTTTTTTGCGTATATAAGACACGTCGTATACAAAGTTTTATGTACCCCGCACCCAGGGTGCGTCTTATATTAGTGGGCGTCTTATCTAAGTACTTTTTAACACGAACGAACGGTACAGTGTGTGATATTGAAGGACGATTATTGCGGTCGATATTCACGTTTCACGATTTTCATTCCTAGTTGTAAAAACAATTGGGTAAGTGTTCTGTAATTACCACGTGTACCAATCCAATGCAGGCCACTTCAAATTTAAAATCCTTTCGTTTCACTATTTTGTATACCGTAATTATTGCAGATCTAAGTTTAGTCGGAGTAAATGTTTTATATTTATATATTATCACAGCAAAAACTACGGCGGCTATATTACCTATACATCCGATTGGGTTCAAAGATACTTAAAGAGTTCAAAAACAAGACAAGAATTATTTTAATATTGGACTTAATATGAAAATCAGTTATACCATATATTTAATTTCTTTTATTAAACACAATATAATAAACTGTTACTAAATAGTGTTTGACTTTATCAAAAATCGATTTACCGTATTGTTCTATTCATCTTCATTTTCATCGTCATCAGTTTCGGCTTCAAATTCACTGAAACTTGAATCAAATTCACTGTATTCATCGCGGAATAACTCCATAACTGATGCTAATTGATCCTCATTGGCGTCAGTGGTATCGGATGCAGCTGCGTCGATGTCCGAAGAACTGATATAGCTAGCCGATTTGGGAATTATCCCACACTTTCTGAAGCCATTGATGATTGTCGTAATTTTCACTTTTTCCCATGCCGTATATGATTTTCGCTTCGGCATCGTGACAATTCTATAAATTTTAAACATGCTAAGCAAATTGATCACACATTTATATATAACAAGAGACTGTTCCCACGTTTATATATGCTAACCGCATACATCGGGCGTTTATTGATCTATGTACTAACCCCACCCGCTGAAGACTTGGCCTAGCGGATCAAAGAAGCCGCCTTTACATCCGGCGTTTATTGTTCTAGAATCTAGATACCAGGTACTAAAGCCATCCGCTATTGGCCTTTGATCTCAACTAAAAATGGTAATGAAGCCTTGTTTACATCCGACGGATGATGGAACATTGGACAAATTTTCATTTATGATCAAGGAAAGTAAACCACTGGATATAAATTGCTCAGTGCGGCAGATGGCTAGGCCTCGTGAGTCTTATGTATTTTTTTTTTTACACACAAATCATCAAAACCAGCGTCTTATATACGGGTGCGTCTTATAATTGGGTGCGTCTTATATGCGCAAAAATACGGTACAGGGACACCATGAAACTACCTGTTATGTTAATGGATAATTACCATGCCCTTATTTATTGGATAATTACCATGCACTTTTTTGTTCGACAGTTACCATGCTCTTTTTTGGAGGATAATTACCATGCCTTGTTATGGTGAATAATTAACATACTCTTTTTGGAGGATTATCACCCTTCTCTTTTTAGAGGATAATCATCATTCTTTTTTTATAGTCAATTTTGCATTTTTTTCTGGACGTCATCATGAAGAACAATATCTTTAAAATTTATTCACTTCCTCCTTTTGATTTCAGACTGGGAAAGAAAGATGTTGATTTGTAGTAGTAGAATCTATGCCACAAAATAATTTTTTTAGATGTACAAAATGCACTGATGCACATGTAATACATAATGCTTTACAGGTACACAATGAAACTTCCTGAAGTTATATTTTATGTGATATTACAGGGATTGAATATCTTGAAAGTAATGTGACTTTATACCAAAAGGTGAACAAGTTAAATTAGAAAAAAGCTTTTGTAACACCTATACTCATGGCGATTCTTAAATGAGTATTCAGCCATCAAACAGTGATGCTGTACCCCCTCCCCTGAACACACACGCACATACACACATTCTTGACGTCTGTTTCACATGGTGCCCATTTCTTTCTTCAGAGGCTACCATTACATTTTTGTTGTAATCATTATGCTTTTTTAACTAAAGTATGCCTTATGCATAAGTTATTCAAATTACATAATTTTGGTATCTCCCCCTCCCAAAATATTAATAATTTGTTTTCTCATTTTTATTAACATGCCATTAAACACATATATTGTATTCTAGAATAGGTGGCTCCTATGTAACTACAACATAACAGTATGCTTTTTCGTAGACTTGCTTGCTTGTTCTATTTATAGCAGCTGCCCAATTTTCAAGAAACATGCTGGGTTCTACTTTCAAACTGTTAACCTCTGTTTCTATTTATATTAGCTGTATGGCTTAGTTAGGAGAGAACAGACTGTTTTTTAACTTTTAATCTTTGCTCACAGATTCATTGTTCTAATTCCTCTCTGGTACACAACCAGTCTCTAGGTATTTGGCAATTAAGTCAGATTGTTTCTAGTTGATGCGTGTATTAGTGCAAAAATGTTTACAAATAATTTCACAGATTATAATAACCCCCAAAAAACGATCCAGATATAAATACATGAATTTCACACAACAGCATTCCAGTCTAGGGCAGCTTCATGTCCCATGCAGGCTGTGTGGAAAGGATTTTAATATTGGTTATTGTGGTAAAACAAAGAAACCTTGAATTAGGTTTTTGCTGAGGTTTCTTGGTAAGATGCACCTTCATTTGCATTGTGATTTATGTTTATGGACCGCATTGTGCATGAGGTATCAATGGAGAGATGTTGGTTTACACTTGAGGCAGTTGGTCAGTTGCCTCTTTACTGGTAGATGAAATTTTATTAAGGGTGTTGTTGGAAGTATTCTGTCAATTTTTGTAGTATTTGTTCTTTGTTCATGACCAGCATGGAGCTGTCGGCAGTCAGAATTGGAGATGTCCATGATGAATGTGTCTTATACATTATCTTCTTTCAAAGCATCATAGAAATTCTACACATCATTCCTGTCTGCATTTGATTGAATCTCATCTGCTTTGCTCAGATGAAAGTCCTGCAACACTCAATGCATTGGATTGTCATCTTAAGGTTGATGATGGCTGCCTTATTAGATGAAGTGTTGTGCTATATAAAGGCCTTCTGTAGCCATATTCAGAAGTCTCTGTATGGCAACATCATTCTTATCACACCAATCTTGTTGTTAATCTTTGGTGGAACCAGTGGTTTTTTATGCAGTTGACTACAGAGTCTTTACAGAGGTTTCCTCATCATTCTAAGATTTTATGTCAATTTGTATACAGTTGGCAGCACAGTTCTTCAACAAATGGCCGTTTAACATTCTCCTGTTTAAATTGGGCAACGATAAAGTTTTTTGAGTATGCTTTTACCCTGTGGTTTTCTGCTAGATTGAGTCTGGATATTGAGCTTGGAGATTATGTGCCTGTGGTCAGTCTAGCAGTCTGCATTTCTTATGACCATCATTTTTCGGGTATCCCGCCTATCTCTACTGTTGATGACTTGGTCAGTAAGATGCGAATGCATAGAGTTTGGGCGTATCCAAGACATCTTGTTGCAGTGTGGCTAGTGCTAGACTGTGTTGATGTTTTGCAGGTCATGTTAATGCATTTATTCAGTATGAGGTTGGTGTTGTTTGTCACTGTTAGTTTTGACAAGGACACCTTGCTGTGTCTCGGGATCTGTACCAACTCTACCACTAAAGTCACCAAGGATGAAGAGAAATGTCCTGCGTTTGATACTTTTAAAAAAAAGAGGCATCATATTTACGGCATATTTTCTAGCCCCTTTCTCATATACCAAGAACAATGACAATACCTGGAAGACTATGTTGAATAATTTAAACACAAATGTACCACATGCATTTTATGCTGTGTTAAATAATCAGCATCATCTCTTAATAGTCCAGAATTGATATCAGTAAAACATGAATATACTGCCTGATATTTTGCATCATCTTTTCAGATTATTATCTTCCTCTAACATGACAAGTAAATTTAAGATCAAGAGATTCACATAACTTTCATCCAAATTTATGTTTAAAAAATAAGATGTAGTGGTAATTATGTCAAGTGAGTTTCACAGCATTCAGATTATGTTTGCTACAAGACAATTTTCAGGTGGTATTCATAGCCAGGTGTATCACGTAAGTAATCATATGCCGTGGGCACAATTCCTTTTTCTGATATGTATGTTAATTTCAATAATTTTATATTTGATTCATTGTAATGAACCTCAACCATTCTTGTATTTCAGCAAGAGAATTACTACCTTGCCCCATGTATTCTTAAGCAGGAAACGCCCAAAGAAATTATCTGCCCTAAATCAGATCCTGAGAAGGAAAGTACATCAGCCCTATGCTTCGTGTGTAAACAGAAGTTTCTGCCACCACCTATTTTCCATAGGCTTGTGGGTGCATGCTTAATGCATTGGCCCATTGCTAAGCAAGATGAAGAGGATCTTATATTCTGTGGTTGCTGTGTGTTTGATATTGACAATTATCACAGATTGTCCCTGCACTTTCTTGGTCATGTCATATTTGCTCGTGTTACAATAATGGGAGTCAAATATATCAGTAAATCTTCAAAACTCTGCAGTGAAGCAAGAAAGTTCATTTCTGAGAACCTGTTAAAGATAATTGGAAATCTGGGCCAGAGTCTAGAGTTTGATCCACATATACAATGCCCTAGTTGTGATGCTGACAGTCTTAAGGGCATGATTGCTGTGCTACAACTCCAAAAGGAAAACGTAGTCTGTCATTCACACGTCAAGAGTCATACACTTGAATCTCAACAACTACTAAAATTTTGGTTTGAGGATGAGGTGAGTATTAATAGTAGAGTTGGTTACTATGAAAATTGTTGTACAATTGCTAACTGTGTTACTTCTGAGGATAGTGGAATACAACCATAGGATACCACAATTATATTACGGACCAACAAATCAATGATCTGGCACATTTGATTTGTTTGATTGCCTTCTGTCAGTGGCTGAAAAAAATCTTGCTCCAATTTATTTATAAATATCACCATATTATTATCTGGTAACAAATATGAGCTCTCAATAAAGTAGGAAACGTCATATTGCATTTAGCTACAGATTAAGTTATACAGAATGTGTTTAGCATTGGTGACACCTAAAAGCCAATCAATTCAATGTTTCATCTTTCCTATTACCCAAAATTTAATGTAAATTAAAATTATAGCTATTGAAAATGTGTTGAATGAAGCTGACCTTAATGAGTATATTATCTGGTTAAACATATTTACCTTTTTGATCACGAACAGACTGCCATTGAAAGAAAGAGGAGAGAAAAGGGGTTCAAAGTATATGAAACAAGTGAAGTGCCAGAAAAGGTGCCCTCTACTTCCAGAAATACAGGTAGCTCTAAAAGATTTTGCTTAGGAGAGATAGAACATATTCTCTTGTCTGTCTACCTGTCTGGCATTCAATAGAGTTTGCACAACTAGTCTTGGTTTTGATGGATTACTATGCAAGTTCTTATCAGTCACTAACTAAAACTGTGCATTTTGAATAATTAAGTAGTTACTTCATTTTCTTCTTGAGTTAATATTTGTTTTATTTTACATCTTAACATAATATACACTGGTCATCAACTTAATATGTGCATTGTAACAAATCATCTAGCTCCTGTACAGTGGTATTTGAGTTATTGCCCTTGTTGTTGTATAACGTAATCAAATATATTTGTATCAGAGCCCTAGTTCTTATTACATGCAGAGAACAAATCTACTGGTGAGAGAATTAGGTTTAAATTGAGATGTATCCATTAACTAGTAAATGGATGCAATGGTATTTTATTAATGTCATAATGAAAATCTATGTACTCTACTTTTGTTGGAACTAAATATTTATATTTAACTGTTTGGTACCCATGATATAATTTTGTAAAGTAGGATATACTTGACTGTGTTATTAAATGTGAAAGCGGTGGCATTGTTAAATTCTTAATGGCATTAGGCCCAAAACATGTTGCAGAATAAGTGAAATATATAAGTAACTCTAATGAATGAAAGCATGTTTAGTGTGTATGCTAGTGCAGAAGTTATTTTCAGTTTTCAATATAAAAACATTAAATTCTATGGGAATTTAAATAGTGGTCCAAACTCTCTAGGGTACTTACATTGGAGAACGGTTCCTCTGGTTGGTGAGATATCTATTGTGCTCACATTTTCTGACTAATGTTATCTCACCTCAATCCACGTGGATTCAAGTCTCATCCACAAGTCTCAGACATAGACAATATAGTTACACAAGAAAGGTTGCCTGTACTTTCCTATGGTTTGCTGACACATCCTTGGGTTTCTTCCTCCAGCAGATATACTAACTGCCATGTACAACCTAATATGATATACTTGTTTAACCCTATACCAACAACAAGAAGTACTGGATAAACTCCACAAAAATGAACCTGCTAACCCATTTTTCATGGCCAAGTGCTCATTCCTTTAACCGTTAATTGGATGTTAGCATTTAACTGTTAATTAGATGGTAGCCAGATGAGTAATACCACTTCCATTCTTATTCTAAGAGTAAATTCCTTTTTCAACTTTCTTAAGGATGTGGTGGTGACTAAAATTTGTGAAGACAACAACTCTTGCATTTTTGACTCCTCTGACCATTAGGCCTAATGAGCTTACAGTATGTCCCTATTATGAGATGTGCACCACACATCATGCATCATTGACTGCCCAACCATTGACACTTGCTTGTTTCCAATCTTATATCAATATTTGTATCCAGTGTCAGTAAACTTCAAATAGAGGTTTATAGCATCACCAGATAATATCTCATAAGAGTTTGACAGAGTGAGATTATTGTAGATTAATTAAGTGACGTAACAATTAGCTACCACTCTTCTAAACCATATGTCTGATACATAACTCATAAGATCATGGACAAGTTTTGATAATGAGTTTTTTCTAAACTCAAATCATTAACTATCTAGCACCATATTACCTGAGATTTTGCCAAATGTAAAAGCCATATTTTTGATCTGGAGTTTCTAAACTACCATAATTTACACACTCTGAAAGCCATATGATATTGATGATCTAATGTTGTCTTTAATTATTAAGCTAGCTAATCAAAAGTATCTTGCTGCATATTGTAAGACGCAACTCAAGGGAGGCAGACCATTTGATTTGGTTTGCAGTCCATGTCATTCGAGAAAATCCTGGGAGTTGAACAGAAAAGAGGCCAACAGCTGCTAAACAGGTCAGAACCCAACTTTGGCTTCAACTGGAGCTGCACAGATGGTCAGAAATATCTGGTCTCATCATTTGACTAATAAAGCCGAGCAATGTTTTAGGACACTCATTTTCAATGATTGGTATACATTTCAGAGGCTGCATACCTAATTGGAGCAATTTAGTAATATTGTTCTTCAACCATTACAATGACATAGAGTGTACATAGTGATGGCAGGTGTATATTAAATAGTGTCTTATTGCTGAAGATCTGGCATTTTGCTGTGTACCCCTGACATGTGAAAAAAAGCAAATGAGAATTATCATTCCCTCTTGTTGAGTTTTGAACTGGAAGATGAGCAAACATAAATCGGTATCCATATCTGAAAAACAGGAATATTTCAGCTAGCATATCAGAATGGAAACTGGGTCCAAGTTAATGGAAATCAAATGAGAGAACAAGGTGTACACTTTCTTAAGACCTGGAAAATCATGGTAGCCACATCCATATTGAAGTGGAGAAGAAGTTATCCCCAGACGGACAATACATGGCCAAACTATCAAACCAATTAAATTCAGTTTTTATTCCAGAAACCCTCTGCTAGTAGCCACCTAATCAGGTTGTGAAGAAGGTCATGTAAAAAAACAGTGAAAGTGGAACAAAAAAGAAATCTAATACTAAAGCTGAAATACCACAATACCACTTAAATTGTTTTCTCAAAATGAACATCATGTCAATGACACCGTGGGTCATATAATCAGAAGACACATAACATTCCCAACTCAAGCAATGGGTGACTGGTTAGATCTGACCCAACACAAGATCTTCAAACTACTGGCATATGTGGAAGTGTACCACACTATGGCAGTCACCTAGCTGTCCCATACTTACATCATATTGACAAATATGTCTGACACCAAGAAGACTCATACCTACATCATATTAATAATAAATCATACCAAAACCATAACATAACATAACATTTCCTGTGAAGAGGTTGGGTAAAGCAGACAAATTAAGCAAAATTTTTATTCATTTTGTCAACCATTAGCAATGGTCCTGTTTGACTATTGTTACAATTTAACAGCCATTTGTATTTGATAAGATGATAAGCAGAAATTCTTAGTTTAAAAGTGCTTCACCTTTTATGTGAAATGTAAAGCAATGACATCAGTGATATGTTTTGTGAATGTATAAAAATAACTTCAAATGATTGGTTATTCCTTACATGAAAAGCAGCATTAATCTATTAGACTTCACTTTTGGTATTCAATTTTCTATACTCATTACTAGAATCATTTAAAATAATCTAAGGTATTGATTTAAAAAATTAATAATTGCTAAACATACAGCGCATCAACATGAGATAACCTATGCATTTCATGATAAATACTGAAAATTCATCTAACCATGTAACCCAATAAACTACTATTTTGGTAGAGGACAGGTTCAATAGGAAAACAAAATCTCCATCATGCAAGCAATATTTTTTAAGAGGGATGACCCATAATTGAGCTTTGCTAGAAAGGGATCCATAATATTTTGCTATATGCTACTAAAGTGCACATCCGATCTCTTTATTTTGAAAGATCCCTTAATTTCATATGCATGGCTTTATACCAATCTAGCACATGTGGCAACAGTTGACATATTCATTTTGCCTTCTGATCATACATATCTATGCATGTATTAGCAAGGTATTGTTAACTTTAAGACCATTGCTAAATATTACCTCTTGACTCAAAACCAAATAACCTGAATAACTGTATCCGGTACTATTATCATTACAATCATTTACAACAGTTTGCTATTTATTAATATAGGTCCATTTCTTTTAGGGTCTGAAGAGGCTTTGCATGATTAATACAACTATCTTTACCCTACCATTACAGTATATCTAGAGTTTCAGTTAAATATGTACAGAGCAATTGATCACTACCAAAAGATATATTGAATTTTATAAAATGTATACTATAGATTGTACTGCAGTAGTTGTAATAGGTTTATTTAATTCTTAAAAATTACAATGCATGTTATTAACAGTAATATTCTCATTTTCATCATTACTAACAGGGGCATTTTGGTTCCTATATATGCAGTTTATATCCAAACTTAAACAGACTGTGATGCATATTCTAGCATGACTAGAATCAAGGGAGGTAATATGTTATATGTTCCATATATCCTAAAGTATATCGCATTTGATGCATGTTGTACGATGACTCTGATGGGGGTGGGATAATATGTGAATCAATTTGAGGTTCCTGCTGAATATGGCATTAATAGTTGCTTGGCAGCATTGAAAAAAATTCTAGGATTTTTCATGTTTCCTTGAGAGGGGTATGTCTTGTAAATGTTTAAAAAAGGTATGTATTTGCCATTATTGCCATATAAAAGAACAGTGAATCTTGGGATCAGTTCTCTGAAGGAAACGAGTACCATTTTTATCAAATCTGAAAGAATATCGAGTACCATTTCACATTAATGACAACTCAATTGTAATATGTGTTTAATTATCAGATCATTGTATCCAAGACACTAAAATCCACCCATAATGAAATCAGTGACATATTGGATAAAATGGATAAAAATTATGAAACGTTTCAACGAAAATTTTGATCAGTTAAATGCCAAATTACTCAAGAACGATACCAGACGTACCAGATAATGTTCATATGACCCCATAAAATTCCCAGATTCAATGTGTACCATATTTAATGAAATATAAAAAATTTGAGTGTTTAAAGAAACATTACTCCATAAACTTTCAGTTTTTCTTTCCTTACCCTAAAGTCAATATAAAAATCTAACCTCTTACTCCTGAAACTTGTGGATTATTAATTATGAATGGAAAACATGCTATCAATTGTATGGTTGAGAAAAATGCATTATACAGAATATTATTAAGCTATCTCACTTGTTTTTTTTTTTAAATTAAGTTGTGTCAAAAGCTAGTACGGTAAGTAAAAAATTTGTAATCAAGTAACAAATAATTGCACCTGAATTGATTCATACAACAGGCATGTAAGGGTTTAAAGACATGTTTTAGTTTCAGGCCTTCTATTCACCCATACAAAGGCTTTGGATGACAAATTATATTCAGTTTACAGCACTTATTGTAGTCAGAAACCTTTATTCTTTTAAGTATGGTATTTATTGAGCTAGTACATTTGGAATAGTTTCATAGCTCATAAAATAATTACTTGACATTTTTAGTACTATCATGAAAGTACAAAAATGTATATCAGAATGAAGGAGAAATATATTGATATAATCAGAAACATATGTCTTAATATATAAATAGGAAATGTCGAAATGGTTTACAACAGAATGCTATTACAGCTTTGTTCACCTTCAATTGTATAAGCACAGCTAGGTTTACAGCCAAAGTATAAAATCACTCATGCTGTACCTTTTATCAAACAACTAGATCCTCATCTGCATCTAAAATTGGATAGCTCTCCCATTGGTAATAAATAATTGTACAAGAAGGAATTTTATTGTAGGTTTTTAATGACATTCTTCTACCTTTTATCATACTGCTCACCAGACAACTAGATCCTCATCTGCATCCACAAGAGAAAATCTTTCACATTGGTCATAATTAATAATAATGATAATAATAATTATAACTGGTGTTGTTGTAGGGTTTAATGCTATTCTTCAGTACACAATAGACTATACATGGCGTCCAGTAATAATGGTGGAGGAAGAACCTGGGAAAAATCCCCAGAAAGAACCACCGACTAATGAGAAGCTACTGGTAAACATTCTCACATACCCACATTGGCCGAATCTGAGACTCAAACCCATGAAGACAGAGGTGAGTTGGTAGTGGTCTGTAATGGCGAGTGCTTTGGAACACTTGTGGCCCGTAGGAATGAGATAAGTGTAGTCCTCTAATTGGTCAGATATAGGTATACAATTAGTATCATACAAGTGTTATTCAATAATGTGTTTTGACCGTTTCAGAAAAACTGCATGTGACTGTTCTGAATAGGTCCCTGCCTAATCTGATAAAGTATCTTAATGTTGGTGTTGTAATGATCTACATCCAGCAAAAAGAACTTTTTGATGATGTGACAATACGTGATATCAAGGTAAGGAGAGTGATACTTAATTATTACGTTCAAATACATAGAGGATATAGCATATGATTTTTTATGAATTCCAATCTGTCAACCTTCTTTATACAGAATGTTGACAATCAGAGATATACTGACATGGCTGCAGGAATCAGAGTGCATGGTGCAAAGAAAGCAATTTAAAGCAATTGAGAAAAATTATATACACGTATAAACATCAAGACAAATCAGGTTTGGAATAAATTAAACTAAATATATTTACTGTTTGCATCATTTAAAATAGACTGTAGCAAAACCGTTTTCATATTCTTAGCCTTGTCAGATGTTGTTCAGCATCATGCACCATTTAGATCTGTATGCATACACACACATAATTATAACCACACTAACTTTAGACTGCGCCGGTGGCCTGATAGGTTGGAATGTCCCTTTTAGATACGGGTGGTCATAGGTTCAATCCCTGGCCATGTCATATCAGATACTTATTAAAATGGTACTTACACATGCATTGCTAAGTGCTCAGCAATCAGAGGTTAGTGTTAGGACTGGTCTACTGGTGTCAGGGTAATGTGACTGGGTGGGACATGATGCTACATGTGTGTGACATGAGGCCCCAGTGCTAGATATCACTATAAACTGCCACACTGCAGACATCACAGTGATATGGCTGGAAAATTGTTAAAGTTATGTCAACAATCCAAAAGACACACACATTGGCTTTAAGTTTTAAAGTTTTCTGACTTTAAATCAGAGTATCTCGTGAAAGAATTATTTAGAAAAATCTCTGGAAGAATCACCAACCCATGGGAAGCCTTATTCACTAGCTAAGATTCTGATATGTTGATCTGCTCTACACTTTGACAGATCAATCATATTTTGTTTTGTCCATATGACATCTCTTTGATTTCATGAGTTGTTTCCCTTAGTATGCACTGCATTTAACCAGTAGTATGCAAACGTGGTACATTGGACATCAGCTGAAAATAGTGAAGTCAATTGTCTTCTATAGGATACTTTGTAGGTTTAACATGAGTTAAAAATATGACTATATTTCAAAGAGAAGCCATGACACGTGTATTTGAGGGAAAGAATGCATTTAAACAAATACAGATAGGAGGTGGAAACATTGCTTATTTACATGTATATTACAGCTGTGTGCACCCCTTGACTTGATCATAGGAATGGTGTTCAGATTTGCACAAAAATTTATGATCGTTATGCCAAGGTGTAGATATGGTTAACAGATCAGACTTTGGCTAGCAAAGATGATGGAAAGCTGCTTGCAAGCTTTCTCACACACCCTTTGGCCATTATTATAATTTAATACATATTCTTTTTATGATTCCATAGTTGCAGAAAATATCAGACATATCAGAGCTCATAACACTATTTCCTTTTTGTGCTGTTACAAGAGCAAGGAACATTTGACATCGTATAAAGCAGCAGAGGGGGTGAACAGACCAAGTTTTCAAGCAAAAATAAGGCTTCTACGGAGACCGAAACTATTTCAGACAAACCGAAACTATTTCAGAGGGAGAGAGGGTGAACAGACCAAGTTTTCAAGTAAAAATAAGGCTTCTACGGAGACCGAAACTATTTCAGACAAACCGAAACTATTTCAGAGAGAGGGGTGAACAGATTAACTTTTTAGATAAATATTTCGTAAGCGATTTGGTTTGAAACCGAAACCAAAAAAAATCTTACGGATAGTGGTCACAAACACAGGGGCTGCGACACTACAATGTTCCAAGGCGACGTTTTATAAGCGGTTCTGTCGTTAATAATAAAAAAAATAATCTTACAACGATGTTGCCGTTCACCCCCTCTGCTGCTGGAACTTTTAGTTCTGGGTTAATAATTTTTTTTACGATGAAAATCACTAAGATTTCAACCGAATATTTGATCGAGTCGATACGATATCGTTTCCGAGGGTCATGCAAATTTATTGTTACAAATCCGTATGTGGTTGACTGAGCGTTACTAAAGAAATTTTTAAATTGATTATGATCCATATCACCGCAGCACCAAGTTTGCCAAATATTTCTAAGAGTATGAGTATCAACTCCATTAAATACACACAATAAATTGCAGTTATCTCTGATCACTTTTGGAATCTCTGTGTAGCGTTGAGTGACATATATCACGTCTGTGCTTTTATGCCTGCCTCGGGAAAATATTCTAGCTGGATTTTTTTGTTTATCTAACATCACATCGTCGTATACAACTAAATTGTTAATACTTCCATCGAGATCTTCTACTGATGGTGCCTCGTAAATATCAGTTATAAATTCAATAATACCCTCGCCGGCAATCTCTGAAGCGTTTTCATTAAAATCTTTTAACACTTCATAGCATCGTTGATCATCTACGCTAGGAGCAACTAAATACAACTTATCCCACGTCATCCATCTCATTATTAAATTGAGCAACAATTGCGTCTTGCCGGATCCAGATGGCGCGATTATAATCATCCGGATAGAGTTTGGTAGCGCTGCATGATGCTTAACCGGTTCTCTTGCTTTAGTCGCTGAAAAATCAATTATATCCATATCTCTATACATAAATTATGGATCTATATTGTGTGAAGTGTAAAACGCGTACTGGCACAGATGACTTGACGACGATTACAACTAAAAATAACCGATCAGCGCTTTCTGGTAAATGCGTACAATGTGGTACAAATAAATTTAGATTAGTGTCTATGAGATTTGCAGGAAATGCTATCATTTCTGATGATTTAAAAAAAAAAAACGAGGAGGTGATATCGCAGCCAATCTAACTAAACTCCCTGGAACCCCATGGGCAAAGTATCCAGGAGAAAAACACCTTCCAGGGTATAGTTATTGTGGACCGGAAACACGATTAGATATCAGACTTGATGATCAAAATCAACCTCGACGTGGTGAAGAACCAATAAACGCCATTGATAAGGCGTGTCACGCTCATGATGTTGCATATAAGAGCAGCGATTTGCAGCAAAGACATCTAGCAGATGTGAAATTAATTCATGCATTAAATGCTATTCCTGATAAATCCTTCAAAGAAAAATTAGCTTCATGGTTAAAAAATCGGCTATGAAAAGCAAATTGATGTTAGGTGCTGGTAATTAATAACAACATGGAATCTATTTATTATTCTCCGAGGGGATACTGGAGGGGTAACACTGCAATCAATAAACTCGCTAGCGCCGCAAAAGTGAAAAAGGCCACTGCGGATAATTGGTTATCCAAACAGGCTATATGGCAAATTTATCTACCAGCGCCTAAACAAATTAATTACTCACATTTTGATGTGACTGTCCCTAATGAAGTTCATCAGGCTGATATATTATATTTGCCACATGATCGTGGTTACAAATACGCGTTAACCGTAGTTGATGTTGCGAGTCGTTACAAAGAAGCAGAGCCGCTGAAAACAAAATCATCAACTGAAGTCGCTTTTGCATTTGAAAGGATTTATCGAAAGGGTCCTCTGAGTTGGCCAAATCTATTGCAGGTTGATCCTAGCAAAGAATTTCAAGGCGCTGTTTTATCAGCGATGAAGCATCACAAAGTCACCATCAGACGGGGGCATACTGCGTTACATCGCGATCAGGCAATTGTAGAACGATTTAATCGGACTCTTGCTGAGCGGTTATTTGGATATCAATACGCGAAGGAGTTTATTCAGGATAAAAGATCACATGAATGGGTCAAAAGGTTACCAGCTGTGATTACCGCACTGAATAAGAAGATTACTAGAACAATCAAAATGAAACCTATCAACGCGATTAAAAAGAAGTCTATACCTAAAATGGAAATTCAAGGGATTCCATAAAAAGATTTCAAAGAACCAATTCTTGGTAGTAATGTCACTGTTAGGTATTTATACGAACCAGGAGAGCTGGAAGGTGGCACAAAAAGGGCTACTGATCCTATTTGGAGTGTTACTGCACACAAGATATTTACTATAACACGATCAACTGGTAGACCTCCAATCTATAAATTGGATTCAACTGCCCCTCAGCGGGGGTTTACACGCGAACAACTCCAAGTGATTCCTGACGATACTCAATTACCACCACAGGGTCTTAACTAGTACCCCCTAGAGGCATTGCGCTGACACCCCGGCGCCTGTTGCACTCAAGACATGTTAGCATCACATTATCTCTTGTATGACCAATGCTGCTATTCTTTCTGTCTACGGTAAATTGTCGAGAATCCCTATCTGACCAACACCAATTCATTACACAATTGCAACTCGCGCAGTGATTATTCTGTTGCTGTTTCAACGTCATTATTAATTCAACATCAATATCAAATTCTCTATTATTTTTTTTTATCCTGCTGTTTATAACCAGAAAGATTTTTTCTGATTATGTCCTCGATGATATCACCAGTGATGATATCACCAGTGACAATATCACTTATTGCATTGTCATTAGGATTTTCAAGGACACTTCTTCTAAGCTGATTTATTCGCCGTACTCTGGATACTGCAAGATAGAATAAATTCGACCATTCGATGCGATTATCTACCATCCAAACAATTGTGTCTGTGCTAGTCAATCCCTGTGAAGAATGTATCGTCGCTGCGTATCCTAGCGTCCATGGGGATTTATTAGCACGCAATGCATCTTCAACGACGCTGATATCAACCAGCACAATATCATTTAATACGAGAATTTGTTTTTCTCGCTGTCCTGGAATATCGACTTCGATATTCTGTTTTCGTGTATCCGAAGGCCTATAACAAAGAGGCACTGGAAGTGTTGCAAATTTTTCTTTATTCGTTTCAAATAACTTCATCTGAAGTGTGTCTCTGACAATTTTTCTACTTGCAATTATCAAATCGTTTGGTCTCCACGTTTCCCAAAAATCATTCATTGGAGTTTCTGAAATTATTTCACGCGCTATTTCACACTGGATTCTATCCGGTTGTAATCTAATTAGCGCTTTGAATTCTCGTAATCGTTCATCAAGTGATCTATAATCAGTGTTAATTTCTTCATAATAGTCTACAAAACCCTTTAGCCACTCATGTGAGGATGCACCGACAAATGGTGGTGGTTGGCCGTGATCACCGCACATGACGACTTTTGTGCTTTTGTTTAACAACCACTCGAGAAATGTTTGTAATACATCTAATGACACTGTGCATATTTCATCCCAAATTATAATTTCAGGAATGAATTTATCACCCATACGCTCAGGAGTCCATTTGTCACCCTTCCATCGAAAGAATCTGTGATAAGTACAGGCATTTACCCCTCGGTGTTTCATCTCTCTGGCGAGTCTGTGAGTTGGTGTTAGGACAATCATGTTTGACCGACGAAATAATTCAATTGCACGAGTTGTCTTTCCTGACCCACCACAACCGTTTAAATAAACTGTCTTGTATCTACATATTGGATCAGATACCGGTGGTGCATTAGAAAATTCTGATTGAATTTCAATACGGTTACAACAAAACTATTTATCATCAATGGTAACGTCTGCGGATTCACAATACTCATGTAGTGTTTCCTTTTTAAATCGCCAACGCCCGCAATTTCCTCGGGATCTATGAATGCCGCTACAGCTGATTTGTATTTATTGTGTATATACATCGAATCAGTGGCTACTGTAACCGCGGTATTAGGAAATCTATTTATCATCGAAAATAGATTAATAGAAGCATAGGCTAGCAGAGAACTTCTCAAATGTGTGTACTGGGAATTATATCCATCACAGTAGGTAACAACCGTACCCAATTTCTCACTATTGGATAGAAAAGCATCCTTACGGGATACAAGTTTTCCCTGTTTCGTTAAATCCGTTACAATAAAATCGTATTCAGCGACGTCTATGATCAACCGCGAAGAGTATTTTGCATTGTCGTATCTTCCACCCCGAGTAAATTTACCGATTATTCTTCGTCCAAAATCTTTTGCTTGTTCTTTTTTAATTTCAAATAACTCCTTAGACAAATTCATGATTTCTTCCTCGCTGAAATCAGGAAATTGTTTTCGCTGTTCGCTAATTATTCTATCTAGATCGGGTTGTGGTAGCCAAACTTATTTCTGAGCTCGATAGGATATAATCGCTTCAATGACAATATACGATATTAACATACCACAATCGATCATATATCTCAATAACACTATAGGCATCCACGCCTATTCAGATAGGTGTCTACCAAGCCAAAGATAACTACACGGATGTAACCCTGTAGCTAATTCGAATGATATCACACGAGCGAATCCAGTTAAATCAAAATCAGGCAATGGACCATTAATCGCAACACGAGTCATTTCATGCGTGGGGTGTCCAAATCGTTTAAAATAGTTACTACATTCCCCATACCCGAGAAAACTTCCAGGATAACAGGCGGATATATCAATTGAAATCATACCATCACGTGAGTATTTTGTATTCCACAGTCCTCATTGACCGAATTCGACGCAACTCAATTTAACGTCCTCGAGAAAATCACTTCGTGTTGGACGCCATGAGTTTTTTTCTTTTTCAAAGTGAGCTACCACTGATGGAATAGTAAAACTATCCGTTAATAGTTTTTCATGAAAACTCTCCGGTGAAAAATCATTTGCAATTTTTCTCATTCTAGTATCTAACTCTTCAACGCGATATAATTCACCATTTGGTCTTACAAATTGATCAAATCCTGATTCGGAACCAGCACTACTAAGTAACCACACTGACACATGATCATCTTTACACAACGCATGAATAGCATCGAATAATTTCTCTTCATAGAAAACATCTCTGATGAATTCTTCGGGGATATATCTCACGATTCGTTCTCGTGGAAATATTGTTACTGCAGGTGTCCACGCGTGTTTGTTATGATCAATAATTTCAATTGGAGCTCCTCGCGATTGATATTTAGGTTTGTATAATACTTCTCCGGTTATTGTCGTTACTGATATTGGGAATTTTAATGATGCTTCTAATTTAGCTATATCAGATATCTTTGCACCGTGCTGTTTCACTGTCAGTTCCCATTCGGTTATTTTCCTACGTCGCAGATCAGTTAGTTTATTTCCTCGGGATGCATTTGTGAAGTGTTCCATTACCCGTGTTTCTACACAATTCAGTGAACTAGAATATTTCATAGGAGCTAGTTTTGCAATATTGGGTTTATCATTTAGCGGGTATATTCCATAAACGATTTCTGTTACAGGATAAGATCTCTCGTAGTATGGTTTGTCGATTCCAGTTAGAATTCCTGGTTTGGAATCTCTACTCACAATGAAAGCTTTTTTATTCCTAAGGATTGGTTCAAATGTATCCCTAATAATCCATTTGCCTTCGACTTCGATTATGAATTTTATTCTGAAAAAATACTTCTGTTGAGAATTGCTTTGCAATGAAAATCCTTTGGATTTCCAACCCGCTGGCGGACCAAGGTGTGAAATTATCTCAACTGCTCTTTCATCGTTCATAGTAGCATCGATGATGGGTACATTGACATCATCATTGATAATTCGAAATGTCGACCAACAATGTGCTGCACCGTCTCGGTAGAATTCATTAAAACACTCCCTGATTTTACCCAGTATAGTTCTATCACCGATTAGACGTTTTGATGTATCAGAGACTCTATCGAGATTGAAATTAACATTTTTCCAGGGTTTAATTTTCGATAATCTTTGGAACTCCTTATCGAGATTGAATTTAGCATTTTTCCAGGGTTTCATTTTCGATAATCTCTCGAACTCCTTCATGTTACCGTCTACTAGACGTTTTTTTGGTTTATCGTTACCGTCCACTAGACTTTTTTTGGTTTATCGAGATTAAATCTAGGACTAATTTTTAATAATCTCTTAAACTTCTTCATGTTACCGTCCACTAGACATTTTTTGGGTTTATCGAGATTAAATCTAGGACTAATTTTTAATAATCTGTTAAACTCCTTCATGTTACCGTCCACTAGACGTTTATTTGGTTTATCGAGATTAAATCTAGGACTAATTTTTAATAATCTCTTAAACTCCTTCATGTTACCGTCCACTAGACGTTTTTTTGGTTTATCGAGATTAAATCTAGGACTAATTTTTAATAATCTCTTAAACTTCTTCATGTTACCGTCCACTAGACATTTTTTTGGTTTATCGAGATTAAATCTAGGACTAATTTTTAATAATCTGTTAAACTCCTTCATGTTACCGTCCACTAGACGTTTATTTGGTTTATCGAGATTAAATCTAGGACTAATTTTTAATAATCTCTTAAACTCCTTCATGTTACCGTCCACTAGACGTTTTTTTGGTTTATCGAGATTAAATCTAGGACTAATTTTTAATAATCTCTTAAACTCCTTATCAGGATTGAATTGAGCATTTTTCCAAGGCTTAATTTTCGATAATCTCTCAAACTTCTTCATACTATAATTAAAATAAGCATTTAAATGAAAGATTTATGTATAATGAATCACTGCAAATGGCTCATGATTGGATCAGTGACTCCGTGTAACAAATCATGCAGAAAGGAATTCTGTGGGTATCATATGCAAAGCTTTCGTCGTGGAAGCCTTGGTCCGTTACCCTGCATACGATGTGGGGTTGGGGTCAGGGGGAAATCGCAGTTGTGTCTGAGTTGTGGTGGTAAACGATATAGGGAATTGAAGCGTTATTATGACAAAAGAATCAAAAATGGAAAATCATATGAATTTTCAATCAATCAGCGACAAAGTCATAAGAACTCCCCAAGACTACATCGAAAGATTCTCCAAAGATGTAATCATTAGACCAAACAATGAATTAGACAAATAGTATTAGTATACGAATGAACCAAGAATTCAGACCACACCCTGTGATTACAAATTATGAAGCATCCAGTGATGGTACTGTCATAAACCGTAGACTGAAGAAACCGGTCGGTTTTGTGACTAATCAAGGGTATTTGATGTTTGGTGCTGGAAAGAAAAAATATCACAATCATCGTTTCGTGTATGAATGTCACAATGGATTGATCAAGGATGGTTTTGTTATTGATCATAAGGATTCTAATCCAAAGAACAATTCTTTATCAAATCTGCAAGCTGTTACACAAAGTGAGAATACCAAACGAGGAAAGACTGGCACTTGCTCAAAAAAAGCGAGACCCATAAAATCTTTTAATACAATAACTAATGAGGAAAAAATATTTTTATCTATGAATAGCGCCAGTGGGTATTTCAATATTTGTCCATCTTCTGTACAAAAAGTTGCAGAGGGGATTTATCGATCTGTGATTTCAAAAAAGACCGGACAGAAAATTCAATTTATTTATGTCTGATGAGTCATATTTTTCATTTAGAAATATGTAATTATCATAGAATATGAATTCTGAAAAAATGAATAGCATTATTGATGAAATCTTAAAATTGAAAAGTCAGGATATCAAACTATCAGATGGGTTAAATCCTGATCAAATCATGTCCGATTTTCAGGATATAGAATACGGAGTTAACACTAACAAGTATATGCTGCCCAAGAAATACGCGCTAATCAAAAAAATTCAGAATTCTATTCGAGACTCTCTTTCATTTTCCAGTGACGTAAGTGCGTTTGTGCCGTTATTTATTATCGTAGAGGGAATACGAAAAGAATTAGGTAACGAATACGAATTGAAAAAGGATGTCAATTCTAAAGTTAGAAATATAAGAGCGTTAATTCAAGAAAATGAACGACTTTGACCGTGACCGACCCCTCAAAGAGATTTTGTCATTTTTTGATTGTGACCGACCCTCAAAGAGGTTTTCATTTTTTTTAGCATTTTTTGATTGAAAATGTCAAAATCAGTGAATAAAAAATATTTCACACACACTGAATAAAAAATATTTCACACACACTGAATAAAAAGTCGATGGGCCGTTAATGGATGGTTTTCACGATATGATGGTTCCGATTGATCAAAGATAGAATGAAGGAAGTCACAGTATTATTATTTTTATGTACAATTATGTGACTTCCTTCATCACTGATAGAGCCATTAAAGCAATAAAATAAAACTTCCATGGTGGTGTTAAAAATCATCTGATATGACTGACCCCTGTGGAAAGGGCGAAAAATAATTTTATTAAAGAAATTCGCTCTTTCCACACTTTTGATACATCATTCAGAGTCATCGTATCTATTAACACTCCAAACAATTTATAATTTGCAATTCAAATTAACTGAAAAGTGTTTTCGTCTGTTAGGTCAGGTTCGGGAAAATTGTTTTGCAATTGAAAAATTGTTTACGATTTCAAATAATGGTCAATGAAGCATTAACGACCCGATTGGCTCGTGAACGACTAGATGCAATCAAGAGATTTATACCAATTCGAGACTCTGTAAGGAATAAACTGCAACAACGACAGAGTTTACAAACTGATTTTGCTGTGGGATCTGAAGAATTGTTTAAACCAGTAACCACAGCAACGAAAGGGGTAGAGCGTGCTATACTGGGAGATGTTCCCGAGACGGGGAAATTTGTTATTGGTGAACTTGAAAAAATAGCAGCGAAAACTGAACAAACAAAACAGGCTATAAAAAAATGGAATCAAAAAGAACAGTAGATGATTTACGCGTGAGGTTTAACGAGGAAGGGTTAGCAAAAATCGATAAGACTGATCCAACAGAAATTCCTGCGCTTGTTGTTACCACTTCTGAAGGCAGAAAAAAAATGTTGAAACCAGAACATCATAAGTTTGTTAAGAATTTAACTCATTGGGCTGATATATTCTACAAAATCAAAACTAAAAATAGTCAAATTAAGACAGATAGTGCATCATACATTGAATATATCAATGCGGTGGATATAGTGTATAAACAATACGAAGAGCTTAAACAACAACAAAAACCGCGAAAATTGCGAGGAAAGCAACAGCAACCTGCAAAGAAAGTATTCTACTCGCCTAAAAAACTACCACCTGATCGAGATGATGATGTTCTTGATTATTTACAAGAAACCGATTTAGAAGAACTGGATGAAGCAACTGGTTATAGCGGAAGTGGATTGCAAGATTCCAGTGGACCCCCAAGTGGAGTATGTCCTGGTAGTGTTCTCAGTGATATATCACGATTAGAAGTTCTTGTAGGAGGGTTACGAGCTGGAAATAACTCACCGGAAATAATTAATGAAGCAGCTGATATCTGTAGACGGTTATTTCAAGGCGGTATCATGGATATCAGCACATATCGAGATTTTATTGGCGAGTTATCAAGTGGGTATCACAGTGACTGAATTTACAATTGACAAATTGTTTTACAATTGAAAAATTGTTTCTGATTTCAAATAATGATCATACACTACAACCATGATAAACCAACCCCCGTCTATGTAGTTAATTCACGGTTTCCAGTTTATAGAGCATACTATGGTGTTGGTTTAGGTAATACCATTGCTGGGTTATTTGCAAGAATGGCTCCAAAGGTGATGCCGTTAGCTAAACAATTATCAATGAAAGCAATTGATGTTATTCGTGATAAGGGTATCAGTGCTGTTGGAGATCTTGCCGGGAAAGCGTTTTCAGCCGCGAAGAATAAAATAACATCATTGGTGCGACGAAAAAAGAAACCGTTACCATCTACAGTGGAAATGCCTGCGAGTGTTAGTAAAATTATAAATAACGCAGTAGATGAAAAACTAGCATAGTTGATAACTCCCGACCAAAGCAATATTGCAAATATGATAGCAGGAAGCGGCTTTAAAAAACTACATCGATGAAAATCGTTTACGATTTCACGATTTAGACTCTGTTAAATAGAATAAAATGTTCAAAAATTCACCTGATCCAGCGTTTGATATAGACGCCCCAGTTGGCAAGGATGATTCTGTACGCGATTATCAATATTACGCCTATCATGCAATAGACTCAAATAGTCGATCGCGAATTGATCTTCAAGTCCATGATACCAGTAAGTATTTTCTACCCGCTGAAGCGTTTATTGAAGTAGAAGGTGAACTTGTAACAGCTGCTGATACTACTGCTGTACCAGCACCGTATCCAGCTGATACTCAAGTCGGTTTTGTCAATAATGGTATTATGGCGTTATTTGAGAGTGCAAGATATCTCATCGATGGAAAAGAAATCGAGTCTATAGATCGCGATGTTAATGTGGCTACAACAATAATCGGGTTAGCGAGATATTCTGATGATTATACAAGATCAGCAGGACCTTCTATGATGTTTGCAAAAGATGTTAAAAATACCGCTGGAGGAATTCAATTTGTTGTAAGACGACCAAAGAATAATGCTGGCACTGCTAATATTGATGCCGAGGATATGATTATAAACAACGGTATCAATTTCAATCTAGGAGCTGCAACACGTATGTCAATGCTGCAAGGGGCGCGTAAATCATTTTCATGCGCGATTCCACTGCATCACATATCTGGATTCTGTAGAAACGTCCGAAAAGTTATCTACGGGGCGAAGCATACAGTAGCGCTTGTACGAAAGGGTGATGATAATGACGCAATTTGGAGGATTCCAGCAGACAATGCAAATCCCAATGCTGATGCCGGTAATGTCAATTTAACAAAAATATCATTATGGATGCCAGTGTTGACTCCTTCAATCACCGCAGAAGGACGATTACTATCATTTATGGATCAAGGAGGAAAATCATTACTAAGTTGGCTAACCGTGAGTACAGATGTTAAACAATCAAGTCTCAACGGGTTATTCACGTGGAATCTAGCATCAAAACAAGGCATTGCTGCGCCACGTCATATATTTGTAGCGTTACAGGATAACACACGAGTTGGCGATCAACGTTTCAGTCATATGATATTTGATCCATTAGGTGTTAAAGACGTCTCGCTGAGAATAAACGGCGAGCAGGAACCATCTGAAGATGTACAACTTGATTACAGTCAAAATCATATTGCTCGCGTGTATCATAGATTGCTGTCGTTTATGGCACGCGATCAAAATGTTGATACTGGTCTACAAATATCACAATTGGATTTTAAGAATCTGTATCCGATCTATTACTTTTCGCTGGAACATCTTGATTTAACAAGACAATCCGTCGTGGATATACACTTTAGAGCTAATGTAACCAGTCCTGGTGCTATTGCTAATTATAGAGCGGTTGCTGTCATTCTCAGCGACAAATCAATGCTACTTGAAGGTGTTGGAGGAAGAATGAGAGTGGTAGATGCGCCAGTGGAAAATCTTTGATTGAAAATCTTTCCAAAACATGTAATCGAAACTTTATAGCAATTAGATCAATCTGTTATTGTACAATGTTGTATAGTAATATCAATGTGTCGTTGACACCTGGTCAATTAAAAAAATTACAATCCAAATCGGCTAAGCAATGTGGAACCACAATTACGCTGAAACCCAATCAAATGACTGGCGGGGCGAATAAATTATCGCTGACAACTCGTCAAGTAAAACATTTCAATGATGCACTTGTAGCAAAAAAAGGTGTTCAGATTTTTATTTCTGCGGCTGCTATCAAAATCATGATTAAAACAGGCGGTATATTCCCGTTGTTAGCTGCGATTCTAGGATTAATTGCGGCAGCAGCCCCAGCAGTTGCAAAAGCAGTCGCATTGGGGGCAGCTGGAGCCTTGGGGACAAAAGCGGCACAAAGCATTGCTGAATCATATGAACCGAAGAAGAAAGGACGAGGATATAAAAAAGGGAAAGGGTCTAAGACTACCAGGAACCCCGTATTCGTGGTACAGCGGAAAAGGTCTAAGACTAGGACCGGTTTAATAGTGCCTCTGTACAATTTTGATTTACTCGATGCTGCTAAAAAAATTCGCCATAAAAAACTTCAGAGGTGTCTTTATGAAGGATCAATTACCGACACAACCCAACAGTGTTGAAACCGGCATCATTAATGTCGATAAGAGCACCGGATCCGGTACTCACTGGGTTGCATTCGCTATTGATCCACGTGGGATTGTCTATTTTGATTCATATGGATTAGCACCGCTAAAAGAGTGTATGCGTTATATAAAAACTTTTCCAATTAAGACTTGGTATTCTACGCTACCAACACAACAAATGAATGACCCACCAATATGTGGCAGCGAAGTATGAAATGTCCTCGATGCTATTTCTAACTCCTTGGGTAACCCAAGGGGAAAACCACCACATGTTGTCGTAAATGAATACACCAGTAGTCGCTGGCGAAAATCATAGATTTTAAAGAGAGAGTTTTACAATAACATGATTGATATTTGGGGAAGACCTCTGAAACCTAAACCCGATGACACTGCAACGGGTGATATAAAAAAACTAATCGAAGATGAAATCGCTGAGACGTTAAATTTAACAAGTGTTGACCCGAACGAAATAGTTGTATTTCAAGATCTCCAGGGTAAATTGAAAACTAGTAATGTGTCGCTGGATGATATTTTGGTTAAACAACAAAACGCAATCGAGGATACTATCGTGTTAAGCAGCAGAGAGGGCGAACCTCACAACCTTTTTAGACAAAATTTTGATTGAAATCTTAAAACGAGCCTTCCTACGATCTCATTTTAACCAAAAAAAAGGGCGAACCTCACAACTTACCGGCAAAAAAAATATCTCCATTTGCCATATGGAGATTTTACGATTTTTTAATTAATTTTGGTCGCAACGTCGTTGTCAATCACCCTCTCTGCTGCTGAAATTTTCAGTTCTGGTTAATAATTTTTTTACGATGAAAATCACTAAGACGAAAGTCCTTAGGACTTTACAAACAGACTAATCGCTAACACCTCATCTTGTAGATCAATCAGATTATTGGACTGGTCAGTGAGTTTGAAATTAATTCTCGTTAGCGAATCATTATGGCATCGCATATAGACAGGATTAACCGGAGACTCAATTATTAAAAATCCTGGAGGGGCTATTGGTGCAAATGAATACAAAATATATCCTTGCTGAGCTTGATTTGATCGTTCGAGATTTATTTGATAACTACCTTCGATAACGTCACACACTAAATTTAACGCTATCACCGAGGATATATTCACGTTGAACGGAGCGATATGTCTGCCGCCACCGTCTGGGTCATTATTGTGTTTAAGGGTTTTTATTTCCGATGATGCTGTTTTTTCCATGCATCATGAATTATTTTGAAACCAACATCGATGGCATCACTGAGAAGTTTTTTTAGTTCTGGTACGTTATATCCTAGTAGTTTAAATGTTGGAATGTCTTCTTCGCGTATATTATATACTGTCATAAATTCTGTTCTCGTTATAGGATTACTGTCACCTAATATAACTTGAATAATTCGTAAATTAAATTTTTCCATATCGTCGATGATTTTATTGCATGTTTCTACGACGCTGATAAATTCATCTCGGGTGAGAGAGCCAGATTTAAGAGATATTAACAGCAGCGAAAAATCATTATTCATTGCTGTGAAATTTTCATCGATGATATCTTGTCGAGTTGCGTGATATATTGGGTTGTTGTACTTTTTCACTACAGTGAAAACTATCAATTCCTTGTATTCTTTATAATTTTTTATTGGATTATCGGGTTTTATCACGTCGGTGATATAATCAGTTTTTTGTGGTTCGGGTATATCAACGGTTTTTCCCCCGGGTGGTAATTCAGGCCATCCTAGTACGGTTCTAATAGAACTCTGATAGATATCTACGAGGTATCCTTCTGTGCTTATTTCAATTGCGGATGATAGCGTCGGCTCATGAACCGTTATAGCGATTTTTGATTCTTTTCCAGTAATCGATTTTATTCTACGCGCGAATTCATTATTGATTTGTTCAATTTGATATGATCCGGTTGGTATTGAAACGACGTTACAGTCTGGAGTCCCGTCTTCTTTATTCTTATTCGCGAAAACCAAGGAATTATTCGGTTGTTGACCACCAAATGATTTTGATCTGATATTAGGCCAACTGTGATACATTCGTAGTTTTGCAAGCGCTATCTCCTTCACGGGAACTGGGCTAGGGAAATTTACACTAAACTCGGGTTTCGTAGATGTTATTGATATCATACTTGTTTGTACTGGGTTTGTATTTTCTACTATTTGTTGAAGTAATTCTATCGTTGTTGTCATCGTTGCTATACTGTTGTTGTCGCTCTAATTTTGACATCGTGGAATCAAAAATACTGACCATCACTGAGAACTCAGGATCTGATATCGTTGATGTTATTGATATCATTCTGGTTTTTGGGTTCGTGTTTTCTAATTCCATCGGTGTTGTCATCGTTGTTATACTGTTGTTGTCTCTCTAATTTTGATATCGCGGAATCAAAAATACTGAGCATCGCTGAGAACTCACTATCTGATATATTTGTATTATCGAGTGACGACGATATCATCGAGGATAATTGCGAGTACGCGGTTGATACAATATGAAATTGAATTAAGTAATCTTGCAGTTTACTCTGGCTGCATGATGATATCTTTTTTGTTATCCCGGTTGATATACCCGCGATTGTAGCCACCGCAGAAATGCAAATTGGAACTACGACCGGGGCAATCATTGTAACCGATGCTAGTATTATTCCGGCACCAGTGAGAACGCTTGACACCGAGTACATAGTAATATCAATCGCGGTGAATCTTCGTCGGTATTTTTTTATGTTTATTTGATACTCCTCGGCGAGGGTTTTGAGTCTATTTTGAAATTCTCTGACCTGATCATAGCGACATTGCGTTGATGAAATCATTTTTATTTTAAATCCGCTAGCGTTTTCAATTGTGAAATCTAAAGGATTTTCCTTTCAATTTAGTTATTTACTTCGCATACGAATTCTAAGCACCAGGTTATTTTTGATCTAACGGTGTTATCAACCGCGATAATCTCAAATTCTTCTTCACCTCCGATAATTACTGTCGCGGTGCCACCAAAGTAGGTTTTACCGCTCACGATGATATCAAATTGCTTGTTAGAGATTAACGTCATCCTGTAGATACCATGAGGCCACTTCTCGATATTGACCTTCAATTTAGCATTAGATTCTTTTACCCAATCAAAGGTCCCATGCTTTACCCTTTCAGAGGTTTCTTTTAGTTTAGCAATATCGTCGTAAATGTCGAGATAGGTTTTATTGATTTCGGTATATTTCATCATCGTTCCATCGCGGCGTTTAAAAAATGAAATCAAAATGAATTCAAATTCCAAATTTTTTTGTAAGCCATAATACCTGTTAAGTTCAGAATATGTCATCGTGATATTGTAACTTTCATAGCCCTCAAAGAAATTTTTAGCTATTTCGCTGATGCGTTTTTGTTCGTCAAACGCGCTTTTAATTTCAGCGAGAGTCGGGCCTGTCAACGATGTGGTTTCAGAGATAGGTGTTCTCCCTAAAAATTTATCAACGATGGTATTAAGTGTTGTTTGTCTCACCATAAACATATTAATATCTTTGAGAGTTATTGTAGATGTAACCGGGACACCAAAGAAATTATTAGCGACGTAGGCATTATGAGTATGCTTGCCAATAAACTCGTTGATTTCAGCGAGAGTCATGCCAGCCACAAGCGGGGTTCCAAAAAACTTAACAACGACGTCGTTAGTGGGTTTTTGTACTTTTTCAAGATTTTCTATTAGTTTAGAAATATCATTGTAAATATCAAGATAATTTGCCTTGATTTCATTTTCATTCATCATCCTTCCAGCTTCCTTGTTAGCGAAGAATAGCGACAGAAAGTTTTTAATTTCAGCGAGAGTCATGCCAACCACAAGCGGGGTTCCAAAGAATTTATGAATGACATTTTTGCGAAAATTATTATAACCTCGTATATGATCATCAAGATTACGGTCTTGGGCGGCAATTGCGTCGGTGATCGTAGACACAAGTGCGCCTGGTTTAAGTCGTCCGCCGCTGGAATACAGCGCAATAGAGTTTTCAGCGGCGTCGTGTTGTTTAACCAAAATATCATTCAACGACATATTACTGCTTTTTAATTTACCCTGACGATCTTGAAATACAACTATTTCCCCGGGATCAACATCTGTTAAATTTAACGTCTCAGCGATTTCATCTTCGATTAGTTTTTTTATATCCTTGTTAGAATCATCGGTTGCAACGCCATCGGGTTTAGGTTTCATAGGTCTTCCCCAAATATCAATCATATTATTGTAAAACTCTCTCTCTCTCTCTAAAAAGCGATTGCTAGTGTATTCATTCACGACAACATGAGGTGGTTTCCCCCTTGGGTTACCCAAGGAGTTAGAAATAGCGTCAAGAACATTTAATACTTCGCTGCCGCATATTGGTGGATCATTCATTTGTTGTGTTGGTAGCGTAGAATACCAAGTCTTCATTGGAAAAGTTTTTATATAACGCATGAATTCCTTCGGCGGTGCTAATCCATATGAATCAAAATAGACAATCCCACGTGGATCAATAGCGTATGCAACCCAGTGAGTACCAGGTCCGGTGCTGTTATCGAGATTAATGATACCGGTTTCAACGCTGTTGGGTTGTGTCGGTAATTGATCCTTCATAAAAACACCTCTGAAGTTTTTTATGGCGAGTTTTTTAGCAGCATCAATTAAATCAAAATTGGACATAGGAACCATCGGTTCCCGAGTTAATAAACCGGTCCTAGTCTTAGACCTTTTCCGCTGTACCACGAATACGGGGTTCCTGGTAGTCTTAGACCCTTTCCACTTTTTTTATAACCCTTCCCCGTTGCTTTCTTTAATGCCATTCCTGCCGCAGTACCAACAGCCCCTAACGCTGCCGCTTTAGCCACCGCTGGGGCTGCTGCCGCAATCAATGCTGGAATCGCAGCTAGCAACCGGAATATACCGCCTGTTTTTTCCATGTTTTTGATAGCAGCCGCAGAAATAGTAATCTGAACACCCTTTTTTGCTACAAGTGCATCATTGAAATGTTTTACTTGACGAGTTGTAAGCGATAATTTATTCGCCCCGCCAGTCATTTGATTGGGTTTCAGCGTAATTGTGGTTCCACTTTGCTTAGCTGATTTGGATTGCAATTTTTTTAATTGACTAGGTGTCAACGACACATTGATATTACTATACGACATTATACGTAATAGATTAATTCTAAATAGAGGATTTCAATTCCATGTTTTCCACTGGCGCATCTACCACTCTCATTCTTCCTCCAACACCTTCAAGTAGCATTGATTTATCGCTGAGAATGACAGCAACCGCTCTATAATTAGCAATAGCACCACGAGTCACATTAGCTCTAAAGTGTATATCAACGACAGACTGTCTTGTTAAATCAAGATGTTCCAGCGAAAAGTAATAGATCGGATACAGATTCTTAAAATCAAATTGTGATATTTGCAAACCAGTATCGACATTTTGATCGCGTGCCATAAATGACAACAATCTATGATACACGCGTGCAATATGATTTTGACCGTAATCAAGTTGCACATCTTCGGATGGTTCCTGCTGGCCGTTTATTCTCAGTGAGACGTCTTTAACACCTAATGGATCAAATATCATATGACTGAAACGTTGATCGCCAACTCGTGTGTTATCCTGTAGTGCTACAAATATATGACGTGGAGCTGAAACACCTTGTTTTGATGCTAGATTCCACGTGAATAACCCGTTGAGATTTGATTGCTTAACATCTGTACTCACGGTTAACCAACTTAACAACGACTTTCCTCCTTGGTCCATAAATGATAGTAATCGTCCTTCTGCAGTGATTGATGGAGTCAACACTGGCATCCACAATGATATTTTTGTTAAAATAACGTTACCGGCATCAGCATTGGGATTTGCATTGTCTGCTGGAATCCTCCAAATTGCGTCATTATCATCACCCTTTCGTACAAGCGCTACTGTATGCTTCGCCCCGTAGATAACTTTTCGGACGTTTCTACAGAATCCAAATATGTGATGCAGTGGAATAGCGCATGAAAATGATTTACGAGCCCCTTGCAACATTGAAATACGTGTTGCAGCCCCTAGATTGAAATTAACATCGTTGTTTATAATCATATCCTCGGCATCAATATTAGCAGTGCCAGCATTATTCTTTGGTCGTCTTATAACAAATTGAATCCCTCCAGCGGTATTTTTAACATCTTTTGCAAACATCATAGAAGGTCCCGCCGATCTTGTATAATCATCAGAATATCTCGCTAACCCGATTATTGTTGTAGCCACATCAACATCGCGATCTATCGACTCGGTTTCTTTTCCATCAATGAGGTATCTTGCACTCTCAAATAACGCCATGATACCATTATTGACAAAACCGACTTGAGTACCAGCTGGATACGGTGCTGGTACAGCAGGAGTATCAGCAGCTGTTACAAGTTCACCTTCTACTTCAATAAACGCTTCAGCGGGTAGAAAATATTTACTGGTATCATGGACTTGAAGTTCAATTCGCGATCGACTATTTGCGTCTATTGCATAATAGGCGTAATATTGATAATCGCGTACAGAATCATCCTTGCCAACTGGGGCGTCTATATCAAACGCCGGATCATGTGACTTTTTGAACATTTTATTCTATTTATCAGAGTCTAAATCGTGAAATCGTAAACGATTTTCAACGACGTAGTTTTTTAAAGCCGCTTCCTGCTATCATATTTGCAATATTGCTTTGGTCTGGAGGTATCAACGATGGTAAAGCCATCGACGCTAGTTTTTCGTCTACTGCGTTATTTATTTTTTTACTAACCCGTGCAGGCATTTCCGCTGTAGACGGTAACGGTTTTTTTTTTCGTGATTTCACCAATGATGTTAATTTATTCTTCGCGGCTGAAAACGCTTTCCCGGCAAAATCTCCAACGAAATCTCCGATTTTGCTGGTACCCTTATCACGAATAACATCAATTGCTTTCATTGATAATTGTTTAGCTAACGGCATCACTTTTGGAGCCATTCTTGCAAATAACCCCGCAATGGTATTACCTAAACCATCACCATAGTATGCTTTATAAACTGGAAACCGTGAATTAACTACATAGACGGGGGTTGGTTTATCATGATTGTAATGTATGATCATTATTTGAAATCAGAAACCATTTTTCAATTGGAAACGCTAGCGTTTTTATTCAATCCCGGTGATTAATCATTGTGATAATCTTCCACTAACTCGCCAATGAAATCTCGATATGTGCTGATATCTATGATACCGCCTTGAAATAAACGTCTACAGATATCAGATGCTTCATTAATTATTTCCGGTGAGTTGTTTCCAGCTCGGAATCCTCCTACAAGAACTTCTAATCGTGATATATCACTGAGAACACTACCAGGACATGAAATTCAAGGATTTTCCCTCGAAGAGTTTCCAACGCTAGTGTTTTGCAATCCACTTCCGCTATAACCAGCTGCTTCATCCATTTCGTCTAAATCGGCTTTTTGTAAATAATCAAGAACATCATCATCATCATCAGGTGGTAGTTGTTGTTGTTTTTTAGGCGAGTAGACTACTTTCTTTGCAGGTTGCTGTCGCTTTCCTCGCAATTTTCGCGGTTTTTGTTGTTGTTTAAACTCTTCGTATCGTTCATACACTATACCCACCGCATTGATATATTGAATATATGATGCACTATCCTTCTTAATTCTTGTTTTTTCAGTTTTGATTTTGTAGAATATATCAGCCCAGTGAGTTATATTTCTAACAAACTTATGATGTTCTGGTTTCAACATATTTTTCCTGTTTTCATAAGTCGTAACAACAAGCTCAGGAATTCCTGTTGGATCAGTCTTATTAATTTCTGCTAACCCCGCCTCGTTAAATATCACGCATAAATCATCTACTATTTCTTTTGATTCCATTTTTTGTACAGCCTGTTTTGTTTGTTCAGTTTTCGCTGCTATTTTTTCGAGTTCACCGATAACAGATTTCCCCGTCTCGGGAACATCTCCCAGTATAGCACGCTCTATCCCTTTCGTTGCTGTGGTTACTGGTTTAAACAATTCTTCAGATCCCACAGCAAAATCAGTTTGTAAACTCTGTCGTTGTTGCAGTTTATTTCTTACAGAGTCGCGAATTGGTATAAATTTCTTGATTGCATTAAGTCGTTCACGAGCCAATCGGGTCGTTAATGCTTCATTGACCATTATATGAAATCGTAAACAATTTTTCAATTGCAAAACAATTTTCCGAATCTGACCTAACAGACGAAAACACTTTTTGTTACATGTCAGATGATTTTTAACACCACCGTAGAAGCGTTTTAACGGCGTTATCAATGATGTCGAAAGTGTGGAAATTGTATATAAAATAATTAATACCACACTTTCGCCATTTCTACGCTGATCAATCTGACATATCATATCGAGAAAACCAACCATTAACGGCCTATCGATTTTGTTGTTTTCAATCAAAAAATGCTAAAAAAAATGAAAATCTCTCTGAGGGTCGGTCACAATCAAAATCTCTCTTGAAGATCGGTCACGGTCAAAATTGATCATTTTCTAAAATTAACGCCCGTAAGTTTCTAATTTTAGAATTAACCTCCTTTTTCAATTCGTATTCGTTACCTAATTCTTTTCGTATTCGTTCTACGATAGTATATAACGGAGCGAACGCACTTACGTCACTGGAAAATGAAAGAGAGTCTCGAATAGAATTCTGAATTCTTTTGATGAGCGCGTATTGCTTTGGCAGCATATATTTATTGTTGTTAACTCCGTATTCTATATCCTGAAAATCTGACATGATTTGATCAGGATTTAAACCATCTGATAGTTTGATATCCTGACTTTTCAATTTTGAAATTTCATCAATAATACTATTCATTTTTTCAGAATTCATTATTCTATAACAATTATATATTTCTAAATGAAAAATATGACGCATCATACATAACTAAATTTAATTTTCTGTCCGGTCTTTTTTGAAATCGCCGTGTTGGTTATTCCCTCTGTAACTCTTTGAACAGAAGGTGAACAAATATCGAAGTGCCTACCGGCGCTAGTTATTGATGAAAATACTTTTTCCTCGTTAGTTGCCGTATTAAAAGATTTTACGAGTCTCGCTTTTTTCGAGTATTTTCCAGTCTTTCCTCGTTTCAAATTCTCACTTTGTGTGATAGCTTGCAGATTTGATCAAGAATTGTTCATTGGATTAGAATCAATGTGATCAATGACATAATCATCCTCGATCAATCCATAAAAGCATTCAAATACGAAACGATGATTGAGATAAGTTTTCTTTTCTTTCCTCCACCATACAGTAAACCTCAAATACCCTCGATTATTCACAACACCAACTGGTTTCTTAAGTCTACGGTTTCTGACAGTACCATCACTGGATGCTTCATAATTTGTAATCAGAGGGTGTAGTCTGAATTCTTGGTTCATTTATATACTATACTATTGTTTGTCTAATTCATTGTTTGGTCTAATGATTACATCTTTGGAGAATCTTTCGATGTAGTCTTGGGGGGTTCTTATGACTTTATCCTTGATACTGACATTGTCAAGGACTTTTTCAGGGTCATAATTTCTGATTGATTGTCCATTTTTTATTCTTTTGTCATAATAACGCTTCAATTCCCTATATCGTTTACCACCACAACTCAAACATAACTGCGATTCCCCCCTGACCCCAACCCCACATCGTATGCAGGGTAATGGACCAAGGCTTCCACGACGAAAGCTTTGCATATGATACCCACAGAATTCCTTTCTACATGATTTGTTACACGGAGTCGTTGATCCAATCATGAGCCATTTGCAGTGATTCATTATATATAAATCTTTCATTTAAATGCTTGTTTTAATTATAGCATGAAGAAGTTCGAGAGATTATCGAAAATTAAGCCTTGGAAAAATGCTCAATTCAATCCTGATAAAGAGTTTAAGAGATTATTAAAAATTAGTCCTAGATTTAATCTCGATAAACCAAAAAAACGTCTAGTGGACGGCAACATGAAAGAGTTTAAGAGATTATTAAAAATTAGTCCTAGATTTAATCTCGATAAACCCAAAAAACGTAACAAAATTAATCTCAAACGTCCAAGAGACGGTAACATGAAAGAGTTTAAGAGATTGTTAAAAATTAATCCTAAATTTAATATCGATAAACCCAAAAAACGTTTAATAGACGGAAACATGAAAGAGTTTAAGAGATTATTGAAGATTAATCCTAAATTTAATCTCGATAAACCCAAAAAACGTAACAAAATTAATCCTAAATTTAATCTCGATAAACCCAAAAAACGTTTAATAGACGGAAACATGAAAGAGGTTAAGAGATTATTAAAAATTAATCCTAAATTTAATCTCGATAAACCAAAAAAAACGTCCAAGAGATTACCCTGGAAAGATGCTCAATTCAATCTTGATATAGTTTCTAATACACCAAAGAATACAATTCTTGATAAAGCCATGATTAGTAAAATCAGAGACTGTTTTAATGAATTCAAGCGTGATGGAGCATCTTATTGTTGGTCAACATTTCGAATTGATGGTGTTGTTGACGCTACCATGAATGATGAAAAAGCAACAGTGATAATTTCACGTGTTGGGGAAAAAAGGTATTTTTTCCGAATAAAATTCATTATCGAAGTCGATGGCAAATGGATTATTAGGGATAAATTTGAACCAATCCTCAAGAATAAAAAAACGATCACACTGAGTAGAGATTCCAAACCAGGAATTCTAACTGGAATCGACAAACCATACTAGGAGAGATCTTATCCTGTAACAGCAGTCGTTTATGGAATATACCCGCTAAATGATAAACCTGATATTACAAAACTAGCTTCTATGAAACTATCTTCGACGTTGAATTGTGTAGCAACACGGGTAATGGAACACTTCACAAATTCATCCCGAGGAAATAAACTAACTGATCTGCGACGTAGGAAAATAACCGAATGGGAACTGACAGTGAAACAGAACGGTGCAAAGATTTCCGATATAGCTAAATTAGAAACATCATTAAAATTCCCAATAACCGTTATGACGATAACCGGAGAAGTATTACACGAACCGAAATATAAATTACAAGGAGCGCCAATACAAATTATTGATCATAACGAACACGCGTGGGCGGCTGCAGTAACAATATTTCCACGAGAACGAATCGTGAAATATATCCCCAAGGAGTTCGTCGGGGATGTTTTCTATGAAGAGAAATAATTCGATGCTATTCAGACGCTGTGTAAGGATGATCCTGTGTCAGTGTGGTTACTTAGAAGTGATGAAGATCCCGAAATAGGATTCGATCACTTTGTAAGACCAAATGGTGAATTATATCGTGTTGAAGAGTTAGATAACAGAATGAGAAAAATTGCAAATGATTTTTCACCGGATAGTTTCCATGAAAAACTACTCATGGATAGTTTTACTATTCCATCAGTGGTAGCTCACTTTGCAAGAGAAAAAACTCATGGCGTCCAACACGAAGTGATTTTCTCGAACACGTTAAATTGAGTTGCGTCGAATTTAGTCATGGAGGACTGTGGAATACAAAATACTCACGTGATGGTATGATTTCAATTGATATATCCGCGTGTTATCCTGGAAGTTTTCTCGGGTATGGGGAATGTAGTAACTATTTTAAACGATTTGGACACCCCACGCATGAAATGACTCGTGTTGCGATTAATGGTCCATTGCCTGATTTTGATTTAACTGGATTCGCTCGTGTGATATCATTTGAACTCGCTACAGGGTTACATCCGTGTAGCTATCTTTGGTTTGGTAGACACCTATCTGAAAAGACCTGGATGCCAATAGTGTTATTGCGGTATATGATCGATTGTGGTATGCTAATATCGTTAATTGTCAGTGAGGCGATTATACCCTATCGAGCTCAGAAAGAAGTTTGGCTACCACAACCCGATCTAGATAGAATAATTAGCGAACAGCGAAAACTGTTTCCAGATTTCAATGAAGAACAAATCATGGATAGGTCTAAGAAGGTATTTGAAATTAAAAAAGAACAAGCAAAGGATTTTGGACGAAGAATAATCGGTAAATTTACCCAGGGTGGAAGATACGACAATGCAAAATACTCTTCGCGGTTGATCATAGACGTCGCTGAATACGATTTTATTGTAGCGGATTTAACGAAACAGGGAAAACTTGTATCTCGTAAGGATGCTTTTCTATCCAATGGTGAAAAATTAGGTACGGTTGTTACCTACTGTGATGGATATAATTCCCAGTACACACACTTAAGAAGTTCTATGCTAGCCTATGCTTGTATTAATCTTTTTTCGATTATAAATAGATTTCCTAATACCGCAGTTATAGTAGCCACTGGTTCGATGTATATACATAATAAATACAAATCAGCTGTAGCGGCATTCACAGATCCCGAGGAAGCGTGGGGATGTTGGCGATTTAAAAAGGAAACACTATATGAGTATTGCGAATCCGCAGACGTTGCCATGGATGATAAATATATTTGTTGTAACCGTATTGAAATTCAATCAGAATTTTCTAATGCACCACCGGTATCTGATCCAATCTGTAGATATAAGACAGTTTATTTAAATGGTTGTGGTGGGTCAGGAAAGACAACTCGTGCAATCGAATTATTCCGTGGGAAAAGTCCTACGGATTTCACAAACATGATTGTGTTAACACCGACTCACAGACTCGCAAGAGAGATGAAACAACGAGGGGTAAATGCCTGTACTTATCACAGCTTCTTTCGATGGAAGGGTGACAAATGGACTCCTGAGCGTATGGGTGATAAATTCATTCCTGAAATCATAATTTGGGACGAAATATGCACAGTATCATTAGATGTATTACAAACATTTCTCGAGTGGTTGTTAAACAAAAACACAAAAGTCGTCATGTGCGGGGATCACGGCCAACCACCACCATTTGTTGGTGGATCCCCACATGAATGGTTAAAGGGTATTGTAGACTATTATGAAGAAATTAACACTGATTATAGATCACTTGATGAACGATTACGAGAATTCAAAGCGCTAATTAGATTACAACCGGATAGAATCCAATGTGAAATAGCGCGTGAAGTGATTTCAGAGACTCCAATGAATGATTTTTGGAAAACATGGAGACCAAACGATTTGATAATTGCAAGTAGAAAAATTGTCAGAGACGCACTTCAGATGAAGTTATTTAAATTGCATAAAGAAAAATTTGCAACGCTTCCAGTACAATTGTGTTATAGGCCTTCGGATACACGAAAACAGAATATCGAAGTTGATATTCCAGGACAGAGTGAAAAACAAATTCTTGTATTAAATGATATTGTGCTGGTTGATATCAGCGTCGCTGAAGATGCATTGCGTGCTAATAAGTCCCCGTGGACGCTAGGATACGCAGCGACGATACATTCTTCACAGGGATTGACTATATCGGATACAATTGTTTGGATGGTAGATAATCGCATCGAATGGTCAAATTTAGTCTATCTCGCAGTATCCAGAGTACGAAAAATAAATCAACTTCGAAGAATTGTCTTCGATGATGAAATCATTGGTGGCGATAATGACACAACAATGGATGATATTGATGTTAAAATTATTGATAAAAAATTATCCGGTTACAAACAACAATACAAAAAAAACAACGAGAATTTGACATTGATGCTGGATTAATAATCACGCTGAAACAACAACAGAATAATCACTGCGCAAGTTGCAATTGTATAATGCATTGGCGTTATTTAGATAAGGATCCTCGCCAATTTAACGTAGACAGAAAGAATAACAGTCTCGGTCATATCAGAAACAATGTGATGTTGACTTGTCTTGAGTGCAATAGACGCAACGGCGCTAGTTAAGACCCTGTGGTGGTAATTGAGTATCGTCAGGAATTACTTGGAGTTGTTCGCGTGTAAAACCCCGTTGAGGGGCAGTTGAATCCAGTTTATAGATTGGAGGTCTACCAGTTGATCGTGTTATAGTAGATATCTTGTGTGCAGTAACACTCCAAATAGGATCAGTAGCCCTTTTTGTGCCTCCTTCCAGCTCTCCTGGTTCGTATAAATACCTAACAGTGACATTACTCCCAAGAATTGGTTGGGAAACGCTAGCGTTTCTAGAAACATCTTTTTGTGAAATCCCTTGAATTTCCATTTTAGGTATAGACTTCTTTTTAATCGCGTTGACAGGTTTCATGTTAATTGTTCGAGTAATCTCGTTATTGAGCGCGGTAATCACAGCTGGTAATCTCTTAACCCATTCACGGGATCTTTTATCCTGAATAAACTCCTTCGCGTATTGATATCCAAATAACCGCTCAGCAAGAGTCCGATTAAATCGTTCTACAATTGCCTGATCGCGATGTAACGCAGTATGCCCCCGTGTGATGGTGACTTTGTGATGTTTCATCGCTGATAAAACAGCGCCTTGAAATTCCTTGCCAGGATCAACCTGCAATAGATTTGGCCAACTCAGAGGACCCTTTCGATAAATCCTTTCAAACGCAGAAGCTACTTCAGTTGATGATTTTGTTTTCAGCGGCTCTGCTTGTTTGTATCGAATAGCAATATCAACTACGGTTAACGCGTATTTGTAACCACGATCATGTGGCAAATATAATATATCAGCCTGATGAACTTCATTAGGGACAGTCACATCAAAATGCGAGTAATTAATTTGTGTAGGCGCTGGTAGATAAATTTGCCATATAGTCTGTTTGGATAACCAATTAGCCGCAGTGGTTTTTTTTCACTTTTGCGGCGCTAGCGAGTTTATTGATTGCAGCGTTACCCCGCCAGTATCCTTTTGGAGAATAATAAATAGATTCCATGTTGTTATTAATTACCGGCACCTAACATCAATTTGCTTTTCATAACCGGTTTTATTAACCATGAAGCTAATTTTTCTTTGAAGGATTTATCAGGAATAGCATTTAACGCATGAATTAATTTCACATCTGCGAGATGTCTTTGCTGCAAATCGCTGCTCCTATATGCAACATCATGAGCATGACACGCCTTATCAATAGCGTTTATCGGTTCTTCACCACGTCGAGGTTGATTGTGATCATCAAGTCTGATATCTAATCGTGTTCCGGGGCCACAGTAGCTATATCCTGGAAGGTGCTTTTCTCCGGGGTACTTTGCCCATGGGGTTCCAGGGAGCTTTGCCAATTTGGCTGCGATATCACCTCCTCTTTTTTTTTTAAAGGTTCCTTGGGTTTACCAAGTGAAATAAATCTAAATTTCTTTGTACTACATTGTACGCATTTACCAGAAAGCGCTGATCGGTAATTTTTAGTTGTAATCGTCATCAAGTCATCTGTGCCAGTACGCGTTTTACACTTCATACAATATAGATCCATAATTTATGTATAGAAATATGGATATAATTGATTTTTCAGCGACTAAAACAAGAGAACAAGTTAAGCATCATGCAGCGCTACCAAACTCTATCCGGATGATTATAATCGGACCATCTGGATCCGGTAAAACGCAATTGTTGCTCAATTTAATAATGAGATGGATGAAGTGGGATAAGTTGTATTTAATTGCCCCAAGCGTAGATGATCAACAATGCTATGAAGTGCTAAAAGATTTTAACGAGAATGCATCAGAGATTAAAGATGAAAACGTCGTTGATTTTATTACCGATATTGACGAGGCACCATCCGTAGAAGATCTTGATGGAAACATTAACAATTTAGTTGTATACGACGATGTGATGTTAGATAAACAAACAAACCCAGCTAGAATATTTTCCCGAGGCAGGCACAAAAACACCGACGTGATATATGTCACTCAACGCTACACTCAGATTCCAAAAGTGATCAGAGATAACTGCAATTTATTGTGTGTATTCAACGGAGTTGATACTCATACTCTTAGAAATATTTGGCAAACTTGGTGCTGCGGTGGTATGGATCATAATCAATTTAGAAATTTCTTTAGTAACGCTCAGTCAACCCCGCACGGATTTGTAACGATAAATTTACATGACCCTCGGACACGATATCGTATCGGACTTGATCAAATCTTCGGTTAAAATCATAAGTGATTTTCATCGTAAAAAAATTATTAACCAGAACTGAAAATTTCAGCAGCAGAGAGGGTGAATGACAACGACGTTGCGACCAAAATTAATTAAAAAATCGTAAATTCTCCATATGGTAAATGGGGATATTTTTTTTGCCGGAAAGTTGTGAGGTTCGCCCCTTTTTTGGTTAAAATGAGATCGTAGGAAGGCTCGTTTTAAGATTTCAATCAAAATTTTGTCTAAAAAGGTTGTGAGGTTCGCCCTCTCTGCTGCTTGTTATTTTCCGATCAGGGTAAACTCAAACCGGGTGTACTCTTCTCGACTATTAAAGATGAACTAAAAGAATCTCTCAACAAGTTTGTGTTGGAACTAGCAATACTTCAATCTAAAATTGAAGAACACGGAAAACAGTTTTCTATTTTTCGTAGAAACATCGTGGACAAATTTCTTGGAACTACATTCGATAAACTCGACATAAAACTCCCGGATATCAAAAAATTCATCGATGAGACGAAAAACTTCATCGAAGCCATCAAAACTGATTTTCCGAGAATGATAACAATCACTGAAAAAACAAAAATTCCTCAAGAGAAAACCAATAACGTAGTATACACAATTCAACACGGATCATTTGCGTGGACACCTACAAACAACAAATTAGATATCACTGCAACCGTTAAGGGTATTTATCGATTAACACTAGTGACAACGACTCAATTTAATATTTTATCGTCGAGTTCATCCGGGGTCAACAATACGATTTCAACGATCATTGACAAGGATTCAACTGAAGAGTTCACGATAACATCTACTGATAAAAGTTTGGCTAGGGTTTCAACAACGTGGTATGTGGAATTCGTAGCGGATTTAAGTAAATAACTTAATTGAAAGGAAAATCCTTTGGATTTTACAATTGAAAACGCTAGCGTTTTTAAAATAAAAATGATTTCATCAACGCAATGTCGCTATTATCAGGTCAGAGAATTTCAAACTAGACTCAAAACCCTCGCCGAGGAGTATCAAATAAAAATAAAAAAATACCGAGGAAGAATCACCGCAATTGATATTACTATGTACTCGGTGTCAAGCGTTCTCGCTGGCGCCGGAATAATACTAGCATCGGTTACAATGATTGCCCCGGTCGTAGTTCCAATTTGCATTTCTGCGGTGGCTACAATCGCGGGTATATCAACCGGGATAACAAAAAAGATATCATCATGCAGCCAGATTAAACTGCAGAGAATTTCAAACTAGACTCAAAACCCTCGCCGAGGAGTATCAAATAAAAATAAAAAAATACCGAGGAAGAATCACCGCAATTGATATTACTATGTACTCGATGTCAAGCGTTCTCGCTGGCCCCGGAATAATACTAGCATCGGTTACAATGATTGCCCCGGTCGTAGTTCCAATTTGCATTTCTGCGGTGGCTACAATCGCGGGTATATCAACCGGGATAACAAAAAAGATATCATCATGCAGCCAGAGTAAACTGCAAGATTACTTAATTCAATTTCATGTTGTATCAACCGCATACTCGCAATTATCTTCGATGATATCGTCGTCACTCGATAATACAATTATATCAGATAGTGAGTTCTCAGCGATGGTCAGTATTTTTGATTCCGCGATATCAAAATTAGAGCGACAACAACAGTATAATAACAATGACAACACCGATGGAATTACTTCAACGAATAGTGGAGAACACGAACCCAGTACAAACAAGCATGATATCAATAACATCGACGAATCCTGAATTCAGTGTGAATTTCCCTAGCCCAGTCCCCGTGAAGGAGATAGCGCTAGCAAAACTACGAGTGTATCACAGTTGGCCTAATATCAGATCAAAATCATTTGGTGGTCAACAACCGAATAATTCCTTGGTGTTCGCGAATAAGAATAAACCAGACGGGACTCCAGACTGGAACGTCGTTTCAATACAAACAGGGTCCTACCAAATTGAACAAATCAATAATGAATTCGCGCGTAGAATAAAATCGATTACTGGAGCAGAATCGAAAATCGCTATAACGGTTCATGAGCCGACGCTATCATCCGTAATTGAAATAAGCACAGAAGGATACGTCGTAGATATCTACCAGAGTTCTATTAGAACCGTACTAGGATGGCCTGAATTACCAACCGGGGGAAAAACCGTTGATATACCCGAACCACAAAAAACTGATTATATCACCGACAGGATAAAATCTGGTAATCCAGTGAAAAGTTCTATAGATCACCAAATTACTACAGATTCTATTTATCTCTTACACAAACCAACTTGAAAAGAGAAGGAGAAGGATCCCTTAGAGGAATATCATATTGTTAACGAACCTAAAATCGTTGAAAATTTCACAGCGATGAATAATGATTTTTCACTGTTGTTAATATCTCTTAAATCTGGCTCTCTCACCCGAGATGAATTTATCAGCGTCGTAGAAACATGCAATAAAATTATCGACGATATGGAAACATTTAATTTGAAAATTATTCAGGATATATTAGATGATCACCCCATGTCGAGAACAACATTTGCAACAGACTATAAAATCCCCGTCAAAGATATTCCAACATTTAAACTACCAGGATATAACGTACCAGAACTAAAAAAACTTCTCAGTGATGCCATCGATGTTGGTTTTAAAATAATTCATGATGCATGGAGAAAAACAGCATCATTGGAAATAAAAATCCTCAAACATAATAATGACCCAGACGGTGGCGGCAGACATATCGCTCCGTTCAACGTGAATATATCCTCAGTGATTGCACTCAATTTAGTATGCGATGTTATCGAAGGAAGCTATCAAATTAATCTCGAACGATCAAATCAAGCTCAGCAAGGATATATTCTATACTCATTTGCACCAATAGCCCCTCCAGGATTTTTAATAATTGAGTCTCCGGTTAATCCAGTCTATATGCGGTGTCATAATGATTCGCTAACCAGAATTAATTTCAAACTCACTGACCAGTCCAATAATCTGATTGATCTACAAGGTGAGGTGTTAGCGATTAGTCTATTTGTAAAGTCCTAGGACACGATCAATATTCGGTTGAAATCTTAGTGATTTTCATCGTAAAAAAAATATTAACCCAGAACTAAAAGTTCCAGCAGCAGAGGGGGTGAACGACAACATCGTTGTAAGATTATTTTTTTTATTATTAACGACAGGACCGCTTATAAAACGTCGCCTTGGAACATTGTAGTGTCGCAGCCCGTGTTTGTGACCACTATCCGTAAGATTTTTTTTGGTTTCGGTTTTAAACCAAATCGCTTACGAAATATTTATCTAAAAAGTTAGTCTGTTCACCCCTCTCTCTGAAATAGTTTCGGTTTGTCTGAAATAGTTTCGGTCTCCGTAGAAGCCTTATTTTTACTTGAAAACTTGGTCTGTTCACCCTCTCTCCCTCTGAAATAGTTTCGGTTTGTCTGACATAGTTTTGGTCTCCGTAGAAGCCTTATTTTTGCTTGAAAACTTGGTCTGTTCACCCTCTCTGCTGCTTATAATTTAGCACTGTCATCATCAGATCACATCATTTCACAGTTTCCTTAATTTGATATTACAGGAACAGAGAACAGCAACTAAAAAAATATCATACCTCATAGACCAGATTAAGAAAAGAGACCAAGATACCTATGACAGGTTTAAAGAATGTCTAATCCTGGCCAACCGAGCAGATCTTAAAAAAAAATTGGAAGAGGAGGAGGAAAACGTTGCTGCAGAAATGAAAGAAAAACACCAGGGTACAGGTAACGTTTTAGGTCATCTAATTGAAATGTCAAGTGTGCTTATGGTATCATCTTTCATGCATCACTAATTCACAATTACTATTTACAGCATCTCAAAATGCCACTTACACAGTTCATCAGATATGAATAAAATCATCCAGGCTTGATGTTTTAAATATAGATATGTTCAAACGATTTCAATGAACACAATAAACAATACTATTTTTTTTAAAACAACACATTAAACTCCTTCTCAGAAACAACTCAGATGAATATGACTAAATTTGTTTCAAGACATCCTAGTTTGAAGCGCTTTCAGATTTGTAATGCTGCTCTGCCCTAAACAATTTCCTCAGTTACTGAACAGAAAACCATTACATGACATGATCTAATAATAATAATAACAATCTACAGGATATACTTAAATTGACAAAAAGCATATTGGCATGAAGGTCAGTCAGATTTGTTTAACTGAAGCCAATCCACTTAAATTTATAGTCGTCATTGCTTCAGAAACTGCTCAACAGATATATGACCAAAATTTGAGAGAGAAAGCATGTAGGTATAGATTACTTATTTTGTACATCACTACTTCACCTTGTAATTTCGAATGAGTTTATATACTTTACCGTTTAGCTATGAACAGTTTCTCTATTGTGAATAAGGCCAACATTCCAGGGCCAGGGAGAGATCCAGAAAGACTGCTGGCTATGATTATGCAGAGAAGGCCATATCATATGATCTACCAACTATAACGATCCAAGACATTACTTTGGCTGTATAGGTGATATATGTCTGTGTGAATTTACATCCATAGAGTGATAGGTCAGTTAACCAAACGAGTAATATTGTGCCTACTTTTGCCTTTTTGCCAGCTCACCTGGCTGTGTTGCAAGAAATCCTGTGATAACTCTGCATCCGTTGTCCTTCCTGCATATTGAATCATGGCTGTGTAGCTAAGTAATCCTTTGCTATGTCTCTGTATCCATTGTCCTTTTTGCGTTATATACCTGGCTCTGTGGCCAAGTAAATATTTGCTTAGTCCATGTAGCTTTTACGCTTCTTGCATTATATTCCTGGCTCAGGTGCCAAGTATTCCTTTGCTATGTCTCTGTAGCCATTGTCCTTCTTGCATTATCTACCTGGCTCTGTGGCCCAGTATTCCTTTGATATGTCTATGTTTCCATTGTGCTTATTGCATTATATACCTGGCTCTGTGGCCTAATAATTATTTACTATGTCTCTGAAGAAATTGTTCTACGTTCATTATATACCTGGCTCTATGGCCAAGTAATTCTTTGCTTTGTCTCTGTAGCCATTGTCCTTCTTGCATTCCAAACCTGGCTCAGGGGCCAAGTAATTCTTGGCTATGTTTATATTGCCATTGTGCTTTTTGCATTATACACCAGGCTGTGTGACCAAGTAATCCTTTGCTATGTCTCTGCGTCTATTCTGCTTCTTACATTATATACATGGCTCTGTGGCCATGTAATCCTTTGGTATGTCTCTATAGCCATTTTATTTATTGGGTTATATACCTGACTATGTGGCCAAGTAATCCTTTGCTATGTCTCTGTAGCCATTGTGCTTCTTGCATTATATAACTGGCTCTGTGCTCAAGTAATCCTTTCATATGTCTTTGTCACCATTGTCCTTCTTGCATTATATACTTGGCTCTGTGGCTAAGAAATCCTTTGCTTTCTCTCTGTAGCAATTGCCCTTCTTGAATTATGTACCTGGCTCTGTGTCCAAGCAATCCTTTGCTATGTCTCTGTTGCCATTGTGCTTCTTGCATTATACACCAGGTTGTGTGGCCAAGGAATCCTTTGCTCTCTGTCTGTTTTCATTGTGCTTCTTGTTGCATTATATACCTGGCTCTCTGGCCACGTGATCCTTTGACCCATAATTGAGTTTTGCCAGAAAGGGATCCATAAATATTTTGCTATATGCTACTAATGTGCACATCTGATCTCTTTATTTTGAAAGATCCCTTAATTTCATATGCATGGCTTTATACCAATCTAGCACATGTGGCAACAGTTGACATATTCATTTTGCTTTCTGATCATACATTTGTATGTATGTATTATCAAGGTATTGTTAACTTTAAGACCATTGCTGAATATTACCTTTTGACTCAAAACCAAATAACTGTATCCGGTACTATTATCATTACAATCATTTACAACAGTTTGCTATTTATTAATATAGGTCCATTTCTTTTAGGGTCTGAAGAGGCTTTGCATGATTAATACAACTATCTTTACCCTACCATTACAGTATATCTAGAGTTTCAGTTAAATATGTACAGAGCAATTGATCACTACCAAATGATATATTGAATTTTATAAAATGTATACTATAGATTGTACTGCAGTAGTTGTAATAGGTTTATTTAATTCTTAAAAATTACAATGCATGTTATTAACAGTAATATTCTCAGTTTCATCATTACTAACAGGGGCATTTTGGTTCCTATATATGTAGTTTATATCCAAACTTAAACAGACTGTGATGCATATTCTAGCATGACTAGCATCAAGGGAGGTAATATGTTATATGTTCCATATATCCTAAAGTATATCGCATTTGATGCATGTTGTACCATGACTCTGATGGGGTTGGGATAATATGTGAATCAATTTGAGATTCCTGCTGAATATGGCATTAATAGTTGCTTGGCAGCATTGAAAAAAATTCTAGGATTTTTCATGTTTCCTTGAGAGGGGTATGTCTTGTAAATGTTTAAAAAAGGTATGTATTTGCCATTATTGCCATATAAAAGAACAGTGAATCTTGGGATCAATTCTCTGAAGGAAACGACTACCATTTTGATCAAATCTGAGATAGTATCGAGTACCATTTGACATTAATAAAAACTCAATTGTAATATGTGTTTAATTATCAGATCAGTGTATCCAAGACAATAAAACCTCCCCAGAATGAAATCAGTGACATACTGGATAAAATGGATCAAAATTATGAAAAGAATTAACAAACATTTTGATCAGTTAATTGCCAAATTACAATAGAAGTATATCAGACTTACCATAAATGATGATATGACCCCATTTAATTCCCAGATTCAATGTGAACGATATTTAATGAAATATAAAAAATTGGAGTGTTTAAAGAAACATTACTCCAAAAACTTTCAGTTTTTCTTTCCTTACCCTAAAGTCACCATAAAAATCTAACTTCTTACTTTTGAAAATTGTGGGTTATTAATTAAGCATGTAAAATACGCTATTAATTGTATGGTTGAGAAAAATGCATTATACAGAATATTATTAAGCTATCTCAATTGTTTTTAAAAAAAAATTATGTTGTGTCAAAGCTAGTACGGTAAGTGAAAAATTTTTAATCAAATAACAAAGTGCACCTGAATTGATTCATACAACAGGCATGTAAGGGTTTCAAGACAGGTGTTAGTTTCAGCCTTCTATTCACTCATACAAAGGCTTTGGATGACAAATTATATTCCGTTTACAGCATTTATTGTATTCAGCAGCCTTCATTCTTTTAAGTATGGTATTTATTGAGCTACTACATTTGGAATCGTTTCATTGCTCATAAAATAATTACTTGACATTTCTAGTACTATCATGAAAGTACAAAATATATATCAGAATGGAGGAGAATGATATTGATATAATCAAAAACATATGTCTTAATATATAAATAGGAAATGTCGAAATGGTTTACAACAGAATGCTATTACAGCTTAGTTCACCTTCAATTGTATAAGCACAGCTAGGTTTACAGCCAAAGTATAAAATCACCCATTTATCACACTGCTCATCAGACAACTAGATCCTCATCTGCATCTAAAAGAGAAAAGCTATCCCATTGGTCATAAATAATTGTACAAGAAGGAATGCTGTAGGGTTTAATGCCATTCTTCAGTACACAATATACTATACATGGCTGCCAGTATTAATGGTGGAGGAAGAACCAGCGAAAAACCCCAGAAAGAACCACCGACCAATGAGAAACTACTGGCAAGCTTTCTCATATAACTACATTAGTCGAATCTTTGACTCGAACCCACGCATACAGAGGTGAGATGGCAGTGATCGTAACGGAGAGTGCTTTAGACCTCTTGAAGCCCGTAGGAATGAGATAAGAGTAGCCATCTAATTGGTCATATATAGGTATACAATTCGTAATCATCCAAGTGTAATTCTATAATGTGTTTTGACCGTTTCAGAAAAACTGCATGAGACTGTTATGAATCGATGCCTGCCAAATCTGATGAAGTATCTTAATTTTGGGGTTGTAATGATGTACATCCAGCAAAAAGAACTTTTTGATGATGTGACAATACGTGATATCAAGGTAAGGAGAGTGATACTTAATTATTACATTCAAATACATAGAGGATATAGCACATTATTTTGTAAGACAAATAAGGTTTGGAATAATATAAATTAAATATATTTACTGTTTGCATCATTTAAAATAGACTGTAGCAAAAACGTTTTCAGATTCTTATCCTTGACAGATGTTGTACAGCATCAGGCACCATGTAGATCTGTGTGCATACACACACATAATTATAACCACACTAGCTTTAGACTGCGACGGTGGCCTAATTGGTTGGAATGTTCCTCTCAGATACGGGAGGTCATAGGTTCAAACCCTTGTCAAGTCATATCAGATACTTATTAAAATGGTACTGACACCTGCATTGCTTAGTGCTCAGCAATCAGAGGTTAGTGTTAGGACTGGTCTGCTGGTGTCAGGGTAATATGACTGGGTGTGTCCTGATGCCCCAGTGCTAGATATCACTGTAAACCTCCACATTGCAGACATCACAGCGATATGACTGGAAAATTGTTAAAGTTATGTTACAAATACAAAACACAGACACAATGACTTTAAGTTTTAAAGTTTTCTAACTTTAAATCAGAGTATCTCGTGAAAGAATTATTTAGAAAAATCTCTGGAAGAATCACCAACCCATGGGAAGCCATCTTCACTAGCCAAGATTCTGATATGTTGATCTGATCTACACTTTGACAGATCAGTCATATTTTGTTTTGTCCTTATGACATCTCTTTGATTTCATGAGTTGTTTCCCTTAGTATGCACTGCCATTTAACCAGTAGAATGTAAAAGTGGTACATTGGACATCAGCTGAAAATAGTGAAGTCAATTGTCTTCTAAAGGATACTTTGTATGTTTGACATACAAAATATGACTATATTTCAAAGAGAAGCCATGACATGTGTATTTGAAGGAAAGAATGCATTTAAACAAATACAGATAGGAGGTGGAAACATTGCTTATTTCCAAGTCTATTACAGCTGTGTGCACCCCTTGTCTTGGTCATATGAACAGTGTTCAGATTTGCACAGAAATTTGTCTTGATCAGAAATTTATGATCATTCTGGCAAGGTGTAGATATGGTTAACATATCAGACTTTGGCTAGTAAGATGATGGGAAGCTGCTTGCAAGCTTTCTCACACACCCTTTGGCCAGGCCTGAGACTCAAACCCATGCAGATTGGTGAGATGTGGGGTTTGATGGATCTTAGCGGAGCTTTCCAAGGTCATTCCTTGACTAGTTGTACTGTTGGCCATGGATGTGTTGAAACATTATGTTAAACCAACAGAAAACAACAACAGTCATTACTAGACGTGTAATGGAGTTCACTAAAACTCTTATTTGGTTGTGAACATGTTCAGTCTACAATGGAGGCAACTATACACCTGTGTCTTCCGACCTTTCTGTACAATTTCGCATATTCTTCACAGAGTCGTAATTCAACATTATGGTTCAGATTGACAGCAACACTATGACTTGAAGGCAGGCAACCTCCTACAATTTTGTCCCTCTTTCACCATAGCAGTAGAGTTTCTTTATATTTCATTTTATTTGTGTTTAGTGCCATACCAGACATTAATTTTCATTCTACTTTTATTCAGTGCGACACAATAATTTTTTCATTATGTGTGTTGAGTGCCACACCAGACTTAATTCTTAATTATATCAGTGATTTGAAGACAGTTTATTCTTTACCATGCTTCTTAAGCTATTTAACGCAGAGATTAGTCATATCTCTGAATGGACAAACTCATCATTCCTATTGCAAGACGCTATTCTATCACTCTACTCTAACATTTGTGAAGGTTCTCTTTCACATGAACCAACTTCTTTATTTGATCCCAAAATAACTGCAGCAGATTCTGATCGCATTTTCTAGCTGGAGCCTTAAAGGTAGCATTGGCCATTAACATTATTGCATTTATTGATCTTTTAATCAATAAAGACCTTTCATCCGTCTAGAAACTACCACAGTCAGAAAAAGATGCAACATACTTTGCTGCTTTGAAGCTCAAAGTGTGAACAGGCCTTTCTTTTTGCACTGGTGACTGCAGTGTTTTTAACCATTGTGCAACAAAACATACCTTCCAATCCCGCTTGAATTCCAGCTGTCGAAATACATTGTATACTTGCATCAGTGAGCATGTAAATATATATATATATATATATATATATATATATATATATATATATATATATATATATATATATATACACACCGACACACACACGCCAACAAATCTAATGAGGACAGAGAAATTAAGAGCCTATTATGATAATACCATCAAGTCTGAATATCATAAGGATAGGGAAATTACATATTAAGACAAGTATTAAAATGATAAGCGAAATGAATATTTAGGAAAGCAGATTGAACAAAAGTATTTCTTTCAGATGCAATACTTTGAAACTTGTATACAGATATGTTTTTTCTATATATTGTTATATTGTTATCTGTTGTTATATTTTATTAAATAATATATGCAAGCTATATGTTCATTGCAAGCATGTTATTAAATTCTTGTTTTAAAGTAAAAAAATATCTGACATTATTTCCTTTATTATTTGAGAAAATGAAATCGTTTAAATTTATTCTGTGTATACAAATAGGTGTATTAAATGATCGAAGTAGTATTATGTGGGTTAGAGACTAGATTATCCAAGTTAGTGGGACTGAGTACATCCTCTTGTATATAACTGTATGTCATATGGACAGAGATCATTTCTTTTTAGTATCAACTAAGGTCCCCAGTTGATTAAGTGGTCTAAAGTACTCACCTGTATAGATCACAGACATGTTTTATTGGGTTTGAATCTTGGCTGAGCCAACTTGGGTATGCAAGAAAGCTTGCCAGTGGCATCATGTGATTTGGTGCATCTTGGGGGTTTTCTATATTGGACCAGGAAGATTGATCAATATTTAGTAAGAACAAGGTTTTAAAACTGCCACAAAAAATCCTTCTGACTTTAGGTCTCAAATCTCTATACATTATAACAGTTTACTAACTGTCAGATTACAGAAAGTTAGGTTTTTACATGCCTATGTCTTATGATATAGAAATAAAATTGTGTTATGTCCCAAGATGTACAAACATTACAGATGTTAAAAAGAAATCCCCCAAAAATTGTCAAGTTAACACATTGGCCCATGGATAAGCCAGTCCCCTCCTTTCTCAAGGCCATTACATTTCCCTATTTTGTTCTGCTTATACTACGCGAGTATATACATTAGTTAAAAGTAAGAGTTGTTTTTCACTGCAAACATATTGTTTATGAAATGCAATAGCACTTAATTGCCATCACAGACCACTGATGACATTCATTATTTTATTAAGCTTCCATCACAGACCACTGATGACATTCATTATTTTATTAGGTTTCCATCACAGACCACTGATGACATTCATTATTTTATTAAGCTTCCATCACAGACCACTGATGACATTCATTATTTTATTAAGCTTCCATCACAGACCACTGATGACATTCATTATTTTATTAAGCTTCCATCACAGACCACTGATGACATTCATTATTTTATTAAGCTTCCATCACAGGCCACTGATGACATTCATTATTTTATTAAGCTTCCATCACAGACCACTGATGACATTCATTATTTTATTAAGCTTCCATCACGGACCACTGATGACATTCATTATTTTATTAAGCTTCCATCACAGACCACTGATGGCATTCATTATTTTATTAAGCTTCCATCACAGACCACTGATGGCATTCATTATTTTATTAAGCTTCACAACATAAGAGGCTTACAGTAGTTCTCAAGATTAGATTTCCCCTTGAGTCTCTTTCTGTTTTGTGTGGAATGGAGAATGTCAATCTCAATATCAGGAATTTAAAATATGGTAAAAATGGTAAAATAATAATCATCATGCAAAGACGTTCTAACTTATATTTCCTGTTGTTGGTTTTGTGAAGTTTCTCACTGATCTTCAATAGTCTTCCATGCTAATTTCACCTCAAGGAGAAAGTTCCTAGCCTGTATTTAAAATGTATTTCTGATTCATTATCAAAGGCTTCCTTCTCCTCATTCTTTGTATCCAAACATAAAAAAAAGATTTGATTAAAACTGTAAATAATAAAACTGAACATGATGTATTATTGCTAATACAAATAATTTATATAAAAATTTAAAATTAATTATTTTGTAATTGCAAGATGTATTGTATAACGTTAAATTAATGAATTGTCTTTGATTCACTGTGCAAACTTAGATATTTCTCTATCATACTATATAAGAGACATGTTAAGAAACTTCCAGGCACTCCCATCTATGTCTGTGTCAGCCTCAGACTCCATCTCCTGTCCACGAAGGTACTCGGCCAAAAACCAAAGTTAATTTTACTACTGATATATAATAGTAATCATCAAGCTATGCTTGATTTTTCTGTATTCCACCAAACTAAGTTATCAGATGCAAAAGATAATAATTTCACATATTTAGGATAATTGAGTTAAATGAATTCATTTTCAGTCAATCGGATTGTTGGATTATAAATTAGATTTCTGTTTTGTTGGTGACATTTGGGCTTGATTTCGCATATTTAAAGATTTATATTATCTTGCATTTTTTAAACATCTGTTGAAAAATCTTTAAAAAAAATTTTTTTTGAATGATCTTATATGAGCAGATCCAAGCTCATACAACTATTTTCCATGTATGCTACTCGAGTTGTGAGCACCATGTGGCGTCACCATATGGCGTGGCATGATTTAACACTCTGTGACATATAATTTAATACAATTTCTTTTTATGATTCCACAGTTGCAGAAAACATCAGACATATTAGAGCTCATAACACTATTTGCTTTTTGTGCTGTTAAAAGAACAAAGAACATTTGACATCGTATAATTTAGCACTGTCATCATCAGATCACATCATTTTAACAGTTTCCTTAATTTGATATTACAGGAACAGAGATCAGCAACTAAAAAAGTATCACACCTCATAGACCAGATTAAGAAAAGAGACCAAAATACCTATGAAAGGTTTAAAGAATGTCTAATCCTGGCCAACCGAGCAGATCTTAAAAAAAAATTGGAAGAAGAGGAGGAAAACGTTGCTGCAGAAATGAAAGAAAATCACCAGGGTACAGGTAACTTTTTAGGTCATCTAATTGAAATGTCAAGTGTGCTTATGGTATCGTCTTTCATGCATCAATAATTCACAATTACAATTTACAGCATCTCAAAATGCCGTTAACAAAGTTGATCAGATTTGAATACAATCCTCCAGGTTTGATTTTTTAAATATAGATTTGTTCAAACGATTTCAATGAACACAATAAACAATACTATTTTTTTTAAGAAAAACACAGTAAACTCCTTCTCAGAAACAACTCAGACGAATATGACTAAATTTGTTTCAAGACATCCTAGTATGAAGCTCTTTCAGACTTGTAATGCTGATCAGCCCTAAACCATATCCTCAGTTAGTAAAAAGACAGGCATCGCCTGATGTGATCTAATGAAACAAACTGCACTCTACAGGATATAGTTAAATTGACAAAAAGCATACTGGGATGAAGGTCAGTCAGATTTGTTGAACTGATGCCAATCCACTTAAATTTATAGTCGTCATTGCTTCAGAAACTACTCAACAGATGTATGACCGAAATGTGAGAGGGAAAGCATGCAGGTACAGATGACTTATTTTGTACATCACTACTTCACCTTGTAATTTCGAATGAGTTTATATACTTTACGGTTTAGATATGAATAGTTTCTTTATTGTGAATAAGGACAACATTCCAGGGCCAGGGAGAGATCCAACAAGACTGCTGGCTATGATTATGCAGTGAAGGCCATATCATATATATGATCTACCAACTGTAATGCTCCAAGCCATTACTTTGGCTGTATAGGTGATATATGTCTGTGTGATTTTACATCCAAAGACTGATAGGTCATTTAACCAAACGAGTAATATTGTGCCTACTTCTGCCTTTTTGCCAGCTCACCTGGCTGTGTTGCAAGACATCCTGTGATAACTCTGCATCCATTGTCATTCTTGCGTATTGAATCATGGCTGTGTAGCCAAGTAATCCTTTGCTATGTATCTGTATCCATTGTCCTTTTTGCGTTATATACCTGACTCTGTGGCCAAGTATTCCTTTGGTATCTCTATGTAGCCATTGTCCTTCTTGCATTATATACCTGGCTCTATGGCCAAGTAATTCTTTGCTATATCTCTGTACCCATTGTCCTTTTTGCATTATGTACCTGGCTCTGTGGCCATGTAATCCTTTGCTGTGTCTCTGTCACCATTGTCCTTCTTGCATTACATACCTGGCTCAGTGGCCAAGTAATTCGTTGCTATGTTTATATTGTCATTGTGCTTCTTGCATTATACACCAGGCTGTGTGACCAAGTAATCATTTGTTATGTCTCTGTGTCCATTCTGCTTCTTGCATTATATACATGGCTCTGTGGCCATGTAATCCTTTGATATGTCTATGTAGCCATTTTATTTATTGGGTTATATACCTGACTCTGTGGCCATGTAATTCTTTGCTAGCCTTTGTGCTTCTTGCATTATATAACTGGCTCTGTTCTTAAGTAATCCTTTCATATGTCTTTGTCACCATTGTCCTTCTTGCATTATATACTTGGCTCTGTGGATAAGAAATCCTTTTCTTTCTCTCTGTAGCAATTTGCCTTCTTGAATCATGTACCTGGCTCTGTGTCCAAGCAATCCTTTGCTATTTGTCTGTTGCCATTGTGCTTCTTGCATTATACGCCAGGCTGTGTGGCCAAGGATTCCTTTGCTGTCTCTCTGTTGCCATTGTTCTTCTTGCATTATACACCATGCTGTGTGGCAATGGAATCCTTTGCTATCTCTCTGTTGCCATTGTGCTTCTTGCATTATATACCAGGCTGTGTGGCCAAGTAATCCTTTGTTATGTCTGTTTCTATTGTGCTTCTTGCATTATATACCTGGCTTTGTGGCCATGTAATCCTTTGCTATGTCTTTGTCACCATTGTGCTTTTTGGATTATATACCTGGCTCTGTGGCCAAGTAATCATTTTATATGTCTCTGTAACCATTGTACTTCTTGCATTATATACCTGGCTATGTGGCCAAGTAAGCCATTAATACATATCTGTCGCCATTGTGCGCTTCTTGCATTATTTACCTGGGTATGTGGGCAAGTAATCATTTGCTATGTCTCTGTAGCAATTGTGCTTCTTGCATTATATAACTGGCTCTGTGCTCAAGTAATCCTTTCATATCTCTTTGTCACCATTGTCCTTCTTGCATTATATACATGGCTCTGTGGCTATGTAATCCTCTGATATGTCTCTATTGCCATTTTATATATTGGGTTATATACCTGACTTTGTGGCCAGGTAATCCTTTGCTATGTCTCTGTAGCCATTGCGCTTCTTGCATTATATAACTGGCTCTGTGCTCAAGTAATCCTTTCATATGTCTTTGTCACCATTTTCCTTCTTGCATTATATACTTGGCTCTGTGGATAAGAAATCCTTTGCTTTCTGTCTGTAGCAATTTGCCTTCTTGAATCATGTACCTAGCTCTGTGTCCAAGCAATCCTTTGCTATGTCTCTGTTGCCATTGTGCTTCTTGCATTATTTACCTGGATATGTGGCCAAGTAATCCTTTGCTATGTCTCTGTAGTCATTGTGCTATTTTCATTATATACCTGGCTCTCTGGTCACATGATCCTTTGCTATGGCTCTGCTGCCAATGTGCTTCCTGCATTATATTCCTGGCTCTGTGGCCAAGTATTCCTTTTCTATGTCTCTATCGCCATTGTACTTCGTGCGTTATATACCTGGCTCTGTGGCCAAGTATTCCTTTTCTCCGTCTCTATCGCCATTGTGCTTCTTGCGTTATATACATGGCTCAGTTGCCAAATAATATTTTATTATGTCTCTATCGCCATTATCCTTCTTTCATTATATATCTGGCTCAGTGACAAGTAATCCTTTGCTATGTCTCTGTTGCCGTTGTGCTTCTTGCATTATATACCTATCTCTGTGGCCATGTAATCATTTGCTATGTCTCTATCGCTATTGTGCTTCTTGGATTATATACCCGGCTCTGTGACCAAGTACTTCTTTGCTATGTATCTATGGCCATTTGTGCTTCTTGTATTATATATCAGTCTATTTGGTCATGTATTCCTTTGCTATGTCTCTATCACCGTTGTCCTTCTTATATTATATACTTGGCTTTGTGGCCAAGTAATCCTTTCATATTTCTCTGTAGCCATTGTGCTTCTTGCATTATATATCTGGCTCTGTGGCCAAGGAATCCTTTGCTGTGTCTCTGCATTCATTATCTTCTAATGAATAAAAGCATGCCTTATGTGTATACCAATCTAGTGCAGAATTTATTGTCAGTTTTCAATATAATAACATTAAGTTCTATGGGGAATTAAAATAGTTGTCCAAATTGTATAGGGTTCTCAGATTGGAGAAATGTTTGTCTGTTTGGTGCGAAGTCTATTGTGCTCACTTTTGCTGACCAATGCTATCTCACCTCTGTCCATGTGGATACAAATCTCGGAAGTAGACAATATATAAACATGAGAATGATTGCCAGTACATTCCTATGGTTTGTTGACACATCCTTGGTTTTCTTCCTCCACCAGTTATACTAGCTGCCATGTACAGCCTAATATGATATACTTGTTTAACCCTATAACAACAACAAGAAGTACTGGATAAACTCTACAAAAGAGGAATCTTCTGAATCAGATTGCTTGGCCAACTGCTCATGAATATTTAACTGTTAATTAGATGTTATCATTTAACTGTTAATTAGATGTTATCATTTAACTGTTAATTAGATATTCGCATTTCACTGTTAATTATATGTTAGTATGTAACTGTTAATTAGATGTTAGCATTTAACTGTTAATTATATGTTAGCCAGATGAGTTATATCACATCCATTCTTATTCTAAGAGTAATTCCTTCTTGGACTTTCTTATTAATACGGTGTGACTAAAAATGTGAAGACAATAACACTTGCATTTTTAACTCTTCTGACCAAAAGACCTAATGAACTTATGGTATGTCCCTTTCATGCGATGTGCACCACGCATTATTTTATTCAGTTTCAGTTAACTTAAAATAGAGCTTTATGGCATCACCAGATGTCATGTCAGATAAGTTTAACAAATAGTGAGATTATTGTAAATTAATTAAATGACCTTACAATTGGCTACCAATCTTCTAGTCTGAGAATGATTATTTTCTCAACACAACCAATTAACCATCTAGCACCATAATACATGAGATTTTGCCTTGTCTAAAACCCATGTTTTTAATCTGAAGTTTTATCAAGCTACCTGAATTTACACCCTCTGAAAAACATATTGATGATCTGATGATGTTTTTAATTATCAAATTAGCTAATCAAAAGTGTCCTGCTGCATATTGTAAGAGGCATCTCAAGGGAGTCAACCCATTTGATTTGGATTGCAGCCCATGTCATTAGAGAAAATCCTGGTAGTTGAGCAGAGAAGAGGCCAACAGGTGCTAACCCAGATCAGAGCCCAACTTTGGCTTTATCTTCAGCTGCACAGTTGGTCAGAAGCATCTAGTCTTATCATTTGACTAATCAAACCAAGCTATGTGTTAGCATACTCATTTTACTGATTGACTGATTGGTATACATTTCAGAGGCTGCATAAGTAATTGAAGCAATTTAGTATTTGTGTTCTTCAACCATTACAAAGACATGGTCTCTACATAATGATGGCAGGTGTATATTAAGTAGTGTATTATTGATGAAGATCTGGCATTTTGCTGTGTATCCCTGACATGTGAAAGAAAGCAAATGATAATTATCTTTCCCTCTTGTTGGGTATTGAAGTGGAAGATCAGGAAACATAAATCAGTATCCAGGACTGAAAAACAGAAATAATTCAGACCGCATCTCAGAAGGGAAACTTGGTCAAAGTTGCTGGAAATCCAATGAGAAAAGCAGGAAAAAGGAAAATAGGAATACACTTTCTTAAGACCTGGAAATTTATGGTAGCCACATCCATATTGAAGTGGAAAAGATGCTATCGCCAGACGGACATTACATGGTTAAAATATCAAACTAATTTCACATATTTTATTCCAGAACACCTATGCTAAACCGGTATTGAAGATGGTCATGCAAATAAACAGAGTGAGAGTGGAAATATAAGAAATCTAATACTAAAGATGAATACTACATAAATTGATAGCACAGGAATATTAGCAAGTCACTGACACCATGGGTCATATAATGAGTATCCACATAACATTTCCAACTCATCAAATTGGTGACTGTTCAGATCTGACCCAACACTAGATCTTCATACCACTGACATATGTCTACGTATATGACACTATGGCAGTCACCTAACTGTTCCATATTTACATCATATTAACAAATAAATCTGACAACTAGAAGACTCATACCTACATCATATTAATATGACACCATAACATAACATTGACAAAATATAACATTACCTGCGAAGAGGTTGGGTTACGACGACAAAGTAAACAAAGCTTTATTCTTTTTGTAATCATTAGCAATGGTCCTGTTTAACTATCATTACAATTTAATGGCATTTGTATTTGATAAGATGATAAGCAGTAATTCTTAGTTTAAAAGTGCTTCACCTGTTACGTGAATATAAAGCAATGTTATCAATGATATTGTTTGTGAATGTATATAAATAACTTCAAATGATGGGTTATTCCTTACATGAATAGCAGCATTAATCTATTGAGACTTCACTATTTTCTATACTCATTACTACAATCATTTAAAATAATCCAAGGTTTAGGTTTTTAAAAAAAACTATTGCTAACATTATACAGCATCAACATTCAATAACCTATGCATATCATGATAAATACAGATAATGTATCATATTACATGTGCAGGTCTTAGTAGTACATAAACGGATTATACTTTGCCTTCTGTTTACTATTTATTATTACAGAGTCATATCGTTGAGGGTTCAAAGAGGCTTTGCATTTTGAATACAACTATCTTTACCCTACCATTACAGTATATCTTGAGATTCAGTTAAATATTCACAGAGCAATTGATCACTACCAAAAGATATATTGCCTTGTATAAAATATATAATACAGATTGTACAGCAGTAGTTGTAATAGGTTTTACGAATTTATCAAAATTATAATGCATGTTATCAACAGTAATATTCTCAGTTTCAACATTACTAACAGGGGCATTTTGGTTCATATGTGGATATGTAGCGTATATCCAAACTTAAGCAGACTGTGATGCATATTCTAACATGACGTTGATCAGGGGAGGTATTATGTTTGTATGTACCATATATCCTAAAGTATATCGCATTTGATGCATATTCTAGCATGACTGATAGAGGGATGTAATATGTGAATCAATATGTGGGTTTTAGGTTTTCCGCTAAATATGGCATATTAAAATGGGTTTTTTTTAATATAAAAAACTAGTTTCTTGGCAGCATTTAAAAAATGTTAGTATTTTTCATTTTTTCTGTAAATGTTTATATGGATGGTATGTATTTACCATTAATGCCATATTAAAGAGTACTGAATCTTGGGATTACGTCTCTGAATGCAAAGATTACCATTTTCATCACCTCGGAGAGAGTATCGGGTCCCATTTCGCATTAATAAAAAACTCAAATGTAATATGTGTTTAATTATCAAGGAAACGTGTTTTTTTATCATTCTGATCATTGTATCCAGGACACTTAAATGACCCCATAATGAAATCAGTGAAATATTTGATAAAATGGATCAAACTTTGAAAAGATTTTACCAACATTTTGATCAGTTAAATGCCAAATTACACAAGAAGGATACCAGACTTACCAGATAATCATCATGTGACCCCATTTAATGGCCCAGATTCAGTGTGTACCATATTTAATGAAATAGAAAAAAATTAGAGTGTTTAAAGAAACGTTTCTCCAAAAACATTAAGCATTTCTTTCCTAACCCTTAAATCAATCTAACCTCTTACTGTTGAAAATTGTGGGTTGTTAATTATGCATGGAAAACACTTTATGGTTAAGAAAATGCATTATCTAGCATATTATTAAGCTATGTAACTTGTTTTTAAAAAACTTGTACCAAAAGCTAGCATTGCAAGTAACATCTTTTAAATCAAATAACAAACAATTGCAACTGAATTAGTTCATACAACAGGCATGTAAGGGTTTAAAGACATATTTTAGTTTAAGCCTACTATTTACCCATACAAAGGCTTTGGTTGAAAAATTATGTTATGTTACAGCACTTATTTTAGCCAGTCAGCAACCTTCATTCTTTTAAGTATGGTATTCATTGAACTACTACATTTGAAATAGTTTCATAGCTCATAAAATAATTAGCTGACTTTAAACCATTTTGATACTTCAAAATTTTAAATCAATTTTTATATTTTTATCATTATCATGAGATTTTCAAAAATGTATATCAGAAAGGGGATACCTCTCCAATTGGTCATAAATAGTTGTACTAGAAGGAATGTTGTTGTAGAATGTAATGCCATTCTTTAGCACACCATAGGCTATACATGGCGGCTAGTATTAATGTTGGAGGAAGAACCCGGCAAAACTCCTGGTAAGAACAACTGACTGATGAAAAGCTACTGGCAAGCTTTCTCACATACCCACATTAGATGAATCTGAGACTCAATCCAACAAAGACAGAGGTGAGATGGCAGTGCTCTGTAACAGAGAGTGCTTTACACCACTCGTGGCCCCAGCTAGAAATGAGATAAGTGTAGCCCTTGCATTGGTCATAGATAAGTATACAAGTAGTAAAGATACAAGTGTAATTATGTACTATGTTTTTACTGTTTCAGAAAAACTGCATCAGACTGTTCTGAATCGATGCCGGTCAAAGCTGATGAAGGATTTTAATGTTGAGGGTGTAATGATGTACATCCAGCAAAAAGAACTTTTTGACGATGTGACAATACGTGATATCAATGTAAGGGGAGTGATTCTTAACTATTTGCATGAAAATACATGGAGGATATAAACGATATTTAGTATAAGTTCCAATCTGCAATCCTTCATGATACATGGGGTTGACAATCAGAGATATCCTGACATAACTGCTGGATTGAGAGTGCATGGTGCAAGGAAAGCAACTTAAAGCAAATGAGAAAAAATTAAAGCTCGTATAAACCTCAAGAAAAATGACTAATTCAGGTTGGAATATAATAAACTAAAATATATTTACTGTTTGCCTGATTAAAATATACTTTCGGTAGCCTAATTGGTTAGAATTTCTCTCTCAGATACGGGAGGTCACGGGTTCAATCCCTGGCCAAGTCTTACTTATCAAAATGAATAATAACACATGCATTGCTTAGTGCAATGCATAAAGAGGTTAGATTTAGGACTGGTCTGCTGGTGCCAGTGTAATTTGACTAGGTGGAACATGATGCAGCATGTGTGTGGCATGATGCCCCAGTGCTAGATATCACTATAAACTGCCACACTGAAAACATCATCGCGATATGACTGGAACAATGTTCAAGTTATGTAAAAATCCAAATCACACACACATTCACACACACACACACACACACACACACACACAGAGTTTTGGAAAAAGTTTTTTGACTTTAAATCAGAGATTCTGGTGGAGAAAAAATTTGGAAAATCTCTTGAAGAATCACCAACCAAAGGGAAACCATCTTCACTAGTCAAGATTCTGATATGTTCATCTGATCTAACCCTTATCAGATCAATCAGATATTTCGTTCTTTGTCCTTATCACATCTCTTGGATTTCGTGAGTTCTCTACCTTAGTATGCAATGACATTTAACCAGTAGTTTGTAAAAGTGGTATATTGGACATAAGCTGAAAATAGTGTAACAATTATCTTCTAAAGGATACTTTGTAGGTTTAACATCAAAAGTATGATTATATTTCAGAGAGAAGCCATTACATGTGTATTTGAAGGAAAGGATGCATTAAAACAAACACTGACTGGAGGTGGAAAATTGCTTATTTATGAGTCTATTACAGCTGTGTGCACCCCTTGACTTGATCTTAGGAAAAGTTTTCAGATTTGCACAGAAATTTAACGTGTAGATAGGGTTAACATATCAGACCTTGGCTAGCAAAGATGATGCGAAGCTGCTAGCAATCTTTTTCACACACTCTTTGGCCAGGCCTGAGACTCAAACTCATGTAGATAGCTGAGATGTGGGGTTTGGTGGTACATAGTGAAGCTTTCCCAGATCCTTCCTTGACTAGTGGTACAGTTGGTCATATATGTGTTGAACAGTTGTGTTAAACCCACAATGAAAACAACAACAACAGTCAATACTAGTCATGTAGCTCAGTTGTTGCTTCAAACCGAATGGAGATCACTAAAACTCTCCTTTTGTTGTTTACACATTCAGTCTACAATGGATGTAATTATACACCTGAATCTTCCAACCTTTCTGTACAATTTCTTATATTCTTCACAGATTCGGAATTCAACATTATGTTTCAGATTGATAACAACACTATGACGAATGCAGTCAACCTCCAAGAATTATGTCCCACTTTCACCACAGCTGTGGAGTTTCTTTATTTTTCATTAAACTTGTGTTTAGTGCCACACCAGAATTAATTCTTATGAAGACAGTTTATTCTTTGACATGCTTGTTCAACTGTTTTATGTAGAAATTAGCCTTTTTCCAGCATGGACATACTCATCACACCTATTGCAAGACACTATTCTATCACTCCAATCTAACATTTTAGAAGGTTCTTTATCATGTGAACCAACTTATTTCTTTCATCCCACAATAACTGTAGCAGATTATGATGACATTTCTAGCTGGAGCCTTGTTTTTCTATCTACCTTAAAAGTAGCTTTGGCCATTTACCACTTCTTGCATTCATTGATCTTTTTGTCAATACAAATTTCCTTCCAGAAACTACCACAGTCAGAACAAGATGCTACATACTTTGATGCTTTGATAATCCCCTTCAAGTCCCAAGGGTGAACAGGCCCTTGTTTTTTTGCACTGGTGACTGCAGTGTTTTTAACTGTTGTGCAACTAAACAGACCCGCCAATCCTGCTTGAATTCCAGCTGTCAAATGCATTGTATAATTTTATCAGTGAGCAAATGTCTTGAAATGTTGTAGCAACAGAATCCATGTTTTGACTTTGTTTTCAGTTACTTCTCATCTATCTGAACATGACCTAAACCCTTTCATTACAAATCTGCTGATTGTTTTGCTTCCATATCAATATGGTTGGGTCATTTGCAAACATCAGCTCAACTGTAACTTTCCCACTGAATAATTGCAACAAATTGATCCATGAGGAAATCACTTAAAGTGATAAAAATATAATATCTCTAATATGGAAAAGTCATTTACTCAACCAAGTAACTGATTGATTGTAGGTAAGCTATGAAAACAACTTGAATTTGTGAAAAGAATATAAAAGTCCACACAAATATGTAACTGCAAAATGTTACAGTAATTTTGAAGTCCTGTTCCATCCTCAATATAAATATGAAATATGATCTAAGCTAGTCAGTAACAATAAAATGCAGAACAAAGTGAAGTATCTGGTAGTTGAATAACAATAAAGATAATTTGTTGTTTTATGTATGGGATCACTGTCTTTGTCCTCCTGTATTAATGAACAGTAGTTTAGAATTAATTGTGGCATCATTTACTTTACATATATTTTATGGCTGGCCTATTCTTTGATTTCCTCTTCTGTTTCATTCACCTCCCTTTTGTTTATTGTAGCATTACAAAATTGCTTAAATTAAAATGATGGCATAGTTATCTTAGAATCTGAGTAAGGGCTATTGGAATTTGAGGCTTGGCTTGTGATATTGGGTTTAAAAGTCATTGGCTCTGGGCCTGTTTCTGAACATTGCTTTTGTTTTAGCACTGGGATATATATACTGGTATAAGTATAGCATATTATTTTGTCTTAATGCATTAAACCGTAACAATTTAATGAGATGATCTATACATAGATAAAACATATCTTTACAAATGTACTTCAATGTGTAGCTAAATAAAATAAATACTAAATGTGTACATGTATTTGGTCATAATGCATTAACAACTTGGCTTTTTAACCCCAATTTCTATCAGTACTTAAAAATACTCAACTATTATGCCCATATATATAATTTATAATCTAATACGTACAGAGAAATTAATTACCTAGTTATAATTGTACTATAGAAATTAATTACCTAGTTATGATTATACTATAGAAATTAATTACCTAGTTCTGATTATACTATAGAAATTAATTACCTAGTTATGATTATACCATATAAATTAATTACCTAGTAACGATTATTCCATAGAAATTAAATACCTAGTTACGATTATAGCATATAAGTTAATTACCTAGTTACGATTATACCAGATAAATTAATTACCTAGTTACGATTATACCATCAAGTCTGAATAACATAAGGATAGGTAAATTATGTATTAAGATAAGTGTGTAAAATGATAAGTGAAATGAATTGAAAGGAAAGCAAAAGTTGGCAGATTGAATGAAAATATTTCTTTGAGAAGCAATGCTTGCAAAATTGCATAAGGATATGTTACTTCTATATATTGATATACTGTTTTCTATTGTTATTCTGTATTAAATAATTTATACCAACTATATAATGTCTAATGCATACATGTTATTAAAAGCTATTTTTAATGCATCCATGTTATTAAAAGCTACAGAGAAGAAATATCTGATATTCTTTCCTTTATTATTGGAGAAAATGAAATCTTATTAATTTATTCTGTCTACAAAAAATAGGCCCAAGTAGTATTATGTGGGTTAAAAACTAGATTATCCAAGTTATCCTGGTTAGTGGGACTAATTACACCTTATTGTACATAAAAGTATGTCATAGGAACAGAGAATTATTTCTTTTTAGTATCAACTAAAGTTCCCAGGTGGTTGAGTCGTCAAAAGTATTCACCTTTATAGATCACTGACATCTCGTATGTTTTCTTGGGTTTGAATCTTGGTTCAGCCAACATGCCTATGTGAGAAAGCTTATCAATGGCATCCTGTGGTTTGGTGCACCTTGGGTTTTTGTATATGGAAACAAAGATTGATCAATATTAGGTGAAAACAAGGTTTCAAAAATGCAACAAAACACATCCTGAATTTAGGTCTCAAATCTCAATACTTTATAACAGTTTAATATCTGTCAGGTTACAGAAAGTTAGATTTTTTACATGCCTGTGTCTTAGGACACACAAAATTATATTTTGCCATGTCCCAAGATTTACAGACGTTACAGTATTAAAAAGGCCATTAGTTTTTCCTAACTTTTTTGGCTTATGCGTGAGTACATATACATTAGTTGAAAGTTAGAGTTGTTTTTCTTATATATCACTGCAGGCATATTGTTGATAAAGCCCAGGAGCACTTCATTTCCATCACAGACCACTGATGGCATTCATTATTTTTATTAATTTTCACACTTAAGAAGCTTACAGTAATTTTCAAGTCTAGATTTCCCTTTGAGTCTCTTTTTGTTTGCGTGGAATGGAGAATGTAATCTCAATATCATAAATTAAAAATATGGTAAAAATGGTAAGCATAAAATAAAGATTTGATTAAAACTATAAATAATGAAAATGAACATGATGTATCAATGCTATTACAAATAAATTATATACAAATTTAAAATTAATTATTTCGTAATTGTCAGATGTATTGTAAAACTTGAAATTAGTGAATTGTCTTTGATTCACACTGTGCAAAAGTAGAAACTTCTCTATTATAGTACAGACACATGTTAAGAAATTTACTATCACTCCCATCTAGGAGTCAGCCTCAGACTGCTACTCCTGTCCATGAAGGTACTCGTCCAAAACCCAAAGTTAATTTTACTACTGATATATACTAGTAATCATCAAGCTATGCTTGATTTTTCTGCCTTGTTGAAGTTATCAGATGCAAAAGATAATAATTGCACAAATATAGGATTAATGAGTTAAAATAATTCATTTTCAGTCAATGAGATTGTTGAATTCTAAATTAGATTTCTGTTTTGTTGGTGACACTTGAACTTGGTTTCGAATATTTGAATCTTTATATTATCTTGCATTTTTAAACTTCTGTTTGAAAAATCGTTCAAGCAAGATTTCATTTGTATGATGTTATTGGAGCAGAGAACAATACCTGACATCATATCCAAGCTCGTACAATTATTTTTCATGTATCCTACTCGAGCAGTGAGGACCATATGACGTCGAATGATTTAACAATCTGTGACATATAATTTAACACTTTTTTATTTTGTATCATTCCTTAGTAGTAGAAAACATCAGACATATCAGAGCTCATAACATTATTTGCTTTGTATGATATTCTAAGAGCAAAGAACATTTAACGTCAAATCTTTTAGCAATGTCATCATCAGACCACATCAATTAACAGTTTCCTTAATTTGATATTACAGGAACAGGCAACAACAACTAAAGCCATATCACACCTCATAGACCAGATTAAGCAAAGAGGCCAAGATACATATGAACGGTTTAAAGAATGTCTGATCCTGGCCAAGCGAGCAGATCTTAAAATAATGTTAGAAGAAGAGGAGGAAATCCTTGCTGCACAAATTAAATAAAAAAACCAGGGTACAGGTTACTTATTAGCTCATCTAATATTAATGACAAGTGTGCTTGTGGTATCGTCTTTCATACATCATTATTTCACAATTGCTATATACAACTTCTCCAAATGCCTTTAACAGATTTGATCAGATTTGAATAAAATAATCCAGGCATTAAATTTGTTTTAGATTTGTTCAAATGATTCCAGTACTCAAAAAACATTACTAATAATATAAAACCATTAAACACCTTCTCATAAACCACTCAGATGAATTTGACTAAATTTGATTCAAGACATCCTTGTATGAAGTTCTTTCAGATTTGTAACGCTATTCAGTTTGTTCCTTGACCAAATTTATAACGGTTAATTCTACTTAGATAAGAAAATATTTTTGATCTGAGCTGGCAAAGTCACATAGAGTGTTTACAAATAATGATTTTAGCACATTAACTTTATCAAGGCATCACACCAGATATAAAGTTAGTTTACATCATCAGCATGGAAGAAATCAGTCTTTCAAGATGGAATCAAAATTTAAATTTCAAGGTCAGTTTGACATTACAATTTATATTCTTCACAAAATAACTTTAGTTACACAGCAAGTAATGGCACCCTACTTTCACTACAGATCTAATTGCTACGAAGCAAATATGCCACTGACTTTGGGTTACACAGCATTAATATTCGTTATGATACATTCACTTTAACGGACATCCCAAATGGGGTTTCTCCCGTGGATCCTATCCTATCCGTCCAGGGGTCTCATGCTATCGGGAACCCTTTGGAAGAAATGATAATTTGTTTCCTGACTGTGAAAAGTCCGTGAATTTTGCAGATATTGGCAAAAGTTGGGATAAACCCAAACATTGTTCTTCTCAACTTGACGCATGAAAACAATTACATAATTTAGTCATGAGTGAACTGATTGTCAGTTAAATTTATCGAGTTCTGACCTGAATATTAGGATGTTGCAGTATGGATCAGTTGGGTGCTTTCCATGACTATATATTATTGTGACAATCCAAAGTCTCAGAGGATTAGATTTATCTAGTAGACTTTGTTTCACAGACAGCTCGATATTCGTATTTTTATTTTTCATTTATAGAAGGTATGAAAACCATCCTTGCATCAAAAGAGGTCAACATGATGGCATTAAAGCATAACTGCTTAGCAGAAAAGCTAGCAAACTTAAACATTATTAAATCAACTTATACATGAATGAAGTTGATACGAAAACTATTTATTTGCTCAGAAATTACGAGTATTAAAATTGTTATGTCTTGCATCTGCTGAAAGATGATACAACTAAAGTGTTGATAAAATTTAAATTGTTATGTCTTTCATCTGCTGAAGTATGATAAAACTAATGTGTGGATACATATTTTGCTGGTACAAGCAATTTTGATTGCTAGTCGCATGAGTACACATAATCTCATATCTATCATTTTCAAATATTGAAGAAGACAAATATTAAATTAAAGCCATGTACTAGTTGTAATAAAAATACAAAAAACGAAATAACACTAAAATTCCCTATATTTATTCCAAAATCAACTTCCAAAGTTTTGTTGAATAACGCAACTTCCACTTTGACATGTGCTCTTGCATGTAGGGAGTGTACTAAGTAGTGAACCAGACTACTATGCATGAAGAATCAGACAGACCAAGTTTCTTGTAGTCATTATCGAAATAAATATGTTGATAATTATATGTTCGTTCTGGTTTTTACAAAAGGTATCAGACTTTAATTGAATATAATTGAAGGTTTGTAAAACTACATTAAAAAGCAGTTTGTTGATATCACATGACATGGATTTCCGGTGGCATTGTTTAAGATTTGTGAAATCATGTGACTATTAAGGCTAATGGCAAGTATTGGGTCAAGGTCTATGCCGTGCCTTGTCTAGTCTATCAGCGGATTAAAGACAGCAATTATCATACTTGACATTTTTGAGAAAATAAATAATTTTCCTATCAATTTCATGCAGGTACAAGTCGATATAACAGTTTAAATTTTCTAGGCTCGCTGGTAAGTAATCTTACAGGGGCAGCAAATTCAAGATTTTTCATATGTAATTGCTCTGAACCCACACATCCTAAATGTGAAAATTGGGTTTTAATATTTGGAGAAAAAGCTTGAATCTCTAAGCTGAACTTTCGTTCGAAACAATTACACAGTGACATGCAGCTTGAAGCATTGGTGTCAGATCTTAAATAAAATGCAGGAGAAATTGGAAATGTCATTCTCTTTATTATATATTAAGAAATGATAAGAGCCCATGTATCAATGCAGGTATGGGGACTGGTTTATAGAGCTATAAGAAGGTGATTTTACAGAAAATGCAGTCTTTGTTTATACAACAATATATGATTTTGAAAGTCTTTTATCAAACTTTAAATCAAACCTTTAGTAAATGTCTTTAAATGATGGATTTATTTAGCCTAATCGTCTTAAGGTGTTTAGGTGTATTGAAAAATCTGGTTTGAGACTTTATTGGCACACATAAATTCAGGGTTAAAACTTGTTTTGTTACACGATAAGATTATATTACTTTGCAATGGCGTAGCGAGGATATTTGGCACCCAGGGCAAAACACCCAAATTTGCGCCCCCGGCTGCCCGTGGTTCGCAGTTGTGTTGTTACTTTGGGCCACTGTTACTTTGCATTTAGTGCTTGTTTACTGTGATAGGAAATGTTTATTTTGTATAACATGCACATATATTGCTCTAGAATTCTTTAGATTGAAGGTTTGAATTCAAACAAAAATGTATGCTTATTATGTTGTTTCCATGTAGCAACATGATGCAGGTCAGCAAAGTAAAGTTCAAATTTATATTATGTACATTGAAATGGTTTTAAATGCCAATATATAGGAGTACAATCAAATTTATTGTATGTGACTCATTTTGTGGTTTTGTGCATGGATCATCATTTCTGACATAAGTTTTTGGAGAGTCTTGAAAGAGAAACGTCTTCAGATTTGGAAAATGCATGTTTTATAATCCAAATATTTCTTCAGTTCCATTCAGTAATGGTCATATGTAAACCATGAAAATTTTAATTTGTTCATGGAATAAACCTAGAACTTTATATTTAGAAAAGCGTGAGAATCATGTCCTTCAGGCAATGATATGATTCATTTATATTAGGTCTCGGTCAAAATTATTCAAACTTGTTGATTAGAACCATCCGGATTCAACTTTGCTCTCGTAATGCCACCATACAGGACAATTAAACACAATACAGGTGTATACATCTCTATTACTGGCACTGACATGCAAGACAGTTAAACACAATACAGGTGTAAATAACACCATTACTTGTATTGAAAAAAAGATAATAAAACACACTGCAGGTGCATAAATCACCATTCATATACTTATGCTGACATGCAAGACAATTATACACTAGACAGGTATATAAAACATCTTTCATGTACTCATGCTGACATGGAAGACAATTATATACAACACAGGTAATATGTAAATCACCTTTCACCTACTCATGCTGATATGCAAAATAACTATCCACAACACAGGTGTATCAATCACCATTCATGTAGTCATGCCGACATGTATGAAAATTATATACAGCACAGCTTCATGTACTCCTGCTGACATGCAAGACAATTATACACTAGACAGGTGTGTAAATCACCATTACCTGCACTAACGTAGAGGTTAATTAAATATAATGCAGGTGTTTCAATCATTGTTCATGTATTCATATTAATATGGAAGGCAATTAGGCACAATGAAGGTGTTTAAATAACTATTATTTGATATTATTTGCAGAGATATACAGGAAAATAAATTGCAGTACCATTGTAATAATTACCAGTCATGTAGCCATTCTGTCATACAAGGCAATTAAACTAAATGCAGATGTGCAAAGCACTGAAATGTTAGACAATTAAACACAGTATTGCTGAATAAATTGCCAATACTGTACCTGAACTGATTTGACATGCAATATGGTTAAGCGCAATACAAGTGCATAAATCATCATTCTTATATGTGCTCTGACATTTAATACGGTTAAACATAATACAGGTATTTAAATCACCAACCATGTATTTCCACTGACATCAAATAAAATTAAACAGTAAAGGTGTATGAATTCAACATTAAAGTACTCTTGCTGATATCAAGGACAATTAAGCACATGGCATATGTATAATGTACCATTTATGTATACTCAATTTCACACACATGACAATTAAAAACAGTGCATCTATACATGTATATAATGTACCATTCTGTTACTCTTGCTGAAAGACCAGAAGTCAGACCTTTGTGACTCTTGCTTTAAATGGTACATTTCCTTTATAAATTCTGAAGCAATTTAACACAATCATAGTCATTTTATATCCCTTGTGTTCAAATTACCATGATTGATTGATTACAGTTGCGATCATAATTAATAATAAAAATATCAATAATATACCTGTCGAACAGGTTAATCCAGTTAGAAACAAGAGCCTCAGAGTTCTTCCAGTGTTTTTTTAAAATTCATTTTCTAAGATTTCACAACAGACAAGTTCTCACTAAAGCAGGTTTAATGTATGAACTATGTAATGTTTCATGAATTCATTTGTGTTCAGTGTTGACCACAGGTATCCATATGTTGTAATTAATGACCATATGCATCCAAAAATAATCAGAATGGATCACATGTATGTACATAATATTGATTATGTACTTCCAGTGCACTTAGTACTGACCACACACATCCATCCATCATCCTAAATTTTGACAACATGCATCCATATCTTGACGAAAGTGACCGCTTGTATCCTTGTGTATTCAGTATTGATCACATTTATCCATATCTATTCAGTATTGACTAAAGATGTCCATATGTAATTAGTATTCATCAAGTATCCATTTATGTATCATTATTGACCACATTCATCCATATGTGCTCAGTATTGACCACACGAATCCATCTGTTGTTCGTATTGATGACATGCATCATATATTATTCAGCATAGATCATTACTCACAGATTTGAGTATTTGAATACAACAATAGTTCCATCAGAAGATAAAATCTATTTTCATTTAACATATCTCACCATGAGCCTTTAGAACATTCTTTGAAGTGATTTTTTTTATACCAGAATATATCATTTGTATAATTTTAGATCCAAGAGCTCCAGAACCAAAGAGATGATCAAAGACATCTGCAACCAAAAGGTCCAATATTTGTCTTTTGATGTGAACTCAAAGAATTTTTTTCTGAAATTCCATCGACAGAATTTGTTTACTTCTTGAAGGAATGCAGTTTATATAATAAATTGTGATTCTAAGGCATTGGGCAATATCCTCTGTTTTCATGAAGGAATGCAGCTTATACAATAAATTGAGATTCTATGCCATTAGACAATATCCTTTGTCGCAAAGGAATGCAGTTTATAAACGAATTTAGGACTCTATCATTTAAAGGTTATTTTTTCAAGATTATTATTTTTTACTGGATATAGATTGTACAGAATTGCAACAGTGGTGTTATTTACAATTCTGTATTTCATGTTTAAGTTTGTTTGAAATTGATTATCATCAGACAATTTTTGTTCAGTTCTTATATTTACATTTGTAGCACTTTTATTTAAATCAGAACAATATAGCCATTACAATGTTGATATGTCATAAATCCTAACACACACCTACATAAATAAAAAAGATAGATTCAATTAAATCACCAACAAAAAATTGCAGCACACACAGTCAATGCTTATGTAACAACTATACTAACAAGTAAGACTCCAAATGATGCACTACCTACAACCATATTGTTATTTACTTTTAATTTCTTTTCTTTTGTGTGATTCATCCTTTTCCATGATTGAGGATAGAGCTTTTGTGTGTACCTGAGTTTTGCATGTTTCTAAGTTGTAAATATCTTTTAATTCCATTTGGGGGCCCCGAGTGGCCGAGTGGTCTAAAGCGCTCTCCGTTACGGATCACTGGCATCTCACCTCTGTCTGCGTGGGTTCGGGTCTAAGATTTAGATAATGTAGTTGTGTGAGAAAGCTTGCCAGTAGCTTCTCTTGGGTAGGTGGTTCTTTTCGGGGGTTTTCCGGGTTCTTCCTCCACCATTAATACTGGCCGCCATGTATAGCCTATATTGTGCTTACAAATGGCGTTAAACCATACAAAACAAACAAACAATACTTCCATATGAGGCTAAGGTCTATCCCGTTTACAGACTTAAGAATGGAAGTTAACTTAGTTTATCGATTCCTACATTAGTGTTTATACCGTGGAGCTAAACAAAATTATTCATCCTATTTTTAAGTTCACTATGTGGAATAATGTACTTCTGTATTCAAATGTATTTTGAGAGGAATCATTTATTTAAAATATTCTTTGGAAATTCAAGGTGCTCATTGAGATTTTTGAGTAAAATGATAATTTGGGATTATTATGATTTCATTTTGGATTCTATCATTGGGACACTACAAGACTATTGGTACATTAGCTCGTTCAAAACTATTGGTACAACATAACACTCAAATCATTTTGAATAGTCTACACTTTTGGCCTTGTGATATATCATTTAAGACTTAATTCACAAGATTGTAGGGTCCTTTAAAATTTTCATTTTGTATTGTAGAGAATTATGTTTGTCTTGAATTTTACAAAACGAGTTGGTTCTGCTTATTTATGGTACTTAGTTCATGACTGCTGCGCAGATCGTGGGCTCATGGAAAATGTGAATTTTTTAAAAACATTTTAAAGCTATTCAATGAAATGGCATTACGTTTTGATTTTTTTTTTAAATTGTCATTGTGACGTATATTATGAATTAATTGAGATATTTGAGAAATTTGTTGTGAAAGCGCTAAATATTAGCAAGTTCACTGCATATCTTAATGTAGTGACCTTTTTCCCCAAATCTTACCAAGGATGAGTTATAGGCTATGATAAATGACAGGCTGATTGAGCTTGCCAGATATGTTCAAAGCAAAGCAATAAGTAAAATAATTGATTCAGTATTTGGAGGAAATTATTTTGCATAAATATTCTCTGGGCTTGAACAGCAAGTCTCTTATCTGAGTTTTTATAGAAATATTAAAACTATTCCAGTTAAAAGACCAGATGGACCATGAACTTCAGCTTCAAAAGAAAATGAAACTAAACAGTTTATTTAAAGTTTTATGCATATGTTTCCTTTTTTAATATGTCCATTCTGATTAAGAGTAAAAGTTTATTTTCCAGCACGTTATGCATGAATTAGGCATACAGCCATCTAATTGATATTCCTATCACCCTAAGGCATACAGCCATCTCAATGCTGTTCCTATCACCATGAAGGCATACAGCCATCTCAGTGCTTTCACTTTTTAAAGTTTTCTGCACATGTTTGCCTTCCATAATATGTCCAATCTGATCAAGAGTCAAATTTTATTTTTCAGCAAGTTATGCATTAATTAGGTATACAGCCATCTCAATGCTCCTCCTATCACCCTAAAGGCATACAGCCATCCCAATGCTCTTCCTATCACCTTGAAGGCATGCAGCCATCCCAATGCTCTTCCTATCACCCCAAAGGTTATGGGGGCTCTTGAAACATTTCATCAGACTTTAAAGAATATGTTTTGTTCATATTGCTTTGATACAGAAAATGATTTGCTATTGTTTCCTGTTTGGGTCTTATTCTGAGAATCATGTATGTATGGATGAATGTATGTATGTATGTATGTATGTATGTGTGTGTGTGTGTGTGTGTGTGTGTGTGTGTGTTTTGCATACATGCATGTATCTATCTGTTTGTATGTATGTATAAATGTATGTACATATGCATACGTATGTATGTATGCATGCATGTATGTATGGATGTATGTATCTATGTATCTATATATGTATATATTATCATGATTTACTACTATTGGATCCTGTTTGGGTATTTTTCGGATAATTATGTATGTATGTATGTATGTATGTATGTATGTATGTATGTATGTATGTATGTATGTATGTATGTATGTATGTATGTATGTGTGTGTGTGTGTGTGTGTGTGTGTGTGTGTGTGTGTGTGTGTGTGTGTGTGTATGTATGTATGTACTATGCATGAATACAAGTAAAGTCGTTTCAATTTATTACCTATATGAATGATACATATGGATTTTACCATACAATTACAGTTATATCAATTTATTACCTATAAATGATACAAATGGATTGTACCATTACAAATACAGTGAAATAATTTTATTGCCTATATACATGATACAAATGGATGTTTGTATTATATGTACAGTCAAATCACCTTATTGCCAAATTACATGATATAAATGGATGTTTTTATTACAAGTACAGTCAAATCACCTTATTGTCTATATACATGATTCAAATGAATGTTTCCATTACAAGTACGGTCAAATCACCTTATTGCCAATATACATGATACAAATGGATGTTTTCATTACAAGTACATCAATTATTACATATAAATGTCATATATAAATGATTTTTATAAATGTCGTATATAAATGATTTTCCATTACCATTACAATCATATCCATTTTGTATACAGTATATGTACATTATATAGATACAATTGGTTTTTCCATTATCAGTAAGATCATATTCATCCAGTACATTTGTACATGATATTGGTATGGTTATATATAAATACAATTGATTTTTCCATTATCATATATCCATTTAGTATACAGTATATGTACATTATATAGATACAATTGTTTTTTCCATTATCAGTAAGATCATATTTATCCAGTACATTTGTACATGATATTGGTATGGTTGTATATAGATACAATTGATTTTTCCATTATCATATATCCATTTAGTATACAGTATATGTACATTATATAGATACGATTGATTTTTCCATTATCATATACCCATTTACTATACAGAATATCGATTTATATAGTTTGATTCTATCATACTATTATGATCATATTTCATTAATACCTATTTACATTATATATATATATATATATATATATATATATATATATATATATATATATATATATATATATATATATATATATACAATTTAATATTCCACTACTAGTATGGTCCAAATATTAATGAGCTATTGATGTATCATAGATGGTTACTAACCTTTATAATAAATTTTGCTTAATTTTTTCTATCTTGCATTTTCCTTTGTATAAAAGAGACCTGATGTGATTGCCATCACAATTGAGATTACTTTTCTTACTTTTAGATCCATCTAAATGTTAAGTGAATACATGATCCTGTATGGAAATATGGTCAAAATAAAATTAGTGTAAAAGAGTAGATACTTTATAAAACTATTCCCAGTTAGAGAGTATTTGTATTAGTGGTTGTTTGGGTTTAACATAATTTTCCAGCACATGATATACTGGCTGTATATGACACCCAGTATAACTGGTGGAGGAAAATCCTTGGTGAGATCCACGAAACCACTGGAAGGTACTGGCATGCTTAGTCAAATGTCAAATGAGTAGGAGCTATGCAGATACAAGTCAAATAGTCATGGAAAATGTGAATGCTTCATACCATTGAGCCATCCAGGGACCTATTTGTATTGGATTAATGCAACCAACGTCAAAGCTAATGTTAATTTAGCTTGTTTGATTTGAAACAAATTGACCTCCTATCTGACTAAGTAAATGATTAGGTCTGAAGATAGCCATTAACCAAATAACTGAGTATAGCATGTCACTAAAGTGTTAGTGAGCATACCCATTTAAATGACAAAATGTTTTAGTCCAAGTTTCAAAATAAATCAGACATGCAGACACTTGATTAGCGGTAATTATAGCCAATTATATGCATGACTACCTCATGAATACTCTCACCTGAGATGGCAACTAATGTGCATTTGGGTCAGGCTTATAAGGTAGATAACACATTAAGGGAGATAACACATTTGCTACATTTCATAATCGCTCATAACCATACTGAAATAATAATTATTCACCATCATACTGCATATAAATATCATTCTAAAATCAGCATTAATGATGCTTTAGAGTAATATACACATATTTTCAAATGCAAAAATGCATGGTTTAGGGATATTTAAGATGTATTCATAGGTCACATCATAAGAGCTTTACCTGACTAGAAACAAAACATGAATTGAAATTCAAATTTAAATTTGTATAAATTAAATTATAAAAGTTTGATTCAGTCTATCGAAACATGTCTGAGTACAGACAGCAAAGAAACTAAACCGCTCTGGTGGCCTATTGGTTAGAGCATCCGCTGCGGAGCGGGATGTCATGGATTAAATCATCAGCCAAGTCATACCAACTACTTACAAAAATGATACTAACAGCTGCCTCACTTGGCGCTCACTTTTAAGAGGCTACTGCTAGGACTGGTCGGACTGGTGTAAGAATAATGAGACTGGGTGGGACATCATGCTACATGCCTGCGGCACGATACCTCAGTGCCTGATAAGGCACACAATATTTAAACGGTTATGTAATGATACCTTATATCCATAAGTTAATCAAAAGTGGAGCATCAATATGGCCTGCAAGGCAGCAAAAAATTATTTTAATCGATAATAGGATATATGGCTTTACCACATGTTTATCTGGTCTTCTAATATGCATTTTTTCTACATTTCTTAGCATACAATAGGCTATACATGGCAGCCACTATAACTGGTGCAGATAGAAACAACAAAAAAAACAAGGTATGTACCATCGATCCAAAGGAGGTATGCAGTTAAAAATTATGAAAAACCAAGGTGTGAACTAACGACCCATGGGAGGAGAAAACACATTAAATGACCTTTATCACTTTGACCTTTAATCTCAAAGAGTAACCCTTATCCCTAATGCACTGATTATGCATCTCAGATCCACATAGAGAAAAAACTAAAACCTCAATACCTTTACTAAATGCTGACACCAGATAAATGGACTTAGAATCATAGGCAAGCTACACACTGTTTTGCAATAGTCATGATAGACATAGTACTATTTTCACAAATAAAACAGATGTCTAACAATAATTGATTTTAGCTGAGACAAAGTGGGTTTTTTCTTGGTTTTATCTCATTATGAACATGTTCCAATTTTCTCCATATTTAGATGAATTCCAACTTTAGATTCCATGATAGCTCTTAAGAAAAATCTGAACATTGAAAAAATTACTTTCAGTTTCATGTTTCTGCATACTTTATTGCAATAGACCATCGAAGTTTAAAAATAGGTTTGCCTTATACAGTAGAAACTGTATTGAAAGATCACCTTTTTTGCCAAATAATTATGGTTTCTCAAGACAGGTGGTCTCTCAAAACGAGTGAAAATGATACATGATGGTTTTATTGTAAAACATACACATGAGGGATTTCATAATTTATTAATTACTTTGGTTAGTCTAACTGCCACACAGTTGCAGAGGAACCAAAACACATATATTGAACTTTTGATGTACTACATGTGAAAAGTGAACAAATTATGAAGGATCCTAAAAGCGGTTTTAATAATTAACTTAGAAAACATGCATGATGGTCTATTGTAGGACACCTTGGGCATCAGACAATCCAATATGTGTTTTAGCATTGAATATTAAATTATGTTGAGATAATCAAGGATAATAGTAAATGTAAATGAGGTAAGGTTTACATATATGTAAGTGTTTAATGGCACACGAACACACTAGTGTCTGCATATGTGTTATTCAAAGCAAATTATAATAGAGTAATAAACATTAAAATTAGAGAAAAACGAAACATTAGGAATATAGACCTTTCCATATAAACTAAGGGAAATAATGCATAGCAAAGTTAATACACTTCTGAGGGTCATGTTTTAATATAAATCACAGAAAAGACAGAAGATTTTCTTTGTTGGTACACTAAATATTGCTTTACTGAGCATCCTTCCTTCACTCCTTAAAAGAAATGTCAATGAACTTTCTGACACAAGATGTCATGAAATGCTAAAAATCAAAATCGTGTATGCTTTTATTAACACAGGTGTGTAGCAGGATATACCTGAATGGAAGCTTGGATCAAATGATGACACAAAAGATTGTGATGAATGATGGAAATTTATGGAATAGATTAACAAACATACCATGACCTTTCCCTAACTTGACCAGGGCAATTACACAAAACTAAAGATCACACTAGGACTGTTTATCGATTATAATTGTGTTATGTTCAAAACAAATTGACTTTATTTTTTTTTCTACGAAATTAGAAATTATCATTTGTGTTAAGTTCCATATTCAAACTTTTCATGGCTTTTTCATAACTTTAAGATCTTTTGAGGAATTCCAAGACTTTTAAAGGCCATTCAAATTTACGTTGCAAGTCCAAAACTGATACTGTACATTTCACAAACAATTATCATTATCGATAATACTGTACATCATTTCACAAACAATCATCCCTATTGATAATGAAGGACACCATTTCACAAACAATCTTCCCTATTGATAATAAGGGACACCATTTCACAAACAATCATCTCTGTCGATGATACTGTACAACATTTCACAAACAATCATCCATATCGATGATACTGTACAACATGTCACAAACAATCATCCCTATCGATGATACTGTAGAATATTTCACAAACAATCATCATTGTTGATGATACTGTACAACATTTCACAATGAAACATTCCTATTGATGATACTGTACAACATTTCACAAACATCCCGTCGATGATGCTGTACAACATTTCACAGCAATCATCCCTATCAATGATACTGTACCACATTAAACAAGGAATCACCGCTATTGATGATACTGTACAACATGTCACAAGGAAACATCCCTATCCATGATACTGTACAACATTTCACAAGCACTTGCCTAAGATGCATTTCATGCCTCCTTATTGAAACGTTGAACCCTATTCACTTGAACATTTATTAGTCAAATATGTGTATATGGAAACTGAGCTGGGTATTGCCAACAATTTTTTTTCACAATAACTTTCCATGATACAATGTGTTATGATAGTATTGACAGTGTCTACAAATTAAATATTAGTGTAGCAATACAAAAATGTGTTGTAGGCTAGGATGAATTGTAGAAAAAACTGATTTTTTTTGTTCTTGCTATCATTCATTCATGTGTTTATGGAAAATAGTTTTGATACATTATAATGATTTAAGTAATAAATCTGTGGTAATCATAGTAAACATCAAAAGCATGGACATTCCTAATAATGATATTGAACACACATGGAAATAAATGCATTCCTTTAGGGTTATATCTATTGTCCCTTGATGAAAATTCTTCACCTTAATACAGTATAAGTTGTATGTAATGAAAATAAGTGCATTCCTTTAGGGTTATAACTATCGCCGCTTGATGAAAGTTCTTCACCTTAGTACAGTATAAGTTGTATATAATGGAAATTGTGTATTTCTGTTTTATTTCAATTGGCCCTTGATGAAAATTCTTCACCTTAGTACAGTATAAGTTGCATGTAATGGAAATAAATTAATTCCTTTAGGGTTTTATCTATTGCCCCTTGATGAAAATTCGACACCTGTATGATGATACGTATTTTTTGCATATGTACTTAATATTCTTCTGAAACACAAAATATTACTTCTACTATGTAATTCTAAGAGAGCTAGGACAATAATAAATATATGCAATCAAGATGCAAATAAAATCAACGGCTTGTTTGAAACAGTATTCTCCAGAATGAGCAAATAAACATACAGTATTATTTGAAAATATTGTCAAACCACATAATTAATAACTACCATCTTGTAATTGTGTAATATTCTTTCAAAAGTAGAATTTAAAGAAAATCATGTGGAACAATTACTTGCATATACACCTTTGTTATCTATATGCAACAATAAATTGTCCTTTTTTGTAACAGATTATATCATGTGGTAAATTCCAGTCTAATATCATTCTGTTTTAATATTTCGTTCATACCTTATTGCAACTGATCTAAGAGTCAATTATATCAATATCCATATCTATATAAAAAAGATATGACTCCATCAAAAAGATCAAACTATAAATATTCTCTTCAAAAGTGATCTATCTACCAAAGTGCTGAACAAATAATTTTTACTAAGCATTTCAATGCATTCTCACAGTGATCTATCTGACTCCATCTGAGTGAGCATTCTTTAAGACTATTTATTCTTATATGATGCCATATGAGTGAGCATAATTACAGTTATCTATTTGACTCCATTAGAGTGAACATTCTCACATTATCTATATAATTTTTGTAGTGAGCATTCTTACAGTGATGTATATGACGCAATATGAGTGAGCATTATTACAGTGATCTATATGACTCCATTTGGGTGCGCATTCTCACAGTGATGTATGTGACTCCACTTGTTTAAAAGTCCTCGAGATAAATCGCAAGTGCAAGTCTTAGCCAGACAGTTAGGAACACCTTGGCTGACTCATGCGTTCGATGATGCCACTCCAACGCCACACGCCTATTTACTCGTGGATTTAAAAACCACCACTCCCGATTATTTGCGATTTCGTACCGATTTGTTTCACGACTAGTGTCAAGACGGAGGACCTGTCGTGTACACGTCCTCGTCTTCGACATAACACTATGAACCACTAACAAAATCTATAAAAACCTCGGTCACTTTGACCTGGTCTCATACATCGTCAACATTACATCAATTCAGTCTCACCCATCATATTGATTCGTGCCTTGTACGTTAATAGTTGCGAAAACAATCTACAAATACGTGCTCGCGTCTTAGAAGCCAGTCTCAAAGAAGTCTTACGATGGTTTACAGTGACAGCACGTCAAATACTGCAAGGCATCATTCACGTTCCATATCAAACAAAACGATTTTTGGACGGAAACAAAGTAGCCTTGACGCAACTGGCCGACCCTCGCATCGACACTCAAACCAAAGAGCAAATCATTTTGAAACCTGGAGGTAGCGGTTCTCTAGGAGATGTCATCATTCGCTCCCTTTTAAAATGGGATCCCAATGCTCCCAAAGATCACTCCAAGAGAAAAGCCAAACGAGCCCCTAAGAAAAACAAACAAGGATGCCAAGACCAAAACACAGAAAAAGAAAAGTGCACAGAAAAGAGCTTTTACCGGCCAAAGAGGCACTTCGGCCAGGACACAACCTTACCTTCGTAAACCACGACCTGCAGGACCAGTTTCTGCCTTTCCAGTAACCTCAGGTGCTTCCACACCTCCGTTGCTGGTGATGCCAACCAAATCCAAGTTGGCACACGTTCTTCCTAAGTTGATAAAACATTGGAATTCTGCGTCTCTCAAATCGTCTCCTCCACCGGTGACACCCTCTTCCACCTTAGCAGCAGTAGTAGCTGCTCACAAAGTACCTGCCCCCAAAGTAAAAGACGTGTGTTACCTGTCATGAAGTTGATACGATGGAAAGATAATCAGTGGCGTCGCATTCCAGTATAAAAAATGACTTAAGGACAACAAAGTGAATCAGTATTTTCTGTGCCACTTCTGAACACTCAATCATGCTTCCTCAAAAACGTACACACCACTACCCCACTACCCTCGTCGTTCTGCTGTTCACAAAGGAAAGGGAAAAAGACAATCTCGTCATCCTACAAAATCCTTAACAACCAAACAACGACGTCATCCCTTCAACAGACGCAGTCGTTTAAAGAGAAAGAACAGGCACCAAAAAGGATGTTACTTGGGCGATTTAGGGAAACACATCGTTACCTTTTTGACGAAGCGCTAGTAGATAAAAGAGGGTGTGTACCAAGTCTTTGACGTTAGTGGTATTGTGGAAGGAACAAGCAAAGATGTCACCTCGCAGAAAACATTCTTATTCACCCCACAAAGGAAAGAACAGGAAAGGACAACCTCTTCGTTTAGCCAAATATCGACACGTGCTTCGTCAAAAGAAAAACCTGTCCGTGAAAAGAAAAAGATGTTGGTGCAACACGATGGATTTGTTTATTCCTCCTTTTTTAAGAATCGACCTGATGCCAGTTTACAAGCAAGTGATGGCACGATAAAAAAGATAAAACGGTGTGTGTTCCAAGTCTTTGACGTTAGTGGTATTGTGGAACGAACAAACAAAGATGTCACCTCGCAGAAAACATTCTTATTCACTCCCCAAAGGTAAGTAAAGAAAACGACTACCTACTCGTTTAGCCAAACAAGAAGACGTGTTGTCCGTCCTATACAAAGCCTCCCCACGCATGCGAAAACAAATCATTCAAACGGCCTCCAAAGATACTGTACAACATGTCACAAACAATCATCCCTATCGATGATACTGTAGAATATTTCACAAACAATCATCATTGTTGATGATACTGTACAACATTTCACAATGAAACATTCCTATTGATGATACTGTACAACATTTCACAAACATCCCTATCGATGATACTGTACAACATTTCACAGCAATCATCCCTATCAATGATACTGTACCACATTAAACAAGGAATCACCGCTATTGATGATACTGTACAACATGTCACAAGGAAACATCGATACCGTGTGCGAATGTTGTTTGAATGTCTTGAAAGGCACGATACCTTTGTCTCCACACCAGAAAAAAGGCTTAGCCAAACATCGGCACGTTCTTCGTCAAATGGTCCAAAAGAAAATACCCATCCGTCAAAAGAAAAAAATGTTGGTGCAACGCGGAGGATTTTTTTCTTTTTTTCTTCCTGTATTGGGAGGATTAGCGAAAGCCGGCATGAGTATGTTGCCAGGTTTGGTACAAGGGATGGCACGAGGAATCTCCCAAAGTTGATCCTTCCAGAAGATAAAAGGGACCCATGGTGCACCACGATCTCAGACGTAACCTTTGGAAACCCATAGAAGGACGAAAACTGACTTTGGTCCATTACAAACGATGGATGGACTACCAGTATGGTCAACTCTTTCATCGAAAACCTGTGGAACAAACAGCTCTACCCACTCTGGCCGATTTGAAGGCTCTGATGAATCGTCCGTCAACCTCACCATCTACAGCGGACAAGACAGACGTCACCCCACCATTACCCAAGGAAGAAGATCCCCACGATATCTTTCAAACACCCACCACCACTCCCATTCCGAGTAAGATTGCAGCTTGTTGACCCCTTCCCCCACTCCCCAACGAGAAGAACTCAAAACTTGGGTTATAAAGATGATGGCCACTCCTCCTTCGACAGATGTGAAAAAGAAAGAAAAGAAACCAGAAGTGAGAAAAGAAAAGAAGAGTAAAGCTATCCCATTACCACCTCCACCACCACCAGCACCACCACCACCAACACCACCAGTGCCCTAGACGTCGACTCCTGTGGCACATCGGACACGTAAAACCGTTTCCAAACAGCCCCCATTTCGTCCCACCCAAAGCAGTATCCTCGAAGAGTGGGTACCTTATTAACAAAAAACCACGGAGAAGGTGTTAGCCAGCATTTACTACGATCCAGCTCACGCTGTATGTTATGCAGGCGTTCAGAAATTGTATCGTGCTGCAAAAACGCGTCTCAAAAGCTCCGATTACCTGAAGTACAACGATGGTTACAAGAAGAAGTTAGGTACACTTTACACAATCCCATTCGACGAAAATTTCACTGAAGTCGCACTCAAGTGGAAGGCATCGATCATTAAATCCCCTGTAGAAATGAACCAAGGACTCAACTTGATGTTTCTATACTCCGATGTGGTAGAGTACAACATGGTAGGACACAGCTCTGTGTCGTCACTGCTTATCATTCCTTTCAAAGTGGATTCTGCTCCAGCCACTGTCAGTAAGTCGTATTTCGACAGTGTCAACATTACTATAAAAGGAGATCTATGACAAAATATTCCATTTACCAAAGGAAAAAGCACAGTGAAACTCCATTTTCAAAAACGATTCTCGAACAACTGAAAAGTAATGTTTCCTGTGTACCGAGGAGTCGCTCGACAACAAGGACATGGTTTAGGAGATATGTTTAAATCGGCCTTTCGTTCCGTGGCCCCTGTTTTGAAACCGATGGTGACACGAGGATTGCACGCCTTAAAAGATTCCACATTGACTCACGGCTAAGATTTTCATCAAAATGTTCTCATTGAGAAACATAACCCCAAAGAAGCTTTCTTGAGAGCAGGCAATAATGTCTCGCTTCAAACGGGTAAAGAGATTTTGGGTCGACGAGAAAGTCCTATCAATACTCTGAACGGTACCGAGTCCAAAAGTCTCCATATCTCTAAAGCTAGAAAGAAGAAAAAAAAAAGAACCGCTCGAGACTTAGACATTTTTGATTATTAAAAGAAAATTATAGAGACTGAGAGAGAAAACAATGATGCACCAAAAATCTTGTGCCTGTTCCAAGTCGGAACCGGATCTCTTTGCCATGCCACCTACGATGATGACCATGCAAGAAGCCCAATGGGTTGAATTTCATCCAGTCTCCTCTTTGACGGATTCAGCTCCCATCGAGTTTGAAATCAAAGGGCACCCAGAAGATTACATCAATCTGAACAGCAGTTACTTTTATTTGAAAGTGAATGGGATCAAAACGGCGGACAACACCGTTGTAGCAGCCGCAAACAAAGTAGCTTCCGTCAACAATTTCATCCATTCCTTGGTCAGTGATGTGGATTTGTACATGACTAACAAACTGGTAAGCAGTAACATGGATACTTACTCTTACCGAGCGAACCTCGAAAATCTCTTGACGTACGGAAAAGAAGCCAATAACACTCATTTAGATGCTTGCGTGGTATGGAAACCTGTCACCGAAAATAAGTTTAACGACACTGAGTTGACCTCAGATGCTAATCTTCACAATGTGGGTTTTAACGAGCGTCATAACAAAATTGTAGGACGTAGGTTAGAACTGTTCGATCGTTTGCATTTGGACATGTGGTTTCAAGAGAATTATTTGCTGAACGGAGCGGATATTTGCTAGAGACTGAATCGTAGCAGTGCTGCTTTCCATTTGATGGCTGATGCCGACCACTACAAAACCATGATCCAAGAATCCAGGTTATAGGTGCGACGCGTGGAAGTGTTATCTAAAGTGGGAAATGACACCAGTCACACTTTGAACAGAACGACAGCCAAGTATCCGATACGACGCGTGGAAGTAAAAACTTTCCCCATTGTCAAGGACCTATGATCCAAGATCGAAGATCATCTGTTCCAAGGACAGTTACCCAAACGTTTATTCATTGGTATCGTCGACAATGCAGCCTTCATCGGTATCCACAATCAAAGTAACCAAAATCGAAGTCAGTCAGGATGGCAACACTTTGTGTACCCGACCTTTCGAACCCATCTTTGACCAGAAGAATTACTTGAGATCGCACGTGTCGCTGTACGAAGCCACAGGACAGTTAGGAACCAACACCAGTCACGGCATTCCCTACGACGATTATGCAGGAGGTTACGCTTTTTGGGGATTTGATTTCAGTTAATACCAAGGCAGCGACGAGAGACATTTCCACCCAATAAAATCTGGGCAGATACGTGTGGAACTTCAGTTCAAAGACGGTCTTCAAGACACGGTGAATGTCATTATGTATGCTGAATTTGATAATACCATAGAAATCAACAGTTTGAGAGAAGTCATTCTAGACTATTAGACACTATGGAAAACTCTTGTCCCTCTTTGAATAGTGGAGAATCCATGGAAATGAAATGGGAGGTTACAGAGAAAGCAGACCCAAAGACCAAAAATAAGAAGTAGTGATTATTCAGTCCAGATTGCCAGAACAGGAACATCAATTAGTCAACTGATTTGCACAACACTTGGAGGATACAATGAGAGACATGATTAAAAAAAGATTGTTATGGCTGTCAAATCGATCATCCCAGTCAAATTAAACACGACAAACGTATGATGAAAAGTCAATAAGAAAAATTGGACGAGTATCTGAACGAAGCTTGGAGTCTCATCTCAGAAGAAGCCGTGTTACATCAGTGATATAAAGACTTGCGTGATCATTCTTCTCCTCCATTGTTTGCTCGAGAAATTGATCGCATCGAAACTCTCTTGACCAAGAGTAAGGAGACGAAACAAAGAAACAGTTACTTTTTGACAGACTTTTCAAGCCAAAAGTCTGGATCGAATTGATGACTTATCATCACCTGTGAAGAAAGGAAAAATCAAGGCCACAAAAATGGATACCTGGGAACTGTATTATCTTTTGAACCGTAGTTCGTACACTGCTTCTTGGAATCCTGTCGTGTGTGCTGAAGATGAACCACCTAATCGCAAACCTCAAGACAATCAAGCTTATGTCATCAACACAGATGACAGTCATCTTACAGGAACTCATTAGGTAGCTGTCTACTTACCTCAAGAAGGTGTTGTGGAGTATTTTGATTCGTATGGATTACCTCCTTTGGATGACGATATTTTTGACAATATAAGAAGAAATGCCCAGACGACACAATTCAATGATGTGAAATTACAATGCACAGATGCTATGGTGTGTAGACAATATTGTGTCTATTTTCTGCATCTTCGCAGTGTTGGATATTCTTCAGAACATTCAGTGACTTATTTTGATCGTCATTCGTCTCGAAACGATGACAAATTAGATCGATGGTTTTGTAACCATTATAGCTATCTGTTGTCTTTAGCCAGGAAACGTAATGTACATCAATGGTCCAATGACTTCCAACAGTGGAAATCTCAATTTAATTCACAACGTTGTCAACCATGTCAAAGATAATTTATTGGTGTTTTATGAAGAAAAAATGTTTGTTAGTTGAAAAAGAAATATTTGTTTGTGAATTAAAAAATGTTTGTTAGTTGGAAAAAATTGTTTTGTGAGTTTTTTGTTATTTAAATAAAAATGTTGTCTTTTGAAACCAATGCGTTGTCGATTGTTTTACATTTTCTGAATATAGATTCTCTTTGATTTCTTTCTCTCCCTCACATAAAACTATCCAAACGTTTCCAAATCCTATACGGTAGAGGGGTGTTTTCTATCGCGTCCGCGCTTGAACCATATAAAACAGGGTAGTCTCCAGTCTAACCATGATGATCATTCATTCATCATTCATTCATTCAGCAAGTGGACTCCGAACAGGACGGACCGGTCCTCCAGACGGTAACAGCCTACTGATAGACGGCAGTGAGAAAAGGTGCCATTTAGGACTGTAGAAAAAAGAATGCAGCCATACGAGCAACCTAGGTGTTTGTCCTTAACGGTGACGGGAAACCGAGCCGAGGCAACGGGAAACCGACGAGCCGGGGCATATATTATACACCCCACTAGACCGAACTACAGCGGCTCAGTCAGAGGATATATCCCACAAGACTAGAAGAACGAAGCGTGGCGGCCACGTGGAATTCAAGATGGCGACCTGAGTGCACCAATACAAATAACATCAACAGTGGGCACGGGGTATTGCAGGGAACCAACAAAGAATGAAACGAGGGCTTATACAGTCACCTGGAAAAATTTCGCAACGACATACAGAAATTTTACTTCAAGAGGGACAAAAAGGAAAACTGGCTGGAGCAAGAGAAAATCTGCCATAGCCAACCTACCGCAACGTGAACAGACGTCCCGGAGAAAGATGACAGCATAATAGCTAGGTATTACATTTGCCTGAATGAAAATAGGGACTCATTTGGCTTCGAGTAACCCTTTTTGACTAACCATTGGCCCTGAAAGGAATAATTTGACCTTATTGGCACTGCGCAACAAATTTATAACCCAAATCCCCTACCATTGACTACACTTTTATGTGTCGCTTAGACACTTTAATTTAAATACAATAGGAACTTACGTATGTACACTGTAGTACTAGTCCCTATTTTTTATAGGATGTTAATTAATATTTTTTATAACTCAGATACTTGGTAAATTGCACAGGTGGCTTACACATTATTGGTTGTTAGGTTGTCCATTAGTATAACTGGACTGAATTTGACATACAGGTGCGTGCTTGAGTTTTCGTCCCCTTTCCTCCCTGCTGCCGTAATTTCTCGTGCTTGCACGACCACATTACGCCGACATAAGCGATATGAGAAAGCTAATTTTCTCTCGCTTTACTGCTATTGCAGACCAGTAGTCGACAGAATGATGGGGTGGGTGTGTGTAGGTTCTATTCCTACCCACCACATGGCCTTACATTCACCCAGTGACAGTTAAAACACTGTCCCGTGGTGACGGCCAAAGTAAATAAGCACTCCTTTGAGTGTATAAACGCCTGCAGGGGATATGGCACATTTCCTTCCCCTCAGGATAAAGTAAATAACCCATTTTATGGGATAAAACAGTGTTAAGAGCCCAAGGGACGAAGCACTTTAAACAAATAATGTCAGTCAGTCAGTCTAACCATCCATTGTTTGACTCATCCTCTTACTAAGATGTGCTCAAGGCTAGCCAAGCTGAACGAAGCTTACGTCAATCTGCATCGTATCAGACAAAGTCTGATGCCAAAGCCAGAAGAGACCCAGAATGTCAGAATGTTGCCAGTGACGGAAGTCCTCATAGAAGAACTCTTCAGAGGGGAAATTCAGAAAAGTAAACGAAGAATGGACTGAGAAGTATAGACTTCAGAAGCAGCAGAGAGAGAGAGAGAGAGAGAGAGAGAGAGAGCAGAGATAACAGCAGCAGCAGCAGCAACAGCAACAACAGCAACTGGAACCAGACAGAAGTTTTGTCGACTGCCGTATGGACACGAAAAAGTTCTCCTCTTCTCTTTCCGAAGAAGCAGACCCAATCCTATTGCCAGACTAGGACGCAATCTTCGACGATAAAAGATTGCCATCCCTCCTCGTGCACACACAAAAAACAGCCCTTTTGATGGCTACCCAATATTCTTGAAAAGAATTAATAATTCAATTTGCTAATGGTATGTGAGGAAGTTAGAAGAAAAAAGTGAGTCTATAATCACAGTCTCTTACTTTTGTTTGAAGTGCGTCTATAAGCACAATGTATATTTTAAGTCACTTGTTCAATTTATAATTTATATGTGTAAAGTAAAAATAAGTGAGCGATTGTTTTCTTTAAGTCCGCGTGTTTTTGTGATGATAGGGATAATGTAAGGTTTTTGATCATAGGGTGTTTTCCTTCACGTCCGCGCTTGTGCCGTATATAAAAAAGCCCTCGTCAGTATGGCTACCTAACGTTGGCACATCAAGCCAAAGAAAATGAGCAGACTTCAAAAATTGATGGAACTCCAAATATACCTGGAGAATGCTAGGAGTCTCCTGGAACAACTGGCTATGGAGGCCATAGCAGAACAGGTCAAAATAAAAGAAGAGGAGGATAAGGATATGAAAACTCCAATTTTGCCTCACTTTTTATGAGACAAACTAGTAAAGTCACACCCTTGGTGAGGACACCTCCACCACCAGGACCAGTTTACCAGCCACAGTCATAGTCGCAACAACCACAAACCCAACTTCATCCACGGTTGCGGTATAGAGGAAGACGTAAACAGGCTTTAACTATCCCTCAAACGGAAGATTGAGAGAGTGAAGCTACTCAAGCTTCTTTTGCACTCCCAATCACAAGAGTCAATTGGGAGAATGATTGGAGTAGAAGATGTGTATACGGGGCTAGACCTGGGAGATGTCAGCATTAGCCAGGTGCATTTTGAAGTTTTAGAACTAAACAGTTTTTCTTAGGGCTACACATTACTCTAGAAAAGACACTATTCAACTGGCCAATGGGTATGAGAGAGACGTAGTGTGATTATAAACACTGACTCTTTTTTAAATGGTAGATGGTGTGATTTTGGATAGTAAATGATGTGGTTTGTTTGCGCTGCTTCCCCGTGTGTATGGATGGCAAAAGGTGCTGATGTAGTTTGTTTTTGGCTTCTTCCCCGTGTGTATGGATGGTAAATGGTGTGATTTTGGATAGTAAATGATGTGGTTTGTTTGAGCTGCTTCCCCGTGTGTGGATGTTAAATGGTGTGATTTTGGATAGTAAATGATATGGTTTGTTTTTGGCTGCTTCCCGTGTATATGAATGGTAAATGGTGTGATTTTGGATAGTAAATGATATGGTTTGTTTTTGGCTGCTTCCCGTGTGTGTAGATGGTAAATGGTGTAATTTTGGATAGTAAATGATACGGTTTGGTTTTGGCTGCTTCCCGTGTGTGTGTGTGTGGATGGTAGATTATATGTTTTTGTGAACAGCATATAATATGAAAAGTGAGTGTAAGGGATGTTTTTCTTCCCGTCCGTGCTTAAGATATATATACTCAATCGTCAGTCATTTGAGTACAACTACAAAGTACAACTAAATTATTTGGCAATTCATTAATTACACAGATACTTAATGCTTCATTTTAGAAGTAATAAGATATCAAACCGATTGGATTATGTCTTTAACTAGAGTGAAACAATTTGACAAACTAGCTTTCCTAAACCGGGTGCCTTCCTGCTTTGCCGTGACCCGACATGTTACTCTAAGGAGAGACTGCCATTTAAAGCGGATGCCGGGAGAATGCGACAACACAGCTTAGTGTAGTCAAAGTTGCCTTTGGTCCCGACCAATCAAATAGCACGACCCTCGGGCATTAACTTGTCGCGAAAGCACATAGTTGCTCATGCGACCTTAATTCATATTAAATAAACCAATTTGAGCCATTCAATTTTGAACACATCAAGATGGCCATCGACTTGTTTGTCGAACTCCGAGACAGCTGGTTTGGGATACTTGATGCAGTATATGTGGTAATAAGGCTTGAGGAAGAATTTAAGTGTAGTATGGACTTTGTAAGAGATTTGAAATTAGCGAGAGATCTAGAAGAAGGCTTGATAGAGGAGGAAGTCCAGAAATTAAGAAGACGTATTAAAACAAAATATTTGAGAATAGGGAGCTTGATTTAGGCACTTGATTATGTCATCAAAGTCATCTGCTTTCTAGAAGAAACATTACATTTGATAGAGTGGGCTTATAAGAAATGGGGACTAGACCGACTAAAGAAAGCCGAAGCAATGATGAGAAAGGTGATGAAAGAAGAGGTGATCAAGATTAAAGATAATTGGATTAAGGAGAGAAAGGAACAAGGCAGCAAAAAGAAGAAAGAAGACTTTGATCAACTAAATCAGAGATGGATCAAAGGTCAGGAAAAGTTTAGAGCTATGGGACATCATGACTGGATTCCTGAGAACGAAAAGAAGAAGAAGAAACAGGGAATCACTGGTAAAATCAAAAGGTGGTGGAACAACGGCAGGAAATAAAAGAAGAAGAAGTATCCAAAGGCCCTTTTCAGGGCCACTCCTGTACCTCGAAAAGATATTGGCTTTCTTTTTGCCTCCATTTTCCCTTGTCGCTAGATAGTCCCAAATAGTTCCCATGTTCAATTTCCCTCGTCGCTAGATAGTCCCACTATGTTCAATTTCACTTGTCGCTATATAGTCCCACCATAGTCCCTTGTCGCTAGACAGTCCCCATTGGCTGTCGTCAGGGAATCCCAAGCCCTTTTAGACTGGATTTTTCATAGTCGCTAGAGTCTCCCCATATAATACTAACGTGACTCTCAGAAACCGGAACAGGTCCTATTGGAGACGCTGACAAGCCTTTTATACCACCAGCGGAATTCTGCAGAATTCTGCCCTTGGCAGGGAATTTTCTTCCTTTGGCTGGGTAGCAGCCGCAAGGAAAAATTCTGCGTGCGCTTCCTTGCAAGGGCAACCTTACTCTGCTACCGATAGGAACAAAATTACTATTAAATTAAACATTGTAATTGAAAATCGTTATAACCTAGAGTGTTAGTAAAGTGTGTATACAACTAATATATTCCTCAGTGGTAAAAAATTGCAGAACGAATAAATGTTTTAGCTGTATAAATTAGTGATGTCGTAAGTGACCCCTAACTATTATATCAGATAACGACGGGAGTTCTCCAAATGTGCCAACAATGGAAACGAGGCTAATACTTAGTCTTGGTCAAAATCTAAATGATAGTCACCAACAAATCAAAAACTTTTATCAAGCCTAACTTCAAGAAAACTATGAATTTATAAACACGAGGCTCCTATTTGTATCCTTTACATTACTGATTAGAGTGTAGTCTAATTTTAAAACAATTGTAAAGGGATATATACATGCATGTAATTAAATGTGCACAACTCCACCGATGATATGCTATGGCAGGACTCTTACATTAACATAGTTGTTTCCCTTTATGTAATGTAGTGCTTTTGACATATTCATCTCGATATATATATCATCTAGCCTACTGTATTTTTCACGAATTATAAACTCTTTAGTATATTTTAAGTATTTATTGTGCATTAATTAAAGGTCATAAGACTATTGACTTCAGTATCAAACTATGTGGTTATGTGTATGTGTTTTACTTTAGCGTACAAACTGGTTACGCGTAAGTCACGTCCGACGATCCTCTAGGACTCACGGTATTAAGAGTTCCCATAGTAAATTTGTGCAAACGCCATATTAAAAATTCACTGACAAATATTTTGAGGGCTCACGATCAAACCTATGTTTAGCAGTATAGATGAAATCTGGACGTCAACTTCTGTGTAGAGGAAAGGCTATGAGCTGCGGCATTTTCTGGACATACATGTGTTTGAAACATGTGCTTTCAATTACGCACCGAAGAGTCAGGTGCTAATTTTAGTAATGAGTGTTCGAAAATCAAGACTGCTAAAGGACTGGAATACCGTCAATAAAACAATCTCTCTATTTTTTTCAAATCTAACTAGGATAAGTTTTCAAAATATTCTTTGTCCTAAAACATAACTATATATATATATATATATATATATATATTGTATGTCCACCCATTTCCAGGCTGGTTCATATTTTTCCATATCATTAATACCGTGTGTCCTATAGGCTCCTTCGTCACCAGTGGCAGTCTATACGGTGACGTGTTTTTTATGTATATATGTGCAACATTTTAACCAATAACTGCCAGCGCAAGTAACATGCTCAAACCATTGTGACCCTGCATGAATATATGAATATCCAGTTCATATTTCTCTTTCAAGCAAGGAGACAATAGGTTTCTGACATGATTTTTTTAATTTATTTATTTATTTATTTATTTATTTATTTATTTATTTACTTATTTATTTATTTATTTATTCATAAACAGCGGCGTATTTGCACACCATAAAGTGCTGCTTTTCTTGAAACAATTGATGATTTCAATTATTCTTCAACAACTTCCCATCGATTATATGTGTGAACAATTGAATAAAAAGCATGAACATGATTTATTGCGTTTATACGTTTTTTTTTTTAAAAACAACCTGATCTGGTGCATAGAATTTCTCACGGTGGCATAATTATTAATAGGTTAGAAAATACATCTAGATGCCACATTGTGTTTGATTCGATCGTATTTTTAAAAATTCTGTCCAGCAACTGTCGTCATTCGTTCTATCGCGAGCTCTCGATGACTGTACATATAGATATCAAAGGTAATGTTATCCATTTATATGACTGTATGACGATGACTACATAGATAGTAAAGGTAATGTTATAAATTTATATGACTGTATGACGATGCCTACATAGATAATAAATATAATGTTATCCATTGTATGACTGTTTGACGATGACTACATAGATAATAAATGTAATGTTATCCATTTATATGACTGTATGACGATGACTACACATATAATAGATATAATGTTATCCATCTATATGACTGTATGACGACGACTACATTGATGGTACATATAATGCTATCCCTTTATATGACTGTATGACGATGACTACATAGTAAATATAATGTTATCTGTTTCAGTCTCTTTACTGTTCAAAAGATTCCTGTTCACTTTAGAACATGTCGCTATTTGCCGACACAATCATATACATCGAGTTCATTGTTAAACTGATATGTCACAACATTATTAATGTCAATGATAAGAAATACTTACAACATCTTTTAGGACGGTCACAAAAGCCACTTTCATGTATTACACCTAAAAACTGTATATATTGTATTTGTGGAAATTGTACAAGATCAAAAACAGTTGACAAAAATGGGTGATCCCGTGTTCTTAAACAAAAGCCTGACTTAGTCCAATATCATTAGCTTTCTGAACGTTTAACGAAAATGAATCAAAAAATAATTAGAAAGTAAAAACAAATTATTTTTAAACTTTTTTTACAATATATATATATATATATATATATATATATATATATATATATATATATATATATATATATATATATATATATATATATATATCTATATTTGAAGTCCAGGAAGTTAATATGTACAAACAGAACTAGCAGTTTTGTGTAGGAGCACATCTAAAGTACTCGCAAGCTGTATACTCTAAAATCAGAAATCACTCCTATCAATAATACATCAAAATAAAGGGAATATATGTTTATTTTAACAATATCTACGTCATACATTTTCATTCTAAAACGGCATGACAAATGCAACTATATTTATTATAAAAAACTGTGGAACATAAACTATGTATTGGAAATTTATAAAGAAAATGACCTGTACAGATAGAGAAGAGATTAGTATTTAAAAAAATATTATTCAGCTAATAATATTCATTATCATCGTCATCATCTGAATCTGAATCTTGACCTAGTGTGATCGCTGAGGCACTGCGCTTCTGAACATCTGACCAGTTCCCTCCACTTGTCGCAATCATTTGAGCATCCCTGTGTCTCCACAAAATTCTTTCTGGTCCATTCTGTGATGTTGTCAGTCCACTTTTTCTCTGGCTACATATAAACATATGCCCAATTCTGCGTGGAAATCCAAAAGGTAAATAAAGTATTTCCAATCTATAATGTAGAGCCAATACATAAAAAATGATTTTTGTTTTATTTCTTGTTAATTAATTCATTGTGCTATTACCGTTATCCATTAGTTAACTTTATTCAATAATTGATTACCAGTCAAGTACTTCGGGTCAAAGTTACTGTTTGCACAATTTTCAATCATATCCTGACCTTAGTGCTGCAGACGACACTTTCATTTGTCCTCTGACCTGGTCACTTGATCGGCTTTCATTCTCACACGACCGTATTCCCCAATTAAGGTGAGAAAAACACACAAAGAATCCAGCCTTAATTCGTGTGCGTCAGGATGTTTAAAGTTAATTGAATAAGGGTCCTTTATTAGGCATCGAATCGCCTACCTTACAAATGTCAAATGGGTGTGAGATGATCTACATGTATAGTGTGTCAATTGATACCACAAAAATCGTGCTATGCATTTGGAATACATTACGTTTCAATGCATATTGTTTTTAGTATAAGAAATTTTACATTCTCTACAAACTGCGTGCAATGTTCTATATATCAACTTCTGTGCAGAAAGCAAATAATAGTTTTGATTTCTTTATATATTTCTTTATTGATTTTATTTATTCGCTCGTTCTTTCATTCAACCGATTCGTCTGTTACGTTTTTTTTTTGGGACGCGTATTTATACGCCGTGGAAGATTAATGCCTTGATAACCGATACTATATGATGAGAGGCTTGCGTGACAAAAAAATGTTCTTGCAAATAATAACAGACATTGCCTTCTGTGGTGTATGTAAATACAGTCTGTGTAGACCCTATAATATGTGGATGGAAATTGTGTAAAACATACAAAGAATTCTTAATTATCATTACTGAGTGGCTGACACCTTTGAATTTTCCATTGCCCCGCTTTCTAAAGCCAATATAATTTGCTTATTTGTATCAACAATATGGAACGATCTATCTAATCATTAGCCGAATAGACATGAGAGGAGGAATAGCATCTGTCTCAACAGCGACGTCATTATCACTTAATGACGTCGCTACTGAGAGATCCGGTGGGAATGTTTCCCACCCACACCGCACCTGAAGTTGCATGTGCTGTAAAATTGATGTACACTATATACTAAGTTTTGCCCCCCCCCCCCCGAAAAAAAGACACTTTGGTTTTGTTGGTTGTGATATTACCAGGTTATCCTTAGATATGTCAAACAAAGACCAGTAAATGTTGAGATCGTTACACGGACAATAATAAAGACCAGAACACGAGAAAACGTTGAGATCGTTACACGGACAATAGTGGAAATATTGAACAGAAAATCATATATAAATAAATAAACCTCTATTGAGATGAAAATCAACAGATGCTGGTCCTCACCTGGTAGAAAAGCTATCATCAGAAAAATGAATGATAAATATTAAAGTATATGGAAATATAGGAAATAAATCCACTGGATGCCTAATTTTAGAAACAATTCAGTTGGATATATATATTTAAATTAACATAGTTCCAAAATAAAAAAAGAAATAAAAAATGAAACAACATAACGGTTCACGTTGCTAAATTCCCACCTCCAACCTTAACTTATCTACAATTTACCCAATGAGAATGTGCCTGTAGAAATTGTTTGAAGTTATTTTATAAAGTAAATCTTGATATGTACAGATAATAATACAGCGAGAATATCATTAAGTCTTAATGACAGTAAAATATTGATTACCTGGTTTTAGGTTATAATCTTGAATAGATTATATGATACTGGTCAGGCTGTAATCTTGAATAAATTATGTGAAACATTTCAGGCTGTAATCTAGAATAAATCATGTGACCCTGGTCAGACTGTAATATAGAATTTATCATGTGATACAGGTCTGTCTGTGATCTATAATAGATCAACGTGATACTGGTTAAGCTGTAATCTAGAATAGCTTATGTGGTATTGGTCAGGCTGTAATCTAGAACAGATTATATGTTAACAGGCTGTACTCTAGAAAAGATCATGTGACACTGGTCAGGCTGTAATCCAGAATAACTTATGTGATACTGGTCATGCTGTAATCTAGAATAGATTATGTGATATGGTCAGGCTGTAATCTTGAATAGATTATGTGATATGGTCAGGATGTAATCTAGAAAAGATCATGTGATACTGGTCACGCCATAATTTAGAATATATTCTGTGATACAGGTCAGGCTGTAATTTAGAATTAATCATGTAATACTGGTCAGGCGATATTGTAGAATAGATTATATGATACGTGACAGGCTGTAATCTAGATTAGATAATGTGATACTGGTCAGGGTGTAATCTAGAATAGATCATATCATGCAGACCAGGTTGTAATCTAGAATAGATCATGTGACGCTGATCCCGCTGTAATCTAGAATTAATCATGTGATACAGGTTAGTCGGTAATCTGGAATAGATCATATCATGTTAGCTAGGTTGTAATCTAGAATAGATCATGTGACGCTGATCAGGCTGTAATCTAGAATAGATCGTGTGATGCTGGCCAGGTTGTAATCTTGAATAGATCATGTGACACTGATCCCGCTGTAATCTAGAATTAATCATGTGATACAGGTCAGTAGGTAATCTGGAATAGATCAATGTGATACTGGTCAGGCTTTAATCAAGAATATATTATGCGCTATGGTCAGGCTGTAATCTAGAATACTGGTTTGGCTGTAAGCTAGAATAGATGATGTGTTACTGGTCAGGCTGTAATGTATAATAGATTATATGATACTGTCAAGCTGTAATCTAGAATAGATTATGTGATACAGGTCAGACTGTAATATATAACATATGATGTGATACTGGTCAGGCTGTAATCTAGAACAGATTATGGTATGCTGGTCAGGCTGTAATCTAGAATCGATTTTGCAATACTGGTCAGTCTGTAATGTAGAATAAATCATGTGATACTGGTCAGGGTGTAATATATAATAGATCATGTGATACTGGTCAGGATGTAATCTAGAATATAGTATGTGATACTTGTCAGGCTGTAATATAGAACACATTATGCGATACTGGTTAGACTGTAATCTAGAAAAGATTTTGACTGGTAAGGCTATAATATTGAATAGATCATGTGATACATATCAGGCTGTAGTCTTGAATAGATCATGTGACACTATTTAGAACTCATCCAAATGAGGAATGATGGAGTTATTAAATAAGACAATTAGAGTGACAGAAAATTGTTGACAACATTTCAGGAATCTTTAATCGTGAAATTATAAAGATTGATTTTAGGAATGAACAAGGACAGTGTGTTTGTATATATTTATGTGTGTGTGTGTGTACACGCACGTACAAACACACACACAAACACAGACATATATATATATATATATATATATATATATATATATATATATATATATATATATATATATATATATATATACATATATATATATATATATATATATATATATATATATAGATATATATATATATATATATATTTATATATGTATAATATATATATATATATAGATATATATATATATATAGATATATATATATACATACATACATACATACATACATACATACATACATACATACATACATACATACATACATACATACATACATACATACATACATACATACATACATACATACATACATACATACATACAGTTGCTGTATAACCACTCCGATGGCCTAGTGGTTAGAGCATCCGCCGCGGAAGCGGGAGGTTGTGGGTTCCATGTCTGCGGCATGATACCCCTGTGCTAGATATCACTATAAACTGCATTACTGCAGATATCGTAGCGATATGACTGAAAAATTGTGAAAGCTACGTTAAAATTCCTAATCGATCAAACAAACAGTTGCTGTATTTTTAAAGTTATATAAAATCCACCAAGAATAGCAGCTATAGCCTTATAGTGGCAGTAGGGATGCTAGTGGATTAAGAAGTTGTCATACGATAGGTAGTATACATTAATTTTCACCTAATTCGACGCCTTGAAATTACATCTTATAACTATGATTTTTTGTGGGGTGGGGGTGGGGGCGAGGTGGCACAAGATAATTGCCTCTCCCTTTAAAAAAATATAAGAAAAGTGTCTATGTATGAGTGTGCTCTCCCTGATGTTTGGTTATTATGTTATGTTTTTTGTTTCTTTTTCTCCATTTATTGAATTTTTAATTTTAATTTTGTCCTATCGGGATTATATAATAATTCTCGTTTCTTTTCTCTTAATTCCATTTAGGTGACCCTGGCAAGGGGTCCCCTGTATCCTGTACATATATAATTTATATCGTCACTTTTTATCATTCCATCCGTTTAAAAAAAACAACTTATTATTGATTTTTGAATTTTTCAGTAAAATCCGGTGTACTTTTTTATTTATGTATCAGATTTATTATTATATATTAAAATTCCTATTGTTTGTATGCATGTCATTTTTCCTTGTCGTACTTTGCCTTTAGTCAATCTATTTATTTCAATTAAATCCGATTGTGTTCGAATCGGGGTCCGTATATTTTTGTATTTTCTTGTACTTCTCCGGACTCGAAATGGGTCGTCTTTTTAAATTTATGTTTATGTCTCCATTCCAATTGTGTTCTACATTATTTATTGGCCCTATAAACAGCTCTCTCTGTCTCTGTGAAATGCGAGAGCTACACAAAGATAGTTTTATTTATAGATCAAAGGGTGAGAGATTCTACTTTTATTTTATTTTCCAGGGCATGCGTACTTCATTGGAAACACGTACTATCCTACTCTAATCCATACTGTATATATTTTTGTCTTGTTTGCAATGTGTCTCTCTGGGTGGGTTTTTGTCATTACTCATTCACAGGTCTGTCCATTTCGCGCAACGCCATGTGATTTAGCCCCGTGACGTCCTAATCTGGTACTGTCCACTTGAGGGTCCCTGTACCCCTTGTTTTCATATTTTATTTATGTTTCCCAATGACTATTATTTGCCCACATGCTTTCATATTTCTCAGTAGAAAGTCTGTTATTTCATATCAAAGGTTTTAGTTAAACTTTCCATCACAATATAGTATATTTTCTGCTTTATATAGTTGGATTCCCCTTATCTTTTGAATTAGGGCAACTATATCCGGTATGTTTACTTCACAGTTAATCATTTTATGCTGTTTCGTAAAATTATGTTTTTTTACACAGTGGACATTTAGGTGACACTGATCATAGGCCGTCTCACTGCTACCTCTCCTGCCAACACGTAAGCAGGAGAGGGGGCGAATCCTACAACTTTGTAGAGGCGTCGATTCGGCAAACTGAGACTTCCTCGTAAATCGTAAAAAAAGCGTCGATTCGGTAAATAGAGGCTTCCTCAAAGACGCCAACGTCGTTGTCACTCACCCCTCTGCTGCTATGGGTTAACAATGAAAATCACTACAATGAAAATCGCTACGATTTCACAAACAGACTAATTTGTAAAACCTCGCCTTGTAAATCAATCAGATTATTAGACTGGTCAGTGAGTTTGAAATTAATTCTCGTTAGCGAATCATTATGACACCGCATATAGACTGGATTAACCGGAGACTCAATTATTAGAAATCCGGGTGGAGCTGTTGGTGCAAATGAATATAGAATATATCCCTGCTGAGCTTGATTTGATCGTTCGAGATTTATTTGATAGCTTCCTTCGATAACATCACATACTAAATTTAGCGCTATCACCGTGGATATATTTAAATTGAACGGAGCGATATGTCTGCCGCCTCCGTCTGGGTCATTATTATGTTTCAGGATTTTTATTTCCGGTGATGTTGTTTTTTTCCATGCATCATGAATTATTTTAAACCCAACATCGATGGTGTCACTGAGAAGTTTTTTTAGTTCTGGTACGTTATATCCTGGTAGTTTGAATGTTTGAATATCTTTGACGGGGATTTTATAGTCTGTTGCAAATGTTGTTCTCGATAGGGGATTATTATCATCTAATATATCTTGAATAATTTTCAAATTAAATGTTTCCATATAGTCGATAATTTTGTTGCATGTTTCTACGACGCTGATAAATTCATCTCGGGTAAGAGTACCATATTTAAGAGGTATTAACAACAGTGAAAAATCATTATTCATCGCTGTGAAATTTTCAACGATTTTAGGTTCGTCAATAAAATGATATCCCTCTATTTTCCCCCCTTTCTTCTCTCTCCCAGTTGGTTGGTATCCGAGACCAAAAAAATCTATAGTAATTCTGTGATCTTTATAACTTATTATTGGATTATTGGGTTTTATCACGTCGGTGATATAATCAGATTTTTGTGGTTCAGGTATTTGATGAGCTGTCCGAGGTGGTAATACAGGCCATCCTAGTACGGTTCTAATAGAACTCTGATAGATATCTACGACGTATCCCTCTATGCTTATTTCAATCGCAGACGATAGCGTCGGCTCGTGAACCGTTATAGCGATTTTTTATTCTTTTCCAGTAATCGATTTTATTCTACGCGCTAATTTAGCATTGATTTGTTCAATTTGGTATGACCCTGTTGGTATTGAAACAACGTTCCTGTCTGGAGTTCTATCGGGTTTATTCTTATTTGCAAATACCAAGGAATTATTCGGTTGTTGACCACCAAATGATTTTGATCTGATATTAGGCCAACCGTGATACATTCGCAATTTTGCTAGCGCGATTACCTTCACGGGAATCGGAGAAGGGAAATTCACACTGAATTCAGGATTTGTTGATGTTATTGATATCATGCTTGTTTGTACTGGATTTGTGTTCTCCACTATTCGTTGAAGTAATTCCTGCGGTGATGTCATTGTTATTATACTCATGTTGTCGCTCTAATTTTGACATCGCAGAATCATAAATACTGACCATCGCTGAGAACTCACTATCTGATATAATTATATCATCGAGCGACGACGATATCAAAGAGGACAATTGCGAGTACGCGGTTGATACAACATGAAATTTAATTATGTAGTCTTGTAGTTTGCGTTGGCTGCATGATGGTATTTTTTTGTTATTATCGAAATTATTCCCGCGATTGTTGTCGCCGCGGATATACAAATTGGAACAGCTATCGTTGATGTGGTTATTGGTTTAAACAATTCTTCAGATCCCGCAGCAAAATCCGTTTGTAAACTCTGTCTAGCTTGCAGTTTATTCCTGACAGAGTCGCGGATTGTTATAAATCTCTTAATTGAATCTAGTCGCTCATGAGCCAATCTAGTTGTTAAAGCTTCGTTGACCATTATTGAAACAGTAAAGCAATTTCCAATTTGAATCTCTTCGAGATTGTAGTGATTTTGTCATCATCAATAGACAAACAACAAAAAACACTCGTTAAAATATTTTTCAGTTAATTTATTTCCGTGTTGTTTGATCAATTATATACCTTCCATTGTCGCAATGATGTATTTATACTGTCAAATCGTTAGTTGTATCCAGATGTTTTTTTTTCATTTTCTTGAATTAACGCTCGTGTATTTCGAATCTTAGAATTAACTTGTTTTTTCAATTCATAATCTCGGCCCAATTCTTTTCGTATTCCCTCTACGATAGTAAATAACGGGACAAACACACTTATGTCACTGGAAAATGCAAGAGAGTCCCGAATATAATTCTGGATTTCTTTAATCAGCGCATACTTCTTTGGCAGCATATATTTGTTAGTGTTAATACCGTATTCTATATCTTGAAAATCTGAAATAATTTGATCACAATTTAAACAATTTGACTATTTAATATCTTGGCTTTTCAATTTTAAAATCTCGGATATAATCCTATTCATATTTTCAGAATTCATATTATATAATTATATATATGTCTAATTCATTTTTCAAAAATAAACTCAGTCCGTTATAAGGTGTTTGTCATCTTAGCACGTCAAGAGTTTATTTTTATACAACTATATACAATGATATGTGAACGTTGTCCGTGATAAGGTGTTTGTCATCTTAGCACGTTCAGAGAATATACGATGAACCACATTTGGGCGCCTCAGGTGTGATTGCATCGGAGACGCCCAGAGGTTACATATAAGACAACACATCTCATAGGGTCGGATCAGGTTTCTTCACATCTAACCAGACCCAGAGTTATCACGAAACATATACCCCTAAGAGTGAATCTAACTCGTCAAATAACGGGTTAGAATCACAAGAGGGTATGTTTAGTAAATGGACATATAGGACAGCACATACATGAAAACCCCATTTGGAAACCCTTTTCGCGTCAAATAACGTGAAAGAGACCCAGAGGTTACACATCCTTGGAACTCCTTGGTTGCCTTCACATCCAAGTAAGCCCAAGTGGACCCGAAACATAAATCTCCGGCGGGAGGCCTAACGTGGCAAACGCCATATTAGACCGCCCAGAAGATTAATTTACTTAATTGTAATTAAGGATTGTATATGATACTTAATTAAGGATGATATTGGGACAGCACTAGACGATACAAACATGAAACGACGGGGAGGATTTTCTTCGGCCATCCGACCAATCAAAAGCAACACATAAAATTAAACCCGGTTGCATGATTGACAAAAGACAACCACGCCCACGTGTCAATGGCGTGGGTTAGTTTTGATCGGTCGGATTGGCCTTTGAAAGCCCCAGCTTTATACCTTTCATATGGTATATAAGGTGACTTAATACAGCAGCGTCAATCCACAGGGTGTATTTTTATTTCCTTGAATACTTGTTAATGGTGTTTCACAGTATTTAAATGAGACCAAATATTTGAATGAAACACTAACAAAAATAATATAATTGTTTGAAAACACTTTATATTTGATTTCTTTTTTTACAAAACAGATAATTAATTATGACCGCTGAATCACAATCTAAAGGAGATAACGCATAAACGAGTTGACACAATCTAAGGGAGATAACCCTTTCATAACTAAACGAGTTATTTCCCTTGGTGTTATTAGACATACGAAAATCGAATTTTTTGTTCAATTTCTTTAGAAAAAGCCGAATTTTGTACTCCTGTTGCAACAAATTTTACTGAGGGTATACAAATATTGAAATATTTACCGGCTTCATTCATAGATTGGAATATTTTTTCTTTGTTAGTTACTGTATTAAATGATTTTTTAGGCCTCGCTTTTTTCGAGTATTTTCCAGTCTTTCCTCGTTTTAAATACTCACTTTGTGAAATAGCCTGTAGATTTGATAAAGAATTATTCTGAGAATCGGAATCAATATGATCGATAACAAAACCATCCCTGATTATTCCATTAAACACCTCGAAGACGAATCTGTGACAATAATATTTTTTCTTCCCAGCAGTAAACATCAAATACCCTAGATTAGTCACAAAACCAACTGGCTTCTTCAATCTGCGGTTTCTGATAATACCATCACGGGATGCTTCATAATTAACAAGCACGGGGTGAGGTCTGAATTCTTGGTTCATTTGTATAATAATACTATTTGTCAAATTTATTATTTGCTTTAATTTTAAGGCTTTGTATATAATCGTTAGAGGTCTTTATGATTTTGTCATCGTTAGGGTCAATGACGGTATTTTTTATTCGTTTGTCATAATAGCGTTTTAGTTCCCTTTATCGTTTGCCGCCACAACTGAGACATAATTGTGATTTTCCCCTAACGCCCATCCCACATCGGAGGCATGGGAGAGGGCCAAAAGAACCGTTGCGAACGCTCTGTAAATGATACCCACATAATTCGCTTCTGCATGATTTGTTACACGGGGTTGATGATCCAATCATAAGCCATTTGCAGTGATTCATTATATATAAATTTCTTATTTAAATACTTGTTTTAATTATATGACTGAGGAATTCGAGAGATTATCAGCAATTAAGCCCTACAAAAATATTAAATTTAATCTCGATAGAACCCTCAAAGATGTGCCAAAACGGGCAATAAATGATAACAGCTTGATAAAACAAATTCGTGACTGTGTTGTTGAATTTAAGCGTGATGGAGCATCTCATAGCTGGTCAACATTTCGAATTGATGGTGTTGTTGATGCCACCATGAACGACGAAAACGCAGCTACGATAATATCACAACTTGACAACAAAAAGTATTTTTTTTAGAGTGAAATTCATTATCGGAGAATCAACCGGTTGGATTATACGAGACAAATTTGAACCAATTCTCAAAGACAAGAAAACAGTCGTTGTTAGCCGTGATTCTAAGCCGGGTCTGTTAACTGGAATTGACAAACCATACTATGAACGACCATACCCTGAAAGAGCAGTTGTTTATGGGATATATCCGTTAAATGAAAAACCTGATATAGGAAAACTAAAACCAATGAAATACTCGTCATCAGTGTCTTTACCACTCAATTGTGTAACAGAACGAATAATAGAACACTTCACAAATGCGTTGCGTGGAAATAAATTCACCGATCTAAGACGCAAAAAATAAATGACTGGGAATTAACAGTTTGGAAGAACGGAGCAACAATTAGCGATATAGCGAAATTAGAAATATCACTGATATTTCCAATAACCGTTATGACGATAACCGGAAAAGTATTATATGAATCAAAATATAATAAAAATGGAACCCCAATTAAAATTATTGATTATAACGAACACGCATGGACGTCCGCGGTCACAATATTTCCACGGAACAGAACAATAAAGTATATACCCGAGGAATTATTGGGAGAAGAATTTTCCAGGGATGGTTTTCTCGTTGAAGAGAAACTATTCGATGGTATTGTGCATTTGAGTAAAAATGACCCTGTGTCAGTGTGGTTACTTCGCAGCGCTGAAAATCAAACGGATATTTTTGATCAGTTTGTAAGACCAAATGGTGAATTATACCGCACTGAAGCGTTTCACAACAAGATGAAAAAAACAGCTAAAGGATTTTTAACAATAGGGGAAGCCACCGATGCACAATTATTGACAAACTGTTTTACAATTCCATCGGTTGCAGCTCATTTTGCAAGAAAGAAAAACACATGGAAACCAACACGAACTGAATTCTTGCCAGATATTGAGGCTAGTTGCCTCGAATTTAATCATGGCGGTTTATTCAATAACAAATACGATCATGAAAGTATCATTTCAGTTGATATGGTTGCTTGTTATCCAGCGAGTTTTCTTGGTTATGGAGAGTGTACTGAGTATTTTAAACGATTTGGACACCCCACCCATGAAATGACCCGTGTTGCGATTAATGAACCACTGCCTGATTTTGATTTAACCGGTTTTGCTCGTGTAGTATCATTTGAATTCGCAACAGGACTTCATCGCGCTTGTTATATTTGGATTGGTAGACACATGTCTGAAAAGAAGTGGCTGCCAATATCTTTATTACGGTTCATGATTGATACAAAAATGTTAATTTTGTTGACAGTCAGTGAAGCAATTATATCATATCGGAAACAAACTAATGTCTGATTACCAGAACCAGAAAGTCTTGATAGTATAATTGACGAATCCAGAAAACATATTCAGGCAGATGAAAAATATATCATTGAGTGGTCAAAACGTGTATTTAATCAACGAAACAGTGAAGCAAAAGATCTCGGCAGAAGAATAATTGGAAAATTCACTCAGGGTGGCAAATGTGACTATAAAAGATATTCTTCACGGTTGATTATAGATAAAACCGAATATGACTTTGTAATTGCAGATGCAGTATCTAAAAACATATATGTGGATCGCAAGGACGCTTTGTTGTCCAATGGAACAAAATTGGGTAAAATTGTTACTTACAGCGACGGTTCCAGTTCTCCGTATACACATTTGAGGTCGTCTATGCTGGGTTATGCTTGTATCAATTTATTTTCAATGATAAATAGATTTCCTGACACTGCAGTTAGAGTTGCACTTGATTCATTTTATATTGACAAAAAGTACATCAACCAGGTGACTAAATTTACTAGCGGTAGCAAAGAGCACTGGAGTACATGGATAATTAAAAAGGAAACACTGCGTGATTATTCTGAATCAGCAGACGTTGAGATTAAAAACAGTTACTTACAAGGAGATAATTTATCAGAACGTTCAAATGCACCGCCGATATCAGATTTGTAGATATAAAACAGTTTATTTAAATGGCTGTGGCGGGTCGGGAAAGACGACTCGGGCAATTGAATTATATCGAGGGAAAAATCCTACGGGTTTCACAAATACGATTGTGCTGACACCAATACATAGATTAGCGCGAGAAATAAAACCACGAAACGTCGACGCTTGCACTTATCACAGCTTTTTTCGATACAAGGGTGATGAATGGACCCTTGAAAGAATGGGTGAGAAATTTATCCCTGGGGTTATTATTTGGGATGAGATATGTACGGTTTCGGTAGATGTATTAAAAATGTTTCTTGATTGGTTACTGCGCTTGAATACGAAAGTAATAATGTACGGCGATCATGACCAGCCACCACCATTTGTCCGTTCATCCCCGCATGATTGGTTGAAAGGGTTTGTTGACTATTATGAAGAAATTGATACTGACTATAGAGCACTTGATGAACAATTGCGTGAGGTCAAGAAATTAATTAGATTACAACCGGATATAATCCAATGTGAAATATTCAGAGAAATAATTCCTGAAACTCCCATGGAGGAATTTTGGGAAGCATGGAGACCAAATGATTTTGTAGTGGCAGGTAGAAAGGTAGTCAGAGACACACTTCAGAGAAAGTTGTTTAAATTACACAAAGAAAAATTTCCAACACTTCCCACACCGCTGTGTTATTGACCCTCGGATACACGAAAGCAGAATATTGAAGTTGAAATTCCAGGCCGGTTGACAGTCAGGAACAGAAAAACAAACACTAGTGTTAAATGATATTGTGCTGGTTGAAATCAGTGCTGTCGAAGATGCATTGCGTGCTGATAAATCGCCATGGACGCTAGGTTACGTAACGACGATACATTCCTCGCAGAGATTAACTATATCGGATACAATTGTTTGGATAGTCGATAATCGCATTGAGTGGTCAAATTTAGTCTATCTTGCAGTATCCAGAGTACGGCGAATAAATCAACTTCGAATAATTATCCTGACAAAGTCAGGAGATGATGACACAACAATGGATGATATTAATGTTAAAGTTATTGATAAAAAAAACTCTCCGGTTACAAACAACAAGACAAAAAAAAAAACAACGAGAATTTGACATTGATGCTGAATTAATAATCGCGTTGAAGCAACAACAGAATAATCACTGCGCGAGTTGCAATTGTATAATGCGTTGGCAGTATTCGGATAAAGATCCTCGCCAATTTACCGTAGACAGAAAAAAAAGTCTCGGTCATGTCAGAAACTATGTGATGTTTACTTGTCTTGAGTGCAATAGACGCAACGGCGCTAGTTAAGACCACGAGGCGGTAATTGAGTATCGTCAGGAATCACTTGTACTTGTTCGCCTGTAAACCCCCGCTGAGGGGCGGTTGAATCCAATATATAGATTGGTGGTCAACCAGTTGATCGTGTTATAGTAGATATTTTATGCGTAGTGACACTCCAAATAGGATCTGTAGCCCTTTTTTTACCACCTGAAAGCTCTCCTGGTTCATATAAATATCTGACGGTGACATTGCCAAGAATTGGCTGAGAAACGCAAGCGTTTCGTGGTTGTGGTATATACTTTTTTTATTGCGTTGTTAGGTTTCATATTGATTGCTCTGGTAATCTCGTTATTTAGCGCTGCAACTACTCCTGGTAACCTTTTGACCGATTCACGAGATCTTTTTTCTTGGATGAATTCTTTTGCGTATTGATATCCAAATAACCGAGCAGCAAGAGTCCGATTGAATCGTTCAACAATTGCCTGATCGCGATGCAGTGCAGTATGTCCTCGTCGTATTGTGACATTGTGATGTTTCATTGTAGATGCAACCACACCCTGAAATTCCTTGCCAGGATCATCTTGTAACAGATTTGGCCAGCGTAGTGGGCCTCGTCGATAAATCCCTTCAAATGCAAAAGCTACTTCAGTGGCCGACTTTGTTTTTAACGGCTCTGCTTGTTTGTATCGACTCGCAACATCAACTACGGTTAGAGCTTATTTATAGCCATCGTCATGTGGCAAAAATAATAAATCATCTTGATGAACTTCATTGGGTACAGTAACATCAAAATGCGAGAAATTGATTTGTTTAGGGCGCGGTAGATAAATTTGCCATATAGCCTGTTTGGATAACGAATTAGCCGCAGTGGTCTTTTTCACTTTTGCGGCGTTGGCGAGTTTATTGATTGCAGCGTTACCCCTCCATTATCCATTTGGGGAATGATAAATAGATTCCATGTTGTTATTTAATTACCGGCACCTAACATCAATTTGCCTTTCATAGCTGATTTTACGAACCACGAAGCCAATTTTTCTTTGAAAGATTTATCAGGAATAGCATTTAACGCATGAATTAATTTTACATCCGCGAGATGCCAGTGTTGCAAATTGCTGCTTTTATATGCAACATCATGAGCATGACACGCCTTATCAATATCGTTTATCGGATACTCACCTGGTCGGGGCTGATTTTGATCATCAAGTCTGATATCTAATCGTGTTCCTGGGCCACAGTAGCTATATCCTGGAAGGTGCTTTTCTCCTGGATACTTTGCCCACGGTGTTCCATGAAGTTTTGCTAACTTGGCTGCAAATCACCTCCTCTTTTTTTTAAACATCTTCGGATTTCTTAGAAACAAATCTACACATTTTTATACCATATGTTGCATATACCAGTAAGTGCTGATCTGTTATTTTTAGTTGTAATCGTCGTCACATCATTTGTGCTAGTGCGCGTTTTACACTTCACACAATATAGATTCATAATTTATGTATAGAGATATGAATATAATTGATTTTTCAGCGACTAAAACAAGAGAACCAGTTAAGCATCATGCAGCGCTAACAAACTTTATCCGCGCAATTATAATCGGGCCATCTAGATCCGGCAAGACGCAATTGCTGCTCAATTTAATAATGAGATGAATGAAGTGGGATAAGTTGTATTTAGTTGCTCCTAGCGTAGATGATCAACGATGCTATGAAGTGTTAAAGGATTTTAACGAGATTGCATCAGAAATTAAAGGTGAGAACGTCATTGATTTTATAACTGATATTGACGAGGCACCATCCGTGGATGACCTTGATGGGAGCATTAACAATTTAGTCGTATACGACGATGTGATGTTAGACAATAAAAAAAAAACCAGCTAGAATATTTTCCCGAGGCAGGCATAAAAACACCGACGTGATATATGTCACTCAACGCTACACTCAGATTCCAAAAGTGATCAGAGATAACTGTAATATTCTTGCTGTATTCAACGGCGTTAATACACATACGCTACGAAATATTTGGCAGACATGGTGCTCTGATATGGACTTCAATCAATTTCGAAATTTCTTTAGTCATGCTCAGTCGGTCCCACACGACCCTCGAACACGATATCGTATCGGACTTGATCAAATATTCGGTTAATCCGTAGCAGCAGAGGGGTGAGTGACAACGACGTTAGCGTTTTTGAGGAAGCCTCTATTTACCGAATCGACGCTTTTTTTACGATTTACGAGGAAGTCTCAGTTTGCCGAATCGACATCTATACAAAGTTGTAGGATTTCCCCCTTCTGCTGCTACGCATCATGCATGTATTTGAAGCAGAGGCTTTGTATTTCATTGACCCTAATTTGACCCAGTTTCCCCAGGTACTATCCTAATAAATGTGTAAGTTTTCTTGTTCACTTTTACTTTGTATCCTATTTATTGTGTTTTCTAATAGCCATTTGTATGAAGTCTTCGTGTCTATTTACCATAGTTCTATACTGTCTCTATATTTATTTAATACTTATTTTATAGATCCTAATTCTTGTGGCAATTCTATTAATTGTGTTAGCCTGTTATTTTTATGTTATTACTCTGCTTCATAGAGAATCCAAAATATAATATACATGTATAGAACCCATGCCAAGGTATTTTGGGCTCCGCTTTAATTGCATGAAATCTGTTTAAAATGTTGGTGTTTTTAGTAAGAACGGGGTTTGGGTGTGCTAGGCCCCCTACCACCACCATCTTTCTGTCCTTTTATAATGTGTCCTTGTTTATGTAATGCATTTTAAATCGCCATAAGCATTTGCTAATTTCGTTGTCTATTACTTTTAGGTATTCATATTTTATGTCTCTTGATTCTAGAATGTAGTTTAAGTTCACATACATATAGTTTTTTATTCGGCATAATGGTGTAAGTGCCCATATCTTGAAATTTTCGTTTATCTTTTCCCTGATTTGTTTGTTTTTCCTCGTCTTTGCCAAAATAAACCCACAGGACGTTTACTTTATCTTTTATTAACCAGATACGTAACCCATATCAAAACAACCAAAATATTTTCACTCATAAGGACGTGCGTAGAAAATGATAATAAAATTATAAATCCACCAAGAATATCGGCTATAGTTGCAGTAGTGATACTAGTAGATTAAGGAGTTATCATACGACAGGTAAAACACATTTATTTTCTCCTCATTTGTCCCCAGCAAATCAAGGATCATAACAACCAAAGTATTATTCACTGATATATGACCATAAATCCTTGTTTCAGAGCTTACGTCTTACCTTGACAAAATAGTTTTACATCGATTGGGCTCCTATTGGGGGAAATACTATTACAGTTGCGCAGTTGGGTTTCATATATCTTGAAATTCTATTAATATACACTCAAATTATTGTTTTAGTCGTACAGAATAATACAATTATTAACAGGCTGAAGTAAAAGAATGACTTAAAACAGGACTGTATTCTTACCAATGTAACAGACATATGCTAATAAAATATTGGGTACTTGACACACATACTAACCATTAGCCTGACTAAAGGAGATCAATAATCAATAAAATAAAAATAAAGTGTTAAAAGTAAACTTCGCTGTAAAAAAAGGAGTATTGCATTGTTTACAATTAAAATGACATTTTACGTTCTCTGTACAAAATGTTTTGGAGTATACTTTAACTGTTGTTGTAAGTTTTCCGTGCAAGATGATCCATTTTAAGTATAAGCCTATCTGCATGCATCCATTGCTTGTGATAAAAAGAGCACGAAATTTAACTTTTAATTGTGCAAGCCACGTATTACAATGCTGTTGATTTCTTATCATTCAGTTTACTAATGTCAGAAAAGATACTTCGGAACAAGATTGCAGATGCAGTTGAACATTAAAAAAAATTAACTCAAAAATGGTTAACATGCATACATATGGTGATACATGCATAAGACATAAAACTATTTATGTATTTCTCGAAATTACTTTGACTGGATTTCATTGTTTACTCTCGTCGAAATCCCATTTAAAGTTAGAAGGAAGGTGTTCGGAAAAAGTGTGTGTCTTTGACCATCGTGTTTACATTTTACTTGATTTCAGCATCAATATGAATGTCTGTATCAGAACAGTCATTTCTAGTTCGTGCATTGTTCCAAGACTTAACTGAATTTAAGGGTTGTTGTCTCTTTTGTAACAGCTAAAATTCGACGTGAAACAGCACTGTATTAAACGAATGGTTCTGCTGATATTTTCACTACATATACATATATGTTACGTGATTATGTAAAACTGGATATCGTCCGTTATAAATGTTCTACTAAATTATGTTACGATTTGAAACTCTCGCCTTTTTAACTGTTGGTTTAAAATATAGTTTTTCAAGAGAAAATTAAATTATTCTGGACCAAAACATTCCATGTTTGCAGTATTTTGCTATGCAGAGTCATTATTATAGCAACGTTACCTATTTTTACATAACCAGTTTGGGATTCAGCTGTTCTTTGAATATTTTTGAAAACTGAAAATATGTTCGGGAAAAAAATGGCATCATTAGAGATTACGTTTTTGACTTCAGATGTCTACGAATTTCGTACAAATTTCAAAACGAATATTTATCAAATCAAAAGCATACAATTCTTCAAAACATTTATATTAAGACTTGCAATAGGATTTTGTAGAGGGTGATAACTAAGAATCCAAGATATATCACGAATAGCATTAATCCTTAAAAGGATTTAAAATAACCAAAGAAACTGTTGCCTTCTCGCCTTTTTTTCAATCTGCACACACTATTGCAAATTCAAAGACTTTTCGTCTTAGTGAATATAGGCAAATGCTGAAAAAGTCAAAGGAGGAAAGAATAATAAATACCTGGACTTCTTTGTCAGTTCTGGTAAGTATTAGCGCCTCCTGAAAATTAGCAACCAAAGACGTCTTACCTCATCCTTTAGAGTGACTATTAGAATAAACCTCTTATAATAGTTCATATACGATTCTCTTTAAATAACGGACCACCTTCACCTTTACATTTTAATTTAAAAGTGATGCATATTTTTAGCTTAACTATACCAAGTAAATAAATTTAATTGAAAAAGCATAGTCCGCATCTAAGCAACTGTTCAACACAATTCACATATTTTCTGGGGAAAACATGGAATCATCGTACAATGTACTTATATAATGTATTTGGAATGTTGCTTTCAATTTTTGTCTTGGGATCACCACGTGAATTAATAATAAATGTAAAGTGCATTCAATATATTAGCTCTGGACATCATGCCCTAGAGATGTAGCAAATGTCCCACCCGGTCACATTATCCTGACATCAGGCAGAACAGTGCTATCTCTAATGACCCCTAATGCTGAGCGCCTAGCGAGTCAGCTGTTATTACAAATTTTAAATCTCCTTGGGTTGACTCGATCAAAGTTCGAACCCTCTACCTCCCGTTTTGAAGGCTGACTTTCTAACCACTGGGCCGTCGGACCGGTACAGTAATATTTGAGGTAATGTTATTAGTAACAACGGAAGCAGCAGTAGTAGAATACGAAGACGTTAATAGGTATGGTAATAACGAAGTTGTTGTAAGGTTTAACGGCATTTATCAGCACAAGTTATGATACACATGGTGACGAGTATAACTGCTGGAGAAATAAAGCTAGCAAAAACACGGAAAGAACCACCGGAAGCTACTGAGAGGCTTTCTCATTTACCCACGCTAGCCGCGCACAATACTACAACCAACGCAGACAAAGGTGAGATAGCAGTAATGGTGAATTCGACCACTTAGCCACTCGGGGCTCCAATAGTTGAAGTAATTCGAGTAGTATTAGTATTAATACTGGTAGTATTAGTACTTACTATTTGGAATATTAATAATATTAGAAGTGACCTTATCAGTAAAATTGCTAGTAACAGTGAAGGTAGTCGAGGTATGTAGTTGCATTTATGAGACTACTACATTCAGAGTGGGGCCGATGAATGTACAATGTTATCGATATGTATGAAGCATTGCACGGTAGTTTTCAATTTATGCTTTTATATTCATGTTTTCCAGTATGTCTATTCATGTACAGACTATATCGCGCGAACTTTATACAGCTCTCCTAGTTTACACTGTAAAGGTACATAAAACATTACTTCACTGATAAGAATATATGGTCAGGTCACTTTATTAGACGCAGCTCGTTGCTACGTATTTAAAACGCTCATTGCATGGATCATTCGTTTTGTTTATAGCAACATGATTTGGTCTGCGGAAACAGGACACGCACGTATTTAACACCGAAGAGAGCGACGAACTTATTTCTAAATGCTGACTTCTTTAGAAACTGATACAAATTTTGTAAGTACAATTTCTCTTGTTTCTGATTTTGTAACAAGTACTGTTTTTGGCATGGAATATTGTCTAGAACAAATACCATTCATAACACCATTGTGAATTGCCATGGAGTCAATGTTTGAATTCAAAATGTCTTTACTTTGTCTTAAGTAGGTACACCAAATACCGCGTGTAAAATGTTTGAGGCCCAGTGAATTTTTAAAAATTATTATCTGGATTTCGTTCTGAATTTGCATCCTTATCTGTATTATTATCTCTGTAAAACGTATGGAATTGACATCTATATTTAAATTATTATCTCTGAATTGCGTATCAAAGAGGCATCTTTATTTGCATTATTATCTCTGTAATACGTATTGAAATGGAATCTTTATTTGCATTATTTTCTATTTGGCGTATACAAAGGGCATCTTTATTTGCATTATCTTAATTACTTATTAAAATGTAAATTTTTCTTGCCTCACCTAAGTTGCAAATTGAATGTCATTTTAATTCTGTACAATGTATATAGCTTTTTGAAGGCGGCATCTTTCTTTTGGATAAGAACAGTTATGAGGCGGTTTTGGTAAGATCGATAGGCTAAGATTATAATGTTGCTGGTTCGAATCCTGTCCTGGCCATGCTAGGACGGCATCGGTTTTGTTTATGAATTGCCCATTATGTGTTGACATTCGGTTTAACAATAATTGTATCATTGGGTATTGTATACAATTTACTTAAAATGCAGTATTACTACTTTGTATTGAACGAGAACCCTAAAATTCGGACAAGATACGATGATGCCTCAACATCTGATTTGCAGAATCTGAATTTTAACTACGTGACTTACCAAAATATCACTCTGATTACAGACATGCGAAAAGGGTCCACGTGACAATTTTGAATAGTTATTATTATCTATAAGGTAATAAATTGATTCCAAGAAAATGTTTCAAAGTTAAATTTCATCATATATATTTCCTTCTGAATGAAACTTTCTGATAATATGAATAAACTGAGGATAACATACAAAGTTAAACAAAATGACAAGGGAATTAATGTATCAATGAGAATCACACTAAGGACCATTAACACCAAATTCGGAGATAAACACCGCTATACTAATGGCTCTAGACCAGATAATTTTGTCATCTTACACAATTTGATTCAGGCATGTAGGCACCAACCCACCTTGTCATTGACCTACCTCAAAGCCGAGGTATACATATCAAACGTCAAATGTTTTTTTCTAATATAAACAGCTATAATTCCTGTATATTGAAATACTTCCAAATGGCGGAGTGAGTACGTAAATTGTCACCTCATGGAATCACTTAGACATATTTAGTAATTGACAGGTTTTGATAATGACTGCAAACCAACTGTTTTTACTGATGTGTCAGCAAGAGTCGATCCCCAGGAATTTAAAGATGTTTCCATAATCCACATGTGTAAGCGCAAAGGGAACCACCAGGCCTGAGACAATTACCGTGGTATATCCTTACTCTCAAATGCAGGAAAGGTACTCGCCATACTACCGGTAGAGAGTTAATTCCTATTTTTAAGGCGTATTCTGCAAGCCAAGCACAATTACAACTATGACATTTTAGATGATAATGATACTGAATAATCAAAAAAGACAGGTTACATACACATTGGAAACTAGTCTTTGTCCATAATAAAGCATCAGTATTCATGAATGTGACGTCTACCTGAACATATGTGTATTTCCTCAGTGAATATCATATAGGGGCTATGAAACAATGACAGATGTGTGTTTCCTCAGTCAATCCCATATAGGGGCTATGAAACAACCGAAGGACACATGTGTGTTTCCTCATTGGAACTCACATAGGGTCTATGAAACAACCGAAGGACAGATGTGTGCTTATAAATATAAAATAATTTCTGATTCATAATTCAGTCTTATTATCTGGTCAAGAAATACAATATCTTGAGTTTAACAACGAACCGTTGGATGTTGTTTACATTAATCTATTCACGATAAAGTCGAGCAAACATAATGTATTTTGTTTGACAACGAAAGACTTATAATTAGTTGTACAATCTAAGTTGGCGTTCGAATGTCCACTAAGTTCGTTTCTATATCTACTCGTTTTGACCTGGTTTAAAAATTTGTTGAATACTTTTACAATCTCTTAAATCAATCGTATTTGTTGGAGTAGTATTTATCTTAATTCCAGTTCAAAAGTCAAATTTATTTAAACTTGGATATCTTGGAATGTGATGTAGCTCCACATTTTGATATATTGTATGCTATTGATGTGTTAGATCCCATACCTTATGTTATCACAATTTTAAATTGGGATAATTTATCAAATCATTATTAAATCAGAAAGAAAATTCAATTATAATTCAATATAATTAAATGATATGCAAATAATTTATACCATGAACTCTACAGAAAGCCTATTCACACAGGAATGAGATGAAGGATACTGCTTGATGTAAAGGATACGCAATATTTTGATCAAACATTATACTTTACCTTCTGAAAAATAACACATTATTTAATGATGTGACTATGTATTCTTTTAGGCAAACACAATTACACAGGATTTATTCAGAGTATTCTGGCACCGAAAGTTTTATTTCCAGCATATTAAACAAGAATGCTTTTAAATATCAATATGAAAGGACAGAAATAGCATATATATACTTGTTTGTGTGTGTGTGTGTGTTTGCGTGCTTGTTTGTGTTATGAGGAGGACGTTTTTCTCATAACCTTCTTTAACTTACTCGCTATGATAAGGATGTAGTCATAACTTAAGAAATGTCTTTGACTGGTTAGAGAGAGAGAGAGAGAGAGAGAGAGAGAGAGAGAGAGGAGAGAGAGAGAGAGAGAGAGAGAGAGAGAGGGAGGGAGGGAAAGAGAGCTGAGAGAAAGAGAGAGAGAGAGAGAGAGAGAGAGAAAGAGAGAGAGAGAGAGAGAGAGAGAGAGAGAGAGAGAGAGAGAGAGAGAGAGTCTATGCTCTCTTAACAAGAAGTGACACTCACAACGTTGTACATATATCGCATTTGTTAGGAATTGTACTAGAGTTACGGCGGGTTCCGCTGAAAGAAGATTGATGTCTGAGTTAGGGCTTTCTCGCTGATACAGGAGTTTATTATGCATCATCAAGACCAAATAAGTACCGGTATTTACGTTTTGCTGAATGTGCAATTTTCAACTCTCTACAAGATGCACTATCTATCTTATGGATTATAATATGCATGCAAACGTCAGCAAACAATAATCTGACGTTTCCGCTTCTTTTTCATGTAACACGTGAAATCTTTGTGATAATAATACTCACCCGAAATCATTTGGTTTGTTCTACACTTTGCTACCGACTCTAAATTTACTAACTTAGAATATAAAAATAAATTCGTTATGCAATGCTAGGGGTTCCACATAAAAGCGCGATCATTAATATAATATATACAATAATAAAATATTAAAAGAATAAAACAAATTGATTTTAGTACCTTTCATCAAAAACTTAAATCCCAGCATATGTGTGTTTCAACTTGATGATATAATACAGTTAATGCAAACGAAAGATCCTGACTGTAATTTGCGCCAAAACTCATTATTACAAATTTGAAATAAACTAGTAGCATCTTATTAACTATTATCTCTAACCTCGTATTACGTAATATAATTGCTATTCATTGCGTAACCTTACACCCACCCTCCTTATATGTGTGTGGTGTTGAGTAGCTTATTACAGCGCTACTGCTCTCTCTCTCTCTCTCTCTCTCTCTCTCTCTCTCTCTCTCTCTCTTTCTCTCTCTCTCTCTCTCTCTCTCTCTCTCTCTTCTCTCTCTCTCTCTCTCTCTCTCTCTCTCTCTCTCTCTCTCTCTCTCTCTCTCTCTCTCTCTCTCTCTCTCTCTCTCCATTGAAGACTACACCTATCAATCTCCATTGTCGATCACATCTCAATATTTTGAATGTTACTCATATTCATTTAGCGAACAGAAACATGAATACACAAACACACAAAAGTAAGAACAATGACATATTGACTTATATGTCTAACATGCAAACACACAGACACAAACAGGATTAGAGGCCATTATGTAACATAGCACAATGCTTTGATTTCTTTTGGAAAGATCGCTTTTAGATAGCAATGCGTTATATAATTAGTCTGACCCGCATGAATAATTACTCTTCTTCGAAATTGTGACGAGTACATCGACCAGACAAAACTTACCCACGATTTGTATTCACTGTCGAACACATGTCTTATAACGATAACAATCCATCCTGCGATCTATGTGACGGAAATGAAGGTACTTTCCTGAGAGCATATAGTTCGCCAGTATTGCACCTCTAATCTATCAGTTTTGTTACGAAGAAAATAAATTAACAGCGTGTAAAGTATAGATTTCCCAGTGCATTCATAGGTTGATAAGCAGTTTAGCTGCATATTTAATCTTTTTATCAGAACGAAAGGAACATAGTGTTGCTCTGTATTGGTGATTAATCCAGCTACAATTTCGTTTTTTAACATATAACATCTGACAGTATAAAAAAGAAATAGACTGGCTCTCTGTTTTTAACCAAATAAAGCCTAAGTATGTGTGTAAAGTATCGTGTATAATAAAATAACTAAATACATCCCACTTGATGTGTAAAATGATGTGTATAATAATATAAGCAAATAGAGCTTAATTCTATGTGTGAAATGCCGTTTATACTGATATAACCAAATTGATCCCACTTCTATTTATGAAAAGCCGTATATACTAATATAAACAAATGAAGCCTAAGTCTTTGTATGAAAATGAATGTATGCTGATGTATTCCATTTCAGAGTATTGAGATAATAATGACAATTTCAGACTAATATGACCATTTGGACAGACTTTTTAGTACAAGTAATTTTCTACTAAAACATATTGAGATTGATTACATGTAATTATATTTATCACAACTATATACTATTATAATAAACATTAGATCTTTATGAGCTTAGGCAAAACTATATATCACCAGAGCGGTTTATCAAGTTAGTTGTTTCAGACATTTGTGTTAGAAAAACAGGATTTTGACTCTAAAACAAATCGTCGAACACGAACAACTACTTTATTGTTTGTTTAAGTGATTCGGTAAAATAAACTGATATGTCTACTAGACATTTTGTAACTACATGTGTTGGCTATCTGTATAATCGAATGAGATATATCCAGAGAGTAGCAGTTCATAAACGTATTATACGTTTCAAATAGCTGATACCCGCAGTACAAATTAGGCTCTAAGTAGAAATAATATACCATAGGGTAGTCGCAGAAGGAATTATCTTCGATCGTTGGGTCAGCAAATGTACACTAGAGATTATGAACAAATAAATGCAGTACATAAACTGATTGTCGGTTTCAATGAGTTGATTCAAGCAGTATAAATTAATCACTACGTAGAAATTATAAACCATTTAGTAATCGCAGAATGAATTATCCTGGATCATAGGGTAAATAAACATACCCTTGGTATCTTCTGGAGTTTACAGACAAATACGTATTAGAGATACTTCTTGATAAATTAAGAAGGCTGATGTAGCTAATTAACTGGCTAATAAGTACTTAGTCACCATCTCTAGCCCTTGGGATACGAAAAAATCTTATTTTGAGATTCTGACGAAATAAAACATCTGAGCCTATATAAAGAACAGTGATATTAGAACTAACCAGCTATTTCGTCGGAACTCAATGGAGACTTGCATCATCACAGCATCCCCAGACCTCTTACATTGCCAAATTCCCCAAAATGTAACCGTATCTACACCGTTATGAGTGACGACCTATCTTTTTTACAGAGCCTGAGCTCCACTTCTCTCTTTCAGTCTCCTTCTCCCTCTCATCATGGAAACCAGCATTGCTATTAGATTATGAAGAAGAAAGAACATTTTCCATAAATACGGTGGAAAAGTCAATTAATAAAAGCTAGGAAGAATTTCTTCACTTCCTCACCATGGACATTGACATTCTTTAACTTATGAGTAATCCCTTCTCATAGCAGGAAATGAGAAGCAGGTTATAATAAGGTAAAAACAAATTGCATAACAAGACATACCTTATATAACGGCTGATACGAAAGACGTTTCGTTTAAAAGTACCGGCTGAGATTTTATTTATGTTTTTTAATAGTTTTACTTCTAAGAAACTAATTAGCGCTTTATTTATATTGCTATATTTTTATTCACAATCAAGAACACAAACTTGAATAACCGTTTTGTCAGTCAGTGAGGCATGTTCCTACCTAGCTTCAATATTAATACGGAACGAAGATCACATAATAATAATAATGAGGACTTTGTATAGCGCCTAATCATACGAAGCTTTAAGCGCTTTACACCATCAATAACGATATGACTACACTACAGAACAACAAATAACAAAAACAATGAAATTGGAAAACATAAAATCATGCTGAAAACATATAAGATACAAAACATGATTAGGTCGCCAAGTTTGTCCCTACAGTCGAAACAGGTGAGTCTTAAGAGCATTATTGCCAAATCCATCCGTTGAACATTCGAGAGTCACGCATTTGGAATGAATGTTATTGACTTACAATTTTGAATTCCCGACGTCTCAAACCATATAAATTTATCCACAGGGTTAATAAAAGCGGAACGTAAGCAACGATAACATGTTAAGGAATATACATAAAGTGAAAGAACCACCGACCCAACATACGCTAATGGCAGGCATTCTCATTTACCCACGTTAGCCGTGATCAAGACTCCAACCCATGAGATAGAGGTGTATTAGCAATAATCCATAAATGTGAGAGCATTTGACCACTCAGTTGAAGTAACTCGAGTAATATTAGTATTAATATTGGTGGTAGTAGTAGTATTACTTATAAGTAGGAATAGTAATACTACTTGTAGTGAGCGTTTAAGTAAAATTGCTAGTATCAGTGAAGATAGTCGAGGTATGCAGAACATTATGAGCCTACTAAATTCATATTGGGACCGACTGATGTACAATGTGATCGATATGTATGCAGCATTGTACAGTAATTTTTAATTTCTGCTTTTATATTCATGTTTTCCAGCCGGTCTATCCATGTACAGACTATATCACGTGAACACAGTGTAAATTTACATTAACATTCCCCCACTGATAAGACCAAATGGTCAGGCCACTTTTATGACGCAGCTCGTTGCTACGTATTTGGAAAGCTCCTTACAGGAATTAGTTGTTTGTTTATAGCAACATGATTTGTTTTGCGGAAAAGAGACACGCACGTATTTAACACCGAAGGGAAGAACGAACTTATCTGGAAAAACTGGGTTCTTTAGAAACTGATACAAATGTTGTAAGTATAATTTCTCTTGTTAATGATAGTGTAACAAAGTACATGTTTTGGCATGGCATATTGTTTATAATAAATATCATTCATAATACCAATCTCAATTGCTAAAGTGTCAATATTTGAATTCAAAATGTATTTACGACGTATTATGTATGTACACCCAAAACCGCGTGTGAAATGCTGGGGCTCAGGGGAAAGTATGTTTTACTATCTGGATTTCATATGGAAATGACATCTTTACTTTTAATTATCATCTATATTGCTTATTAAAAGGGCATATTTACTTTGTATTACTATCTCTGTAATACGTATTGAAATGACATCTTTATATTTATTATTATCTCTGTATTGCCCATGAAAGGGACATCTTTATTTGGAATTATCTTAATTACTTATTAAAAGGGCAAGCTTATTTTGCATCACATGGATTGCAAATTGAATGTTATTATAATTTTGCACATTCTAGATTGATTTGTGAAGGGGGCATCGTTGTTTTGGATAATATCAGTTATGAGGCGGACTTGGTAAGATCGATGGGCTCTGATTCTAATCTTATTGGTTCGAATCTTGTCCTGGCCATGTAAGGACGGCATCGGTCATATTTATGAATTGCCCATTATGTGCAGTCATTCGGTTGAACAATAATTTTATCAGTTTGCATTCTACACAATTCAGTTGAAATGTAGTATTAATACTTTTGTATTGAAAGAGAACCCAAACATTCGGACAAGATACGAATTCTAACTTGCAGAATATGAATATTAACTACGTGATTTACCGAATTATCACTCTCATTTCAGACCTGCGAAAAAGGTACACGTGGCTATTTTGAACAATTATTATTACTTTAAGGTAATAAATTTATTCCAAGCACATTTGTGAAAGTCAAATTTCATCATATAGATTTACTTCGGAATGACACGTTCTGATAATATGCATAAATTGAGTAAAAGATACAAAGTTACAAAAAATATCAAGAAAGGTAAGGTGTCAATAATAATCACACTCTGGACCATTAACACCAAAGACGGAGATAACACGGCTATAATAATGGGTCTAGACCAGGTAATTTTGTCATCTTACACATTTTGACTCAGATATGTAGGCACCCACCCACCTTGTCATTGACCCCCAAACACTTCAAAGCCTGAGTACATAATTTGTCACCTCTTGTAATCACATAGATATATTTAGTAATTGACAGGTTTTGTAATGACTGCACACCAACTGTTGTAGTGATGTCGCAGCAAGAGACAATTCCCCTTGGAATTCAACGATGCTTCCATAATCCACATGTATTAGCGCAAAGGGAACAGCCAGGCCAGCGACAATCACCGTGGTTTATCCTTACTCTCAAATGCAGGAATGGTACTCGCCAGAATCTCCTCACATCACACCTTGAATATGGACTACTGCAAGAAAGCAAGTGTGGCTTCCGAAACGAACGTGGTACCATCGATATGGTATTTTCTGCGCGGAAGATACATTCAAAATGTGAAGAGAAAACCACCTTCATTTGCTCCATCAATGTCCACTTGACATATACCTTTGATATTGTCAGTAGATAAGGATTGTGGAAGGTAATAGCTAAATACGAATGCCCAAGAAAAATATTTTCCATGGTGCAGCATTTCCACGATGTCATGCAGGTACGAGTCCTGGAACATGGAGCGACATCTTAGCTATTTCCAGTAATGAATGGCGTCAAACAGGGTTGTAGTTTCGCACCGAAAATGTCCACGCCATTGTTTCCGCCATGCTTACTATTGCATTATAGACAGAGAGGTTGGGGTCGGCATCATGTACCATAAAGATGGAATACTTTTCAATAGCAGAAGGCGTCAAGCGAAAACCATGGTCAAGACACAACATCAGGAATTTCTTATTTGCTGATGACTGTGCCCTCAATGCTGGCTCCGAAGCCGATCTGCAATGCAATGTTGATAAGTTCTCACGCTCATGCACGCGCTTTGGGAACACGATTAATACCAAGAAGACTGAATTCCTGCATCAGCCGGCTCCTGATAAGCCCTACGTTGAGCCCAACATTACCGTCAACTGCCCAAAACTCAACGAAGTAAACCACTTCATCTTACTTGGAAGCACACTGTCACAGAGTGTCACTATTGACTACGAACTGAACCTTTGCACTGGCAGAGCCAGTGCAACTTTTGACAGATTGTCTGCCAACGTGTGGTATTGAAGAGGCATCAGCATCCAAACCAATCTAAAGGTAAACAGGACAGTTGTGCTCCCAACAGTACTTAACGCATGCCAAACGCAAACCGTGTACCAACGTCACACCAGGAACTGATCCACGTTCACACCATACGTTTCAGGACAATACCTCAACATCAACTAGCAGGAGGTACTCTCTCAAACAGGTCTCAGCAGCATCCACGCCATCCTGATATATTGGGAGATATGTTGGGCGGGACATGCTGTACTCATGCCAGACCACCAACTGGCTAAGAGCCTCTTCTATGTCGAGCTACAACACAGACAGCGATCCCACAGTGGTCAGAAATAAACGCTACAAAGACAATGTAAGAGCTGCATTGAAAGCAATTTACATAAACCCCGATGTATGGGAGTATACAGCAAGCGATCGAGTCACTTGGCGTTGTCTGTGCTCAAGGATCCAAGTTGTCCGAATCTAGCAGGACAGCAGCTGCAGAGCTGAAGAGGCAATCCAGAAAAGCATGTTCCATCAACCATCATGGATATGCCCCACTCATCCCCTGTCCCTTATGCAAACATACATTCCGTGCAATGGTTTGTCTCATCAGCCACCTGCGCACGCACATAACAGGACCAGCTAATCCAACCCTCGATGACCCGAGAATTCCTCGTCCAGTCGCAGGACGAACAACACATACTGGCTAACACTACCATATAACAATCAAATAATGTATTGTTCATGACTAACATCGTTGTATAAGGTTCCAGCTATGAATTTATTAGAAAATGACTTACTCTACCGTAAACATTTCAACGAGTTAAAAGGTATGAAGTGTAATTCTGGTGGTTGCAAATATTATTATATTCCTGTAGCTTTGACTTAATTTAATAGTCTTCCTGTTCAAATGGAGAGAGAGAGAGAGAGAGAGAGAGAGAGAGAGAGAGAGAGAGAGAGAGAGAGAGAGAGAGAGAGAGAGAGAGAGAGAGAGAGAGAGAAAGAGAGAGAGAGAGAGAGAGAGAGAGAGAGAGAGAAGAGAGAGGGAGGGAGGGAGGGAAGGAGGGAGAGAAAGAGAGAAAGAAAGAAAGAGCTGAGAGAGTTAGAGAGAGAGCTGAGAGAGAGAGAGAGAAAGAGAGGGAGGGAAAGAGAAAGAACGAAATAAAGATCTGAGAGAGTGAGAGAGAGAGAGAGAGAAAGAGAGAGAGAAAAAGAGAGGGAGGTAAAGAGAGAGAACGAAATAAAGAGCTGAGAGAGTGAGAGAGAGAGAAAGAAAGAGAGCTGAGAGAAAGAGAGAGAGAGAAAGAGACGGAAGGAGGGAAAGAGAGCTAAGAGAGAGAGAGAAAGCTAAGAGAGAGAGAGAGAGAAAAAAAGAAAGAGAGAGAGAGAGCTAAGATAAGCTCAGGAAAGGTTATGTTTCCTAAAACATAACTACAAACCCTATCTGAATCATAAACATTATTAAAATAAAGATATCAAATAAGATTTATCAATTTTAATAATTGCATTCATCTCTCTTCAGTTTTATA